>JAFEMH010002205.1:317500-337500 GCA_022495995.1 Adenophora triphylla var. japonica
AGGTTATATTGTGGGAATTGTCGGGGTTTAATTAGGTTGGTATAGAAAGTGTATTTTGGTATAATTCATTTATGGGAATGTATTTATAAATCTTTATTTTATGCTATAACCGAGGCCTTTTTGTAATTAAAATAGTTCTTACTTCCTAAGTTAGTCAACTATTTCTCCATTGTGAAAAGGTGTAGATTTATATTTTGAAAGGGTTATAATAATTGTATTTATTTTTAAAAGCTAATTAAAGATTTTAAAAGTTTAGAAATTTGGGTTAGTTTGAGGACGCTCCAGCTCGGGACACGTGTAGGTTCCGGGTCGGGGTCCTCACAGTTGGTATCAGAGCTCGGTTAGAATTCTCGGGTAGAGTCTAGCTGAGTGAGAGTGTGCGATAACTTACGTCGAGAGTTTAATGCAGGAATTTGTTCAAGGGCAGAAAATGATATTAACCAACCAAGGAATCAAGGAAAGGTGAGTTATGGAAAGATAGATTCCCCCACCATCATGTGAGATATTTTACCTGTCTCAGGAGTTAGGGTTCATACTTTTATAAATCCTCGTTCGTTCGTTCTCATGTGGCATTACCTTTCGTTGTTATTTGCATATGACCTAAGAGTTGCCTTATGTGCTGGAGGTTCTACTCCGATGGGGTCGTACCTCGAATCATCCTTAAGTGGGCATGTATTGCCGGTGGATTTGGTCGAGTTACCAATCCGTGAATCATCGTTATATTAACCTGAATTATTTGAGTAGTTGTTGTGTTTGAGGAGGACTGTCGCAAGAAGCGAGTCTCCTTATCTACGTTTGATTTACCTCCGTGTGTAATTGAGTCGGGTAAATTATTAATTGATATTATGTCACATATGCGTAAATGTCGAAAGTATGACCTAAAGAATGTGGAGGTTATGTGTTATATTTAAGTAAAAGAACCGTGAGTTATCTCTTGTACGGTGGTAAATGAATTGTGAACTCATAGTTGAGGTTAGGTATATGGCCTAATTAGGAGTAGTTTATGGTTGTATAAAGTGCGTGAGTATTTATACATTGGTATCTCGTGGAAGAGACTAGAGATATGAGACTAGTGTTGAAAGTGATAATCTAAGTGGTGTTTTCTATGTGAGTTTCAAAATAGGTTTTCATCAGGTATCATACCCGGATGTTGAGATTTTGAGTGGCTATAAGGTACTAATTTGGTATTCGGATTCCTAGATAGAGGACACTAATTAGGATGATGGACTTGATGATTCATCTTGGGAAAGTATTTGATAAAGCAGATAATTAGCTTAGCGACTCTCCGTAAGGGTAAATTAGTACTATATTAGAAAAGATGATACTTGGTGGTTAATCAAAGGGTTATAGAGATCTTAAATAGGTAACTGTGAAGAATAAGTATTCGTTAGCGCTTGTTGACGATTTGTATGAATGATTTTAGAAACTAGTAGGATACTCAATGGTTATTAGTTGAGTTTTTGGAGTGTTACAATTCCAGTGAAAATTTGCTTTAAGGATATACTTAAGACAACATTTATATCTAGTATGACCATTTTGAATTATGGATGGTGTATTAGTTATGGAGAGGTAAATAGGGTAAATGTGAAGGAGTATAATAGATGTAGTTATTGGTGACTTATAGGATCAACTTCAGGAATTGGTAAGATTTGTATATGGTTCGTTTTGAGAATTGATTATCATTAGTTGAGAAAA
Source organism: Adenophora triphylla var. japonica (assembly GCA_022495995.1). NCBI lineage: Eukaryota > Viridiplantae > Streptophyta > Magnoliopsida > Asterales > Campanulaceae > Adenophora > Adenophora triphylla. Next base: position 319,196 of record JAFEMH010002205.1, read on the forward strand.
TGAGGATGAATCTTATTGGGAGATAGGATACTTTGGGGTGGTTATATACTATAGTTCGACTTAGTTGCGTGAATCATATGAGGGATTTGTGTGATGCTTGAAAGATATTGACGTTATACGGATTTTAAGTTGTTGATGGTTATGGAGAGTTAAGTTAGATTATACCGTAATGTTTAATTGAAATTTGGGAATGATTGATCTATGTGAGTTCCAATTATATTTCTGATTTAGAAATTAGGGTATTTGATCGGGAACTAGATGTTTACAATATGTTGTTGCTAAGTACAATACCAATATCAAAGGTAGGGAATAGATGGCTCAAATTAAGTAAGGGTGTTGAATATTCAACTTGAGGAATTATTGAATTGAGGATGATTTACAAGTTTATAATCTTAGTGAATGTTTTAGTGTTATTATCGGAAATAGTAATAAGTATTACGAGATTGTGTTTTCTTATAGGGGATTTGACTAAGTAAAAATATTATGTTAGAATTATTTTAAATGTGTTTTAAAACCTGGGATTGTATATTGAACTTCGGTATGAACAATTGTGCCCCTCGGGGATAGTTGATTTAAGAAAGTCAGTAAACCGTTTTCGTGTAAATAAATAAATAAAAACAAAAAACAAATCTGTGAGTAATTTAACTATCTACCGCTGGTATGGGACGGTTGTAGATACTTAAATCACTCGAGTTATTTTGTCAGCTTATCAATCTTTTGAAATTTCTTAAATTGTGAGTGGTTTAGTTAGTTAAAACTGGTATGGGCCGGTTTTAAATAAATAAACCATTCAGGTCCTTTTGAATCCCTTTTATTTTATCCTTTGGAATTCGGAAAGATGTTGTAAATTTTTGAAAGACTTGATATTCTAAAGATCTAAGTTGTACTGAAGTAAGTAAAAAGGCAACCTAGTTTCCCCTATAATGATTTATTGTATTCAAGTTTTGATCCGAGAAATGATTTGATAAATGTGGGGTTATTATTGTGTTGGTCACAGTAGACTCGGTTTTGTTTTGGAGTTGGATCGGCTCCGTTGTGGGCGGCCAACCATTCAATTTGAATATTGATTTGTCACTAGTGTGAATGTGTGCCCAAAATTTTTTGTTTATTGGAATTCACGCGAGTTTGAAGACATCCGAGTTATTTGAAAAACGGAGTCGCCACGCCATTTTGATTACCTCAAAACTTTGAAAAAAAGGTTTTATGGGTTCGGAGGTTAAGTTACCCCTTGGGAAGAACGTTTGGCGTTCACCCAAAGTGCCTTGCCGGAGCAAGTCTCCCTAGATTTCATTAATCGTGTTTGCTTGCGTGCTTTCTTTGTGTGCATGTGTTTGGAAATAAGGGGGGGGAATGTCCCAAGTTGTCTTCCGGACGTACAAACCATTTGTTGGTTGTCGCTCGGGATTCCTTGGAATTTATGTATTTGGGATTATGATCCCGTCCTCATCTTATGACTTATGATCATCGCATTTTAAACCTCGGGACCCTCGGGACTTGCGTGATCGAGAGAAATGACTCTCTTTTGGGTCAAAGATGAGGTTCTTTAGGAAGGAATGTCCTTAGCCCATCAATCCTACGCTTTAAGACGGTCGAGCTCGTATAGAGGCTTCATACTCATTCTTAAGCGATAATCGGAGATATAGGGTTCAAGGTTATCCTTTTCCTAAAGAAATCATGAACCTTTAATGGAAGGAACGATGCAAAGATGAGAACTTTTACACCGGTCCGTTCCAAGGTTGGGGGAAAAGGGAAATGCATGATAAAAAAATGACTCTTTAATGAAAAGATGACATTTTGGTTTTAGCAAATGATGCTTTTTGATTTAAAGAAATGATCTTTATGCAAATGATGCATAAAGATTTGATTTTTATGCAAATGATGCATTGAAAAAGGGGTTTTGATGCAAAGGATGCGTTTTTATTGAAAAAAGATTTGATCTTTGTATGCAAATGATGCATAAAGATAACATTTTTATTGGAAAATAGGGATTTTAGGTGCAAAGGATGCACCTTTATGAAAAAGACTACATTTTTATGACAAATGAGGTCTTAATGCATGCAAAGGGAAGGGGGTGATAAAGATATGATCTTTATGAATAAATGCCAAGTCCCAAGCAAGATATATGAATGCAATGAGCAAGTATATCAATTAAAATGCAAGGTTAGGGCGTGCGAGGTTACCAATCGTTTCCTTCGCTTCTTCGGACGGAGCTAGGAGGAGAGGTTCCTCTTGGGTCTTCAAGGAGGAGGGAGATGGCTTCTTGAGCTTCTTCTTCGCCTTCTTGAGCCTTCAAGGGTTTTTCTTCACGTCTGATCTGCTATGGAGTGTGTGTGTGTGATTGTTTGTGTTGTTGTTGTTGTTGAAATGGGTAGAGGAGGGCTCTATTTATAGGCACCGGATAAGGCTAATGAAGCCGTGCGGCCGCAGGCCCTTTGCAAATGAGGCCGTGCGGTCTTATCCACAATGACTCGGCATTCTAGAACCATGCAAGGTGGCATTATTCTAGAAGCTTCTCCTAATTAAGAAAAACGTGTTTTCTTAATTAGGAAGGCTCCTTACAGCCCTAATTTAAATTTGGACTGTTCCAGACATTTCCTAACACTAGGAAGGTCCGGGAATTACCGGGAAATTTACCGAAATGTCGGGAAAATTAACCGGAAGGCATGAGCGATTTGGGTACTTACAGAAGCCCTCGGCAACGTCACTTGCAAGGCGAGTGGGGTTGTCGATAGAAAAGGATCCGATCTCGGCGAATGCCGAGACGGATTGGGTGACCAAGGTGGTCGAGTGGCTGAACCTTTTGGAAGGCTACCTACGTATCCCTGAGGAATCAAGCCAGCCGTAGTTCGGAATTAGGATCCGCCGGGGAAGGAAGAAGAGAAACCGGTCTCTTGCGGGAAAAAGAAGAGAAAATGACCTAGGAGGTCAAGCAATTGATCCTACCGGGGACATGCTAGGAGTGACCCAGTGGTCGAATATTTGAACTTTTATGAGGGGGCGCTTTATCACCGAGGAGTGACAAAGAAACAGGTGACCAAAGTGGTCGAATGGCTGGACCTTTTGTAAAAGGCTACCTACGTATCCCGGAGGAATCAAGCCTTGATCGTAGTTCAAGCATCACTAGATAGTTAGGAACGATGTCTAGGATCCTTGGGATTTTGACAATTCGGAGGCTGTCACCTGATGAAGCTAGAGCTTATGGCACTATCTCTTTATGACGGAGATAGAGGTAACTTAAGTTGGGAAACTTGAGCGTACGTCACTATTCGCGGATAGTGGTAACACAATTTGAAATGACTTGGGCATTCGTCACTATTCGCGGATAGTGGTAGCACAATTTGGAATGACTTGGGCATACTTCACTATTCGCGGATAGTGGTAGCACAAGTTGGGCATACGTCACTATTCGCGGATAGTGGTAGCACAAGTTGGAATGACTTGGGCATACTTCACTATTCGCGGATAGAGGTAGCACAAGTTGGAATGACTTGGGCATACTTCACTATTCGCGGATAGAGGTAGCACAAGTTGGAATGACTTGGGCATACTTCACTATTTGCGGATAGAGGTAGCACAATTTGGAATGACTTGGGCATACTTCACTATTCGCGGATAGAGGTAGCACAAGTTGGAATGACTTGGGCATACTTCACTATTCGCGGATAGAGGTAGCACAAGTTTAGAGTTCTGACAATTCGGAGGTTGTCACCTAGTGTTATCCCGTTATAACGGAATTAACGGAGGCGACTGGGAATAAAGCTTGATTGCTAAAGAGATAAGTGGATATTTTCGAAAAGATGTTATCTTGGTTAAAAGATAACGGAAATTGCATGCCCAAGTGGAAGGTCCAAGGGGCAGGATTGTAATTTATGCTCGTAGCGAATGAAGCCGCCCGCATGAGATGGAGAAAAAGAAGCCGTACGGCTAGAAGCCTGTTTTTTCCAGATTATTTAAAATCAGGTTTTGAACGGGCATTGGGCACTTGTTGCCGCCCAAGAACGCAGAGAGAGAGAGAAGAGAGAGAGGGAATTTCGAAATTCTTCAACCCTTTTGCTTCCCTTTGATTTGAAATGGATCCGAGGGCAATCCCATACCAAGGCAAGCAAGGAGAAACATCTCGGCGGCCGCGAGAAGGAGGAGGAAGGAGCTCGTGAGGACGGAGAGGAAGTATGACTTCCTTACGCCTCCATCGGAGCTTTATCCGGAGAAGGGAGCACAAATCAACGAACCCGTGATCGCTGGGGTAAGCATTCTCATTTTGCTCAAATCCGATGATTTTGCTTGATTTTTGAATGATTTAGGGCTTGACCCGAATTATAGGATTTTGAATGATTTTTTTTTTTTTTTTTTTTGAATGATTTTGAGATGCATGAACAACCTATGAGGCTAAGAATATGCATGTGCAATTTTATTTGACAGAAATTATGAGAATGACTCACTTTTTTCTCGCAAAATGAAGTAAGAATTTTTTCAAAATATGAGACGGAGTTCTTGCCTTGTGCTAGAACTAGGTCAAAATTCTGATTTTCAATGAGAAAACATGATTTTGGAAGATGAAAATGATTCATGCATGCCATTTTTTGAAAAATAATGCTTATGTGCGAAAAATTGTGATTTTGTGCTTTAGGAAAGCAATGACGCGTTTCAAGTGATGAAAAACACGTTTTTTATGCAAAAGTTATGCTAGAAAAACTTTTATGAATGCTTTTCTTTTGAAAATATGTGCACTTTTGAATATATGCATGCTTTTGAAATGATATGAAGGATGACGCTTCTTTTGATGTGCTTGTCTATATGAGAACAAGTCTAGAGGACCGTCGGAGATAGCGGTCAAGCTTTGGCGAGAGGATGCCGGATTTTGAGAAGGATGGGGCAAATCCCAAGCAACGTGAGGGCTACCGGCCCGGATGCATTCGTAGAGGCTATCGGCCGGGTGTCCACATCACCTCGAAGAGCAAGGGCTTGGTCCAGCCCTTTCGAGTTCCCGGTGGGACAAGACTCATAGCTTTCACCCGAGCCGGGAGAGCCGATGCTGACTCCCGCCGATTTCACCGCTATTACCGGCCTACAGCTCACCGGGAGGCCCGTGACTGGAGAGACCATATTACCGCCGAGGAGTTCCGTGCTTTGGTCGGGTTTGAGCTGATTCCCAAGGGGCCGGGGATGGAGACACGGAATGTCGAGGTGGCAGCTCGTACTTGCATGCGTAACTTGCCGCTAATGATGAGATCGCCCAGCCACTGGCTAGAGCATTCATATGGTTGATGCTATCACCACTATCTTTGCCAATTCTGGGACGATAGCTATGACTTGCCTCCTCGACTCTCTCGGAGGATGTTGATGGGATTGGGACGGTCTCTTGGGGAGAGGCCGGATTGGCGGAGCTCTACTTCTCGTTGGACATGCAGTCGAACAAGGCCGCTTCGATGGACTCGCTTTCTTTTGCCCTTGAGGTAGTCTCCTTTTTTTTTTCTTTTTCTTTTCCCGTCTTGAGACTTTTATGAGAGAGAAAATGACCTTTTGATGTTTTGAACATGCAGCTGGTTTTGTGAGGTGATCGGGTTCTTCCCTTGGAACCAAGCAGAGTGATGTCACCATCTTCCCCGCTATGGTTCGCCGGAGGGGAGACGCGAGAGATAAATTCACTGGGAAGACCCGGATTACCTTCGATTACAAAATGGTGAGGCCGGTCATCAATGTGGATGGGCACGATGGAGTGGACTTCTACCCCTGGGCGTATCCAGAGATTTTGCCTGGAGATGCTATCGAGGTGACGAGGCAGAGGAGGTGGCTCACAGTGGCCGACATGTGATGTCATCTACTTGGGACCGCTTCGAGGCAAGATGGTCATGTTCCCCCACTAGATGCCATTACTCCTTCTCGACCCTCCAAAGACGGATGCCGCAGCCCGAGGACCGGCCGCTGGATGAGATTGAGAGGTACCGTGTGGCGTGGGCTGCGGAGGAGTATTTTGATATGGGTACCCCCTACGCCGTGTTTGTGGAGCGGCGCCTAAGGACGCCACGAAGCTGATGAAGGCGGCGGTCACTCGTGGATATGGGGAGGATGAGCCTCTTGACCCGCCGATCCCTCCTGCGCACCCGTCCTACGTGGTCCATGGAGTGCCGAGGAGGATGAGGATACCTGTCCCCGATGCTAGGGAGCCCCTGTACACCTTGCCGCTGATAGCACCGTAAGTGTACTCTTAGGGTCTTATTCCCTTTTTAGCTTTCAGATTTTTCGCTTTTGCAATTTTACGAGATTTTACGAGATTTTTCTCTTCTTTTTCTCGGGAGTTCCATTTCGCACTTACGATAGGCTGGTTAGGCAGAAGTGAATAGGGGCCGGGACATGTGCCGGTCTCTTACGAGGAAGGCGCGCTGCGCTTCGAAGGCTGGGCGCGGATGCACGGGAGCACGGGCGCAAGAGACGGCACGTCGGGGCACGGCGTCTACCTCATCGGCCTCGGAGTACTCTTCCCGGTGCTATGCCTCGGGGCGGGGACCCAACGCCGACATTGCAGGCGGTGGCCGAGTACGGGCACGATAATGTCCATCTATCGATGTGAGCGACCCAGGAGGACACGATGAGGGAGGCTAGCATTTATGAGCCGAGCAGCGATGAAGAGGAAGAAGAATCGGAGGCCTAGGAGGTCTCTAGAATAGATTTGGAACAAAAACAAACAATTTACAATTTTTATGCACAACTTGTTTATTTTTGCTTTATTTGGGCGCCGATGGGCGAAAACATTGTATTTATGTTTTATTTGCTTTTCTAATTCATGCTTTTTCAATTTGCATATTATACGAGCCTTGGGGCGACTTTTTTGCTTGGAATTGGGGCTGAAAATGGGCCAAAATGATTTATAATGGTGTATAAATGCTTGAATGGCTTACGGATATGTTTTTGTACGAGGTTTTGGTTGAAAATGTGGGGTGAAAACTCCCTTGGGCAGCAACTTTGGTTGCTTTGCAGAATTTTCTGCAGAGAGCTAATGTAGCCGTGCGGCATGGCCTTGAGGGCAAATGTAGCCGTGCGGCTAACGGTTCTGTACGAGCTGGTTATTTTCTGAATAAAAGCAAGGCTTGGCCATTTCATTTCATTTTCACTCTAGACTTGTCCCAATTGTTCCAGAGCATATTTTGGACCTAACAGCACCATCTTTGATCACTTTGCGATGGAGAAGCTCGTTAGATTGCAAAGGGAAAGCGAGACCATTTTCTATCCGGTCTTCAATCTTGGGCGAGATATAACTTCCAAAATCACAAGGGGCTGCTTGATTCTTCCTTCAAGATCAAGTCTTTATGGCATTTGAGGATCTCCCGCCCGATTGGGATCTCGTTGAGAGCCGCGGCAAAGTTACAGGACGTCCGGAGACATGTTTACTGCTTTTCTTACAACGAAATCGTCCCAACGCACGAAGACTTCAGAGCCTTGATTGGGAGTCCCAAGACTGAGGCTATATCTATTCCGCTGATCGGAGACGTGCCGGTGACGGTAAAGCTTGCATCTTTTTTGCAGATTCCTTTGGGAGAGGCTGAGAGGATGATGGTAGCCCCGGATAGGATTGATCTTTCTGATATCCCGGGCAAGTTTGGGTCTCCAGATATGGCTGCGACCACGGTGGCTATGGATGCTTTCATTCTCTGCGTATTTTCTGTTATGTTCACTACTTTGAGTCCGTGGGGATCTGTCATAGTGGCCTCTTGGACATGGTCGAGAGGCTGCAGTGCTGGGAAGGATATTGTCCCGCCGGTTTTGGGAGAGACATTTCATGGGATTGATAGGATGGCTCGGGAGACCGTTTCATGAGGTCAGGAGTCCGGCTATGTTGACTCTTGTAGGCTGCGGGGAGAGGCTCGGGGCTTTGCACGGGGCTTTGCCGACTCGGTGTCCTTGGGTGATTTCTCGGAGAGGTGCACCTAGGCGGCGGAACGGGGTAGGCTGGGAGTTGATGATGGCTAGGCTATCCACTTCGGACATCCGTTGGTGGATACCACACTTGGAGGTTGCGGACCCGGGAGGATATTTCAGAGTCTTATCTTTGTGAGGGTTCCGGGATTATGCTTTGAGTCGTCCTTCTACATACCCTGCTTGGTATCCGGGCGGTTTGGGGCTTTACAGAGCCATTGAGTGATTGGGAGGACATCCGGACCATGGAGGTGGTGTCATTGGACATGAGAGATCCGGCCCGGCTTCTCTTTCTTCTCGAGGGCTTGGACACATACGCTTTCCCACCCGTGGCTATCTTCGGGAGCGGGAAGAGCACCATCTTGACCACTGTCTACTTGGGTAGTACGAGAGGGAGATGGGAGCGACTCGGCTATCTTGGAGGATAGACGTCGAGCTTTATTGGGAGGCGGCGCGTGACTCGAGTAGGACTGCGAGGGAGGCGAGGCTAAGGCGAGTTGCCATAACCAATCAGGTGACTTGGTCGGAGATATGGAGGCTCGGTACAAGAGATTGTCCGAGGTCGCTCCTTTGGCTGAGGCTCGGAGGGAGGAGGTGCGGACTCGTGCTCGGATAGAGAGCGCTCATTGACACGGGGTTGGTAGAGGCTCCGGTGAGGATACCGGAGGTCGGGATGAGGGATACCGACATTATTGAGAAGAAAAGGAAGAAGACTCGACGAGGCCGAGGAAAAGGGAAGAAGGCGAAGAAGACTCGGCGAATGATGACAAGTCTTTTCTCAAGATCCTCTTATTGCCATTTTGCAAACACATTAGTTTATTTAGGCATTTTATTGTATTTTAGATCTTTTTAGCGGGTTAGCGAGTTAAGAGGTAGACCGTGCTTGAACTCATCAAGAAGTTTTTAACTTGTAATGAACAAGAAATATTATTTTAGAAATTAATCAAGACACATTTCATGGAAATTCAAATGTCTTTATTGATTGGGACCCGTTTTATGAAAACTGAAATACCCTTTACTATTTTTTTAGGACGCACTTCATGGAAGCTTAATTGTCCTCTTTTATTGTTTAGGACACATTTCATGGAAACTTAATCGTCCTTTTTATTGTTTAGACCGAACCATATATGGCTGCCTACGTTCCCCTTTTACAAGAAAGGCTAAGGGGCTCAGGTCTTCGTAGTTCATTACGGTGAACTAATAATTTTTTCATGTGCGGCCATTGTCTTTTGCCTAGACCGCCCTTTTGGGGTCTTCGGCCCTAGGCTGGGCATTACTCTTTTGCACTTTTTTTTTTTTCTTTTTTTTTTTTCTTTTTTTTTATATGTGCAGCCCTGTCTTTTGCCTAGACTGCCCTTTTTGGGGTCTTCAGCCTAGCTGGGCATTACTCTTTTTGCACTTTTTTTTTTCTTCTTTTTTTTATTATTTTTTTTTATATTTTTTTTTTATCAGACATAGTATCTTCGGAGTTTATCACCATTGGTGGGTGGACAAAGGGATTGCCATCCAAGTACGCAAGCTTCATTGCTCCTCCTGACGGTATTTTACGCACCACATAAGGGCCGATCCAGACGGGTTCCCATTTTCCCGAGGGTTGTCTGCGGTAGGGGGCTTTACTTTCAGCACTAAGTCGCCCTCTTTGATGTCTCTGGCCTTGACCTTTTTATCAAACGCTCTGGCCATTCGCCTTTGGTAGGCTCGGGTGTGTTCCATGGCTTTTAGCCTTCTCTCGTCAAGCAGGGCTAACTCATCATGCCGGCTGCGCAACCATTCCACTTCATTGACACTGTTTTCCAGGAGGACCCTTAATGACGGGATTTCCAACTCCACTGGTAACACTGCTTCCATCCCGTAAGTTAGGGCAAAAGGAGTTTCTCCTGTGGCATTCGACAGACGTTACGTAGCCCCGAGTGCTAGGTGCGGCTTTTCGGGCCAATCACGACCACGGGTGGCCATCTTCCGGATGATCCGCTCGAGTGTCTTATTAGCGGCTTCCACGGCTCCATTGGTTTGAGGTGCATGCGGGGACGACTTGTGGCGAGTAACTCTGAATTCGACGGCGGTCTATCGCGGTCTCCTTCGAAGTGTGACCCATTATCGAAATGATCTCGTTGGGCACCCCATATCTGCATTATGTTTTCTTTGATGAAGCTGGGCCACTTTTACGGAAGTGAGGACCTTGTAGGACTTGGCCTCTACCCACTTGGTGAAGTAGTCAATGGCTACCAAAACGAACTCGTGCCCATTGCTTCCTGCCGGGGATATTTTCCCTATCACGTCAATGCCCCAAGTTGCAAACGGCCAAGGAGTCGTCATGCGGTGCAGGTCATGAGGTGGGAGATGGTTGAGGTTGGCAAACCGCGGCATTTGTCGCGAGGTTCGGACGTGTTGAACGCATCTGTTTCCATGGAGATCCGGTAGTAACCCATTCTGAGGATCACTTGCATCGGGGCTCGGCATTCATGTGAGGACCGCGAGGACCATTGTGGACTTCGGTCATCAACTCTCTGGCTCTTTCTTGAGTGACACATAAGAGGAGTGGTCCTTGATACCGCTTCTTGTATAGGTTGCCTCCTAGAATGACATGCTTGAGAAGCCAACCTTTTCGGGGCTTGCAAGCTTTTTGGCTCTGACTCCTTCTTTTGGTCTACCTTCTTCGTCTACGAAAGGCGACTCTCCGTCTTTGAGAAATTGGTAAATCTGATTATACCAAGGTTCCTTTATAGGCTCGGGTCCCAGGTCCACTTCTAGCGAAAGGCTGGGGCTTCTCTTCTACCCACTCTGAAGGGCTGTATGGCTTTTCCCTCGGGGATCTCTACCAATGAGGCTAGAGTAGCTAGAGCATCTGCGAATCTGTTCTTTTCCCTCGGCAAGTAGTGGAAAGTCACTTCTCGGAAGCTTGTCCGATCCAACTCCTCCATATGGGCATGATACCGTTGCGAGATTAGGGTCTCTGATCTTCCACTTGTTGGAGACTTGGTTGATGATCGGGCTGAGTCTCCGTAAACTTCGAGCTCCTTGACATTTCTTTCTAAGGCGGCCTCCAAACCAGCAATGCGAGGCTTCATACTCGGCGGCATTGTTCGTGGCGGGAAAGTTCAACTTGAGGGCTATGGGGGTATGCTCATCTTTCGGATCGACCAATAGCATTCCTACACCATTTCCTCTTTTGTTAGCGGCTCAGTCAAAGAACAAGCGCCATCTATTTTCGGGCTCAAGCTGCAAAGATTCCTTCATCTGGAAATTGGGGTTCGGGCCCTCTGTCTTCATTGCGGGAAATTCGCCGGGTGATCGACAATGCTTGACCCTTGATGGCCTTTACGGTCACATAGTTGATGTCGTATTACGCCAAGAAGAAGGACCACTTCGCTAGACGCATCGAGAGGGAAGGCTTGTCAAAGATGTACTTGATGGGGTCCATTTTCGAGACCAAATTCACGGGGTGGGCTTGCATATAATGCTTGACTTGCCGACTACCCGGACCGAGTCTGCCTGAAGTCTTTTCACACGCCGAGTAATTGAGCTCACTCCCTTGTAGCTTCCGGTGACAAAGTAAATGGCATTTTCTACCCGAGAGTCTTTCTTCTCTTGAGCAAGCATAGCCCCAGCTGCCGTGTACGCGACGGTTAGATAGAGCGAGAAGAGGCTTACATCTATGTGGGGGCATAGTACGGGGATGTACTAAGTATGCCTTGATCTGGTCAAAGGCGTCTGGCATTCTTCGGTCCATTACGTGTCCACATTCTTCTTCATGAGCTTGAAGATGGGCTCGCACATAGTGGTCAAGCGATTGACAAAACGGGCGATGTCTTTGCAATTTTCCCATGAAGCTTTTGACTTACATGCAGGTTTGAGGTGGCCTCATATCCATGATAGCTTTGATCTTTCGGGGTCAACTTCTATACCTCGCTCAGTGACCATGTACCCGAGCACTTTTCCCCTTGTCACTCCGAAGGTGCATTTGGCGGGGTTTAGTCTCATGGAATCTTTGTCTCGGCCTCTCAAAGAATTTTCGTAGGTCAACAAAGTGCTGCCCACCTTCTCCTTTGGAGTGGATTATCATGTCGTCTACGTAGACCTCAATCTCCTTGTGGATCATGTCATGAAAAAGTGCGGTCATTGCCCTTTGGTAAGTAGCCCGGCATTCTTGAGCCCGAATGGCATTCTTGTATAACGGTAGGTTCCCCACGGTGTGGTAAAGGTACATCTTTTCTTGGTCTTCCTCGGCCATCTTGATGCGGTTGTAGCACTGCAAAACCATCAACGAAGGATTTGACTTCGTAGTTGGCGGTGGAGTCCACCGGGATGTCTATGTTTGGCGAGAGGGTAGTCGTCTTTGGGGCGGCCTTGTTCGGATCTCGGAAATCCACACACGGCGCACCTTCCCATTGGCCTTGGTTACGGTCACGATGTTGGACAACCATGTCGGGTATTCAATAACTCGATGAATCCTACCCGCAGTAGCTTCTCAATTTCTTCTTTGACTGTAGAGACCATTTCGGCTTGATCTTTCTCGGTTTTGCTTTGCGGCTTGGCATCGGGTGCTAGAGGGATTACGTGCTCTACTATCGAAGCTGTCTAGCCCGGCATATCTTTGTATGACCATGCAAACACGTCGACGTATTCTACGAGCGGCTCGATCAATCTGTCCCTTTCAACCCCCTGGAAGAAGCTTCCAATCTGTGTCTCTTTAGGTTCCTCAATAGTACCCAAGTTCACACTTATCAAAATCTCCTCGGCGGCTTGGGCCCGGTTTTCCTCTTTTTAAACCTGCTTAAAGATTTCTTTAATGTATTGTTCGTTTAGTGTGTTTGCATCTTGTTCAAATGATTCATCATTAAGCTGTTGTTAAGTTTTGAGTTAATTTATCATTTGTTAAGTTGGCAATAAGAGGATAATCGAAAGATTTGTCATTTCATTCAAGATAAGGGGAAAGATGACATCGATTACATTTTCATAATCCTCGGGCGTGAGGCCTTCGGATGACTACGAGGTGGAATTCGAAGATTCCTGACTCAAGCGAAAAGACAACATAGACTCTGGACCCTACACTACTTATTGACTCGAGGGGAACTTGACAAGGGTTGGGCCAGGGATCTCACTCCTTCTTCTTTGTTGCCACAGGGAGTAGCTTGGTCTTGCCGGCGTTCTTCGGAAAGTTGGAGACTACGGGCGATCAAAAGCTTGCCGGAAATCATTAACGAGGCGGTGCGTGGAAAGATGGTGAGAGGAACTAAAGTAACTTGTTGCAATCTTTCGGCTAGCTCTTGTAGCGGCTGGACTCATTGGTGAAAGTGCGGCTCATCTTATCAATGCCTTTGCGATAACTCATTTTCTCTTTGCTTGATCTTGGACACCACGACCTTGTCGGTGTAGCCGATAGAAGGGTTGGCACGGATAATGCTTGATGAAGTCTTCTTCGAGAGGGGGTCTTAATTCTTCCTTGGCGCTACGTATTCAATAGGCTTTTACGTGTTACGCTTCTAGATCTGCTAGCTTCTCATTGAACTTTACGATGGCCACAAATTCAGCACTTTACGCTTCAAGAGGATCACTGTACACGGGGTATCGAGCGGGCTGTGCTTGGGGTGACGGGTTCCTTGACGGGTTCCTTGGCATAAGCTGACATAATAGTCGAACTTGCACGAAGGCTCTCCTAAAGTTCCTACGCTCTTGTCCCCGGCTTCATATCTTTCCTTAAGCCTGCTGTGTGGACTTTCTCTTCTTCTTCTTCCTTGAAGGAGCGTCCTCATTGATCCATTCTTGATACTCATACTCGAGGCGGTCTTCGCAATCACATACGTCATACCGGATGTGAGGCTTGGGTTGAAGCTGGGATAGCCCCTCCAATTGCTTGGTCATTACCGTGGTGGATTACCATGTTGGCCATTTTGACACTGAAAAGGCTGACAAAGCGAGGATTCTGGCGAACCGTCGAGGATTACTGCGCTAACAAGTCGGCGACCGGTGTTCTCACCCACTTCTTTCTCGGCTGCGGGAAAGGGATAGGAAAGGTTTAGACTCGGGGTAGGTGTTTAGGTGAAGGCTCGGGCAATATGCAAATTAGAATCTTCAAGTTTACTTAAAACAGTGTCTTTTATTAATATCTATTTGGTTGGAAAAGGGGTTACGCCCTTCTTTTTCCACAACTACTCTAGATCTGGATCAGTGGGTTCCGTCACTACGTCTATAAGCCCCTCGTATTCCACAGTATTTCGACCTCCCGGGGTGGACGGCCCGGGCGAGGGTCCTATAGGGCACGCGGATCCCACCGACCGAGAGTAAAGAACGCTCCTATCGGGTCTAGCGGGTCATAGGACCTTTCAACGCACGAGCGATGCGGATTATAGTCAAGGCAATACCGTGAAAGTCTCGTCTCTCTGCCTCGACGGATCTTCGACAGAGTTTCGCTTGAGCGAATGACGGTTTTTGACTTTCGGTAATGTCCGAGAATATAATAGGCATGGGTCGGGCGGCAAAAGCCGGATGACACAGTGTCACATTGAACTTCGTTGCATACGCAGTGCGCGAGTCGGAATCAAAGTCAATGCCGGTCAAGATCTTGCCAATTTTTCCTTGTCGGAATTTTGGCAGAGCTTTGCTTGAGCGAAAGATCTTTTATTTTGGCAAAGACTTGGTCTTGACTCTTACGCATTCCGTGCGGGTCAAGGTCAATAGTCAATGTCGGAGTCAAGATCCCACCGATTTTTCCTTGTCGGAATTTCGGCAGAATTTCGCTTGAGCGAAAATCTTGGTTTCCGTTATGAGCTAAGGCTTGACCTTTACGTGGGTATGCAACTGGGCTATATGACACGGACTAGACCAAAAACCAACCAAAAGTCACGGATTTTTGAAACGTGTGACACGGGTGTGCATTGGTCGACCGGCTGCCATGGGGAGGTTGGGATGATTCCGTGCGCGCCGGGAGCATCGTAAAGGCTGTCCGTGACTGCAGTGGAACCACCCTCGGGTTTGAAGGACGTGCGTGCAAAAGTGTACGAGGATATATCGGAGTGCGCGTAGTGTGCGGTCTCCTAAAAATGTTCCTTTTTGAGTTAAAACAGAGATTTTCATAAATGTGTTTTAAAGGAATGATTTTCGGGACGGGGAAAATGCAACACATAAGCACGTAAATTTTAAGGAGCCCCGGTCGGTCATGGAGCTGAATAGCCCCAAGTGCTAGGGCCCGGATTAACCATGATTTTCTGGTGGAATTGCCCGAGGTCGTATGGTCGAATCCTATGAGGATTAGCCGTACGGCTGCATGGATCAATTTTCCGAGGTTCCACTCCTTTTGCTATTTTTCGGGTTATTTCCCGTTTCAAAGTATGCACGAGATTCCAAGATGCAAATGATGCAATGCATGGTAAAAAAAAGCAAGCACGATTAATGAAATCGGCGATGGGAGTCTAACCCGCTCAAAGGGAAAAGCTTTTTGTATTTTTTTTTTTCAAAAATTTTTTTTTCAAAAAAAGGGATCTTGAGTACGTGGGATTGTTAAACCACCTTGTTATCCCAAGCCCCGGGTTAGGGAGCGATACGAGGAAGGGTAAGTGGGGTCCACCTATATATCAAGTATCGACTTTTGTTTTGAAAATAAAGCTTTTCTCCTTTGGGATGATCCCAGTAGTCGCCAAGCTGTGAATGTGTGCCCAAATTCTTTTGTTTATTGGAATTCACGCGAGTTTGAAGACATCCGAGTTATTTGAAAAACGGAGTCGCCACGCCATTTTGATTACCTCAAAACTTTGAAAAAAAGGTTTTATGGGTTCGGAGGTTAAGTTACCCCTTGGGAAGAACGTTTGGCGTTCACCCAAAGTGCCTTGCCGGAGCAAGTCTCCCTAGATTTCATTAATCGTGTTTGCTTGCGTGCTTTCTTTGTGTGCATGTGTTTGGAAATAAGGGGGGGGAATGTCCCAAGTTGTCTTCCGGACGTACAAACCATTTGTTGGTTGTCGCTCGGGATTCCTTGGAATTTATGTATTTGGGATTATGATCCCGTCCTCATCTTATGACTTATGATCATCGCATTTTAAACCTCGGGACCCTCGGGACTTGCGTGATCGAGAGAAATGACTCTCTTTTGGGTCAAAGATGAGGTTCTTTAGGAAGGAATGTCCTTAGCCCATCAATCCTACGCTTTAAGACGGTCGAGCTCGTATAGAGGCTTCATACTCATTCTTAAGCGATAATCGGAGATATAGGGTTCAAGGTTATCCTTTTCCTAAAGAAATCATGAACCTTTAATGGAAGGAACGATGCAAAGATGAGAACTTTTACACCGGTCCGTTCCAAGGTTGGGGAAAGGGAAATGCATGATAAAAAAATGACTCTTTAATGAAAAGATGACATTTTGGTTTTAGCAAATGATGCTTTTTGATTTAAAGAAATGATCTTTATGCAAATGATGCATAAAGATTTGATTTTTATGCAAATGATGCATTGAAAAAGGGGTTTTGATGCAAAGGATGCGTTTTTATTGAAAAAGGTTTGATCTTTGTATGCAAATGATGCATAAAGATAACATTTTTATTGGAAAATAGGGATTTTAGGTGCAAAGGATGCACCTTTATGAAAAAGACTACATTTTTATGACAAATGAGGTCTTAATGCATGCAAAGGGGGAAGGGGGTGATAAAGATATGATCTTTATGAATAAATGCCAAGTCCCAAGCAAGATATATGAATGCAATGAGCAAGTATATCAATTAAAATGCAAGGTTAGGGCGTGCGAGGTTACCAATCGTTTCCTTCGCTTCTTCGGACGGAGCTAGGAGGAGAGGTTCCTCTTGGGTCTTCAAGGAGGAGGGAGATGGCTTCTTGAGCTTCTTCTTCGCCTTCTTGAGCCTTCAAGGGTTTTTCTTCACGTCTGGACTGCTATGGAGTGTGTGTGTGTGATTGTTTGTGTTGTTGTTGTTGTTGAAATGGGTAGAGGAGGACTCTATTTATAGGCGATGCGGATAAGGCTAATGAAGCCGTGCGGGCTGCAGCCCTTTGCAAATGAGGCCGTGCGGTCTTATCCACAATGACTCAGCATTCTAGAACCATGCAAGGTGGCATTATTCTAGAAGCTTCTCCCTAATTAAGAAAAACGTGTTTTCTTAATTAGGAAGGCTCCTTACAGCCCTAATTTAAATTTGGACTGTTCCAGGACATTTCCGGAACACTAGGAAGGTCCGGGGAATTACCGGGAAATTTACCGAAATGTCGGGAAAATTAACCGGAAGGCATGAGCCAGATTTGGGTACTTACAACTAGTCCTGAACATAATTGGAACATTGAATTGTGATAATAGAATGTTGACGTTAGAGGATTTGTTAAAATATTCAGAGTTCTAGGTTGAACTTGAGAGTTTTATCACTATAGATTTTGTGATTTAGTTGCATTAGAAGTAAAGAAGGGTATGTTATTTTGTTATAGAAAATTGAATTACATTTTCTACTCGTTATATATATAGCTTGATGAAATGTTATTAATAAAGTCCTCTCATATGTTAGGGGATAGTTTGATTGTATAAACCCCATAGTATTAAAAAGATTGGATAGTCATTCATTTGGGAAGATCCTTTTGGAGTGTAGGAAGGCTATTAAATTTAACATTGTGAAAATTTGAGGAATCATTACTTATTATTGAGAATAGGCTACGGGCATATACAATGGATGTTAGTAGTCAATAGTACGTATGATTACCAGTGGTAAGTGCGAATAATAGTAGTTATCATTCTAACATTGAGATAAAACAGTATGAGGCATAGTTTGGGAAGAAAATATCGATCTCTAATTTGTTGGGTTGAGGTTAGAGAAGAAAGGCCTAAGGTAGATTGGCGCCAAAATTTGTTGATCCATTTGAAGTTTTAGAAAGGGTTGGTGATTTGGTTTATAGACTGGCTTGGAGAAGCTTATAGAGTATTTGAAGTTTTAATGTGATATTGTAATGAATTTGGTGACATAAGTGGAAATACTTTATTTATTTATATTTTCTTTGAGATCGGAAAATTTGTGTTAGTGATATTGGTATACTATGCTTGGATCATTAAGTGATAATATCATATTATTAATGGAATTAGAAATTTAAATTCTTTGGGGGGGGAAGAATCACAACATTGAAGAGACTATTTGGAAATTGAAGTTGAGGTATACATGTAACCGATGTGGGTTGATCAGTTAGGTAAGTGACAGTCAAATTCGGGACGAATTTTCTTTAAGGAGGAGTGAGTGTAATGACCCTAACCCTAGGCACTAATTTAACATCATATTGTGTGCTTTTAATATTATTGTTAATATTTTGTGTTCATTCTTATATCTTTAAATTTCTTATATTAGGATAAAATGATAAGAAAATAAATAATGTTCTAGGGGAAAAATAATAATTAGAAATAAATAAAGTAATAGAAT
>JAFEMH010002205.1:342500-365851 GCA_022495995.1 Adenophora triphylla var. japonica
TAGTCACTATTTTTATGTCAATTGCTCCGTATGTAGGTGGAAGGGTCCCCTTTCATGTTCAACTATTACCGCCCACAACCATCGTGGCTACCGAGATCAGCTTTCGCTTTTGACCGAGGATCAGGTTGTTTGGCAGCCGTATTCAGGTGTCAGAGGTCCATATTATTGCTATCAGGAAATAGTGAATTTAAAAAGTGTTGTGATTGTGAGTGTAAAGGAGAGAGAATTAGTGGAGGGAATAATGGATGGGATAATAGAATATTAATAAAATATTCCTTTTTAGGAAAGGTGACGCTTCAAACGGGATGCCATTTTGGGTAAAAAGTGACACTTGGAGTGGGACGGAGGGAGTATATATATATACTCCCTCCGTCCCATAGATAGCTTCACTTTTTGTCAAAATGGGTGTCCCGTTAAAAGTTTCACCTTTCCTAAAATGGAAAAGAATATTTACTATTTCACCTACTAATTCTCTCTCCTACATTACTTTTATACTCACAACACTTTTCAAATTTACTATTCCCTCCACTCATTCTCTCTCCTATTTTACTTTTATACTCACAACACTTTCTTCACTATCCTTTTTTCTTAATTTGCTTGCCAGTGAAGTTATCAATGGGACAGAGGAAGTATAATATATAAATATGTATAATATAATATACTCCCTCCGTCCCACGTGAATGCAAACTTATTTATATTTTGGTTCGTCCCACGTAAATGCAAACTTCCCAAAATGGCAAAGAATATTCACTATTTCACCCACTCATTCTCTCTCCTACTTCACTTTTACATTCACAACATTCTCTCTCCTCACTATTCCTCTCACTCATTCTCTCTCCTATTTAATTTTTCATACTCACAACATTTAACTTTTTCTCTATCTTACATCACCTTTCCTTAATTTCCACACCCAAAAAGTTAGTTTGCAATCACGCGGGACGGCGGGAGTATATATATATATATATATATATATATATATATATATATATATATATATATATATATATATATATATATATATATATATATATATATATATATATATAAATATAAATATATATTATATATTATATATATAAATATATATAATATAATATATACTCCCTCCGTCCCGCCCGAAAAGCCACAAATTTTCATTTTGGGCGTCCCATTTAAAAAGACAGTTTCCCAAAAAGGAATTTTTTTTTACTATTCCACCCACTCATTCTCTCTCCTACTTTACTTTTACACTCACAACATTCTCTCTCCTAACTATTCCTCCCACTCATTCTCTCTCCTATTTAATTTTTTCATACTCACAACATTTAAACTTTTTCTCTCTTCCTACATCACTTTTCTTAATTTGCGTGCGAGGTCCATTTTGTGGCTTTGGGCGGAACATATAAATATAAATATATATATTATATATTATATATTATATATATAAATATATATTATATATATAATACTTTATAGCGAGTTAGGGGAAGAGAGGAGAGAGTTAATATCCGGTGCATCAAGTGGGAAGTTTTTTTTTTCTAAATTAAATCACAGCCGCTATTTGTCTTTTGTGAGATTGGATCCTGACCGCTCTTTGTGTGGCGGTTAGATCCCACTCCTATTGTAATTTAGACTAGTACTCAAAAGCCCGTGCCAATGACACGGGTCAGTACAAAAAAAGTAAGCAGTGAAAAAAATGATAAGTAGAATAAAACAGCATTCATGTCATCCAATCCCAAGTGAATGTTCAGTTACATCTATGTATCTAAGTAGATGGGAAGAGGGATAGTACACACTCACGAACAAATTCAAACCATAATATTTAGATATAACAAATGAACACCAATAGAACAGATCGAAACAAACATATTTACAGAAAGTAAATAAAACAAATATGAAATTTATAGGGTGTACATAAAAAACCAACTAAATTAAATTGAACTAAACTAAACGAAACCAAACTAAATAAACCTTCCTCCCTACAACTTGACTACTCATTCTCATTCTTCAAGATCTTCTTCGGAATCATCATTTTGATCCTCTTCGGGTTCTTCTTCTGGATCCTCCTCGAATTCTTCATCTGGATCCTCCGCAGTGATTTGGACAATTATGACTATCCATCTAATTTTTTAATATAAAAAAACTAAAAAAAAACTATCCTTCTAATTACCACCCCTTGCTACTTTTTTCAATTAAAAAATTAATCATTATACTAACTTTTTAACATTCTTACATAATACTGTAATTTTTTCTATCAATAAAAATATAATTTCTTTGAAATGGTAATTAAATATTAATTATTTAAATATATTTTTATAAATTAATATTTGAATATTAAAAACTAAGTTAGAATGCAGTACATATAAAGTTCCCACTACTGTGTCTTTATATCTTAAATGGAGCATGAATGAAACCCATAAAGTTAATTATGTATTTTTTTCTTTGTAAAAACTCAATCATCTTTTATATTCATGCAATATATAAAAATTCCAATAATGATCAAATGCTTTAATATATTTATATTTATTCCAAAAAAAGTTAAGCAAGTATTTAATAATTATATAATACGATTAGAAAATTAGATAAAAGCTCAAACATATTGCAGGGTAAAACAAATATCGTAAATATTTGAAATTACATTTTGGGGAAGACAGAAAAATATATCTATCTGTCTCAATATGATAATCACATATCTTAACAACAGTAAAAAAAAGAGTTGTTTTCATTTCATATAAGATAAGATAATTCATCTCACACTCAAACAACACACAAAAAGAAAAAATAAAGAAAAGATAAGACACCGTCTTTTCCCTTTCTCTCTCACCACCACTCCTCCGTCCTCCCTCCCACCCACCCACCCTCAAAACACCGCCCCTGCCATCTTTACTCTCTTTTCATGCCTCCCCTACCAAAATCCTAGATCCGAATTGAACCCAACATCCACCTCCAAGATCTGGAATTCAATTAAAATCGAGAAATCGAAGAAACCCACCAACATCCACCTCCAAGATCTCGGACGTTCGGCCATCTTCTCCGTCAACTCGCCTCCCACCGAGAGATTGATTAAGAGGGATCTTGGGTTTGATCGTCGCCCAAGAAATCATCGGTCGGAGGAAGCCTCAATCCGCCCGCAAATTGTCCGTAATTCACCTTCAATCCGTCCGCAAACCGTACGGAATTCGCCTTCAATACGTCCGAGTAAGATCCATTTCTATTTTCTCTTTGATTAATGGATTCAAGGTTTGTTAATGCCTGAGTCGATTGAAGATTCAAAACATACAACTTTTCAATATTGCCGTTGGAATTTCTTTCCATCGTCTATTCTATTTACCATTTTTATTATATTTACCATTTTTACAAATAAATATTTGAAGATGCGGGGTGGGAAGGAAACCTTAAACAGAGAGAGAAATTAAACAGAGAATCAATTTACATAAACTTACAGCGAAATTAAACAGCTAAGCAAAGCGACAAAAACTTACAGTTTGAGAGAGAATGGCCGCCGGAGGCAAAACCTGATAATTTTCAGGCGTCACAGTCAAGGGAAAATCTTCTTCCTTATACTCAAAATATTGAAAATGAAGAGAAAGGGGAGAAAAATCAAGAGACGATGGAAAAATTTAATTTTACTGATTGTGCAATTGTGATGAGTGTGGATGGTGTGTGGGGGTTTTGTTTAACTGATGTTTCTTAACTGCCCGTCAGAGATCGTGGGAGAAGTTGAGCAATAGTTGGATCGTGGATTCTTTACAGTCGTTGGATTCAATTCCTAACTTTCAATCCTGACCTCTCTTTATGTCAGGCTAAGAGGCGGTTAAAAGCCCCCTGTATTGTATTATAGATTGGTTGGGTTAACATTTAAAATGAAAATTGGGGCCAACGGAATAGGGATAGATAAGAAAGTTTCATATTTTTAGTCCTTAGTTTACAGTAGTTTTCGAATGCAATAGTCAGGTTTCACACTGCGAATCTAATTCCAAGTTCTGTTGAGCCTAAGCTCATAACTTCAATGCAAACCGAGCCCATCCGGTTTCCCCATGTCATCTCATCCTTCCTCCAAACGGCATAGGCGGTTTCCTCCTTAAAATTCCATGAGCTTTATCCAATTTCCATGTTTTCAAATGAAGAACCCATCTCCTCCCATAAGTTGGCAGTTTCCTCCTCAATGGAGCATACCAAGTCCGACGACCCCATGCCGTTTCATGGAGCATACCGCACTATGCGGATTGCCCATGAAGTTTTACTAATTCCCTTCCTCATCATCCAATAAATCCTTCCCTTCCCCATCCTCTAATAAATTCTTCCCTTCCCCGTCCTTCAATAAATCCTTCCATATTCCTTCACCCCCTTGATAAATGATCAAACCAACCCAAGGCATGTATCCCCTTTGGAGCATTCCGCGTGGAGCGGTTTCCCCATGAAATTTACATATCTTCCTCCATCCCCTCAAGTAACTAAAGGGATCATATCAACCCAAACCCAAGGTCTAGGATCAACATAAATAAGGCAAGCCCAAGTAATGGGCATACCGCCCCTCAAGGAGTCGTCCCCAAACGGTTTCCTTCACACATCCAACTATATTCTCTACTTGGGCATACCGCCCCTCAAGGAGTCGTCCCCAACGGTTTCCTTCACACATCCAACTATTCTCATGATCTATCTATAACTTGATCCTCATAATCGTTCCTTCCCATACACCATCAATTGTTTGAAACCCATGTACGCATAATGACCCCAAGAGACCTAGGATGGTCCCCCTATGAGCATGACGATCACCCAAGCAGTGGCGGATACATAGAGGAACTAGAGGGGCCCGTGGCCCCCACTGACTTTTCTTAAAAAAAAAATTATTTTTATTTTTAAAGTAAACACTTCAATTAAAACAAAACAAACAGAACTTAGTAAAACACACACAACTCACGCACAAAACACACACAACGCAAACAAAACAGCGGAGCTGCGGAGAACCAAAGGCGACGACATCTATGGCGATTGGCGGAACGGGGGGATGCTTCATCGGTGGAGAAAGGGCCGCCTAGTAGCTCTCCTGCTCTCTCTCTCTCTCTCCTCGTGTGCTCTATCTCCCTCTCTCTACCTTGCCGATCGATTTTGATTTCGTTGGTCTGTCATTCACAAACTCCAAAAGGTATTTTGAAGGATTTTACAATAGATAATGTCAAATACTCCTATTAAATTGAGTTATGAAGGATTTTAATATGAAAATTTTCATGATTACATTCTGATTTTGCTTTTAGGGTTTTTTTTTTTGGGTTTTTTGTTGACTGCATTTTTTGGCAGATAAATGCATATTTTGTTGATTATATTCTGATTCATTTATGATTTACCTAGGTCAAACAAAAATTGCTTGCAGTTTTAAAGCTATTAGCTATGAAACGATATTTCAAGCCAATTAGTTGTGAAGAGTCATCACCTTCTATCGCTCCAGCATATGAGAATGTTCCGGTTTCTTGTCCTAGTAACAAAGTCCGGCGAGTAAGTGCTCCAAATGTCCAAGCTGAACAAGTTTCAAACGATATCAATGAACTTCATGCCAAACCCATTTTAAAGGATATGAATAATCTTCCCGCGGACCCAGGTTTACGCCCTTCTATCAGCTCATATGATGTTAATATAAGAGAGGAAGTTCGAAGAGCATACATACGAATGGGTCCATGCCAACCAAAAAGGAAACCTGCTGCTTTTTCGTGGAAGTATTATGATGGAGATAAAAGACGAAGATTTATTTCTACTTGGTTTAGTGATTTTCCTACTTGGCTTGAGTATAGCATTGCGAAAGATGCAGCAAGCATATTGTTTGTGTTGCTATCTCTTCAAACCCGAGCAAGGAGAACAAGCGGGTGGGGAATCATTTGTTGGCGAGGGATTCTCAAATTGGAAAAAGAAGTCAAGATTGAGTGTGCATGTTGGTGGTCATAGTAGTATCCACAACAAATGTGCTCAAGCTTATGATGATTTGCGGAAGCATAAACAACACATAGAGGTTGTCTTTTGCAACCAAAGTGATGAAGCAAATAGATTGTATGATATTCGGTTGAATTCTTCGATCGATTGTGTTCGATTTCTATTGCGCCAAGGGTTGGCATTTCGTGGCCACGATGAATCGGAGGACTCTCTGAATCGAGGAAACTTTCTTGAACTTCTCCGTTTCCTTTCAAACCACAATGAGGAAATAAATGAAGCTACTTTGTATAGGTCTTTTGGAAATACTAAGTTGGTATCTCATTTCATTCAAAAGGATATTGTTAATGCTTTCTCATTCTTGACTACTCAAGTTATTCTCAAAGACATTGGAAGTGGATTATTTTCTATTCTAGTTGACGAGACTCGTGATATATCAGTGAAAGAACAAATGGCACTTGCATTGAGGTATGTGGATCAGAAAGGGTGTGTAGTTGAGTGTTTCCTTGGTTTGGTTCATGTCGCAGATGAATGATTGCATGGTAACTTATATAGAGAAGAAAACATTTGATACGATAAGAAACGAAGATGTGGTTGAACAGTTTTAACTTATGAAAAATCGAAGAATTCCATCTTAGTATTAGAATATAGTTTAGCACCATGTTTATAGCCTTTAGTGCTCTTTTGTATGTAGTTTTAGGGGTGTTTCTCTTACTTTTGTTTAGCATGTATGTGTAAGTTCACCCCTTGCAACCTATTTTGTTCATAATTCAACTGCTTTTTGATTATTGTGATAGTTGTGTTATCTTTTGGTGCGTATATATAAAAAGTATGGTTATAAATGATTAACATAACTTGTTACATTGCAAAGAGTGGATTTATGATTGCATGATTTTAGTTTGTATTTAAGTTTATATTTCCATAACTAATATGTCTAAAATTTTATGATATAGCTTCCGGCAGCAAAGGGAGGAAGTTGGAGCAATAGAAAGCAGTCAAGTATATTGAGTGGACAACTTTGAAAATGGTTCAAAAATACAAGCTGATCAACCCAAAAAAATTCCAGGTAAGTTTCTTGTATGACTTTCTTAGTTTATAAGTTTAAAAAATGCTTTTGTACATTTACAACCATAAACTATAAAACTAAACATATTTGGCCCCCACTCATGAAAGTTTCTAGCTCCGCCACTGCACCCAAGTAGTCCCTCCGACAAAGATCTCCATTAACGACTCCACTCCCTCTGCATGGCAGGGATGATGCTCCCATAATCTTTATCCCAACAGAGATTTGCTCATTCTCCCAACCTAATGGATCCTCCGCCAATGAGGTACGAACATGTGTCTCCTTGATATTGGTATTAGTCCAATCCTCCTCCCCATATAAATATCACTTCTCCCTCGAGGTAGAAGGTAAGAGACTCAAACTCAAGCCAATTTCCATACTGCATAGTTTTCATCTCCATAACTGTGCTCTTATCTTCACGTCGGAGCCTCATCGCCGGGGTAACCCCCCCCCCCCGGCTTTGAGCTAATGGTTATCTCCCTTATTTTCTTGTCAAGAGGATCGAGTTAAGCCAGATATTCGACCGCCATCATCCTCGAACCTTACCATTGTTGCATACCCATTTCTCTTGTTAGCATCAAGTTCCAATTTATTCCTGAGAAGACCGAAGGATTCAATACCTAGGATAGTCGGATGAAAGTACAAAGTAACGATATCAGTTTTAAAGTGATTACACTAAAAACTGCACAAAACAGATTTTGTAGGAAAATTAAAAAATAAACACGATTTAATTAACACATATGCAGCAATATGTTGTAGACAACAAAAAATTATCTTTATTAAATCAATGAATTCAGAACCGGAAGAACTAAATATAAGAAATCAAATATTAAAACACTAAACACTCAAAATAAATTTTAGGAAGAACTTGTGCTACAAAAGAATTCTCTCAGCAAAAGCACTTGACAAAATAACAAAAACTCTCTTAGAATTGCTGGAATGCACGTCCTGATAGTCAATCCTCTCTCTTTCAAGCCAGTAGGTCCTTGCCTCTTGATTGGTATCGGGAGAATCGCTGGAATGCGTAGGGATTAATAAAGCGGTCATGTAGAGATTTTCTTCCATATCCATGTAGAAGAAAGGATTTTTCCTGTGTTGATCTATTCTATCTCCTTCTAAAATAAAACTTTCTATTTTAAGTGAAAGATATCTACAAAATAATAAAAAATACACAAACTAAGAAAATTAATCAGCAGGTTAGTAAAATAAATTAATAACAAAAATAATTAGAAATATATTTATAAATCTATCCTAATTAATATGAGAAAGATATAAATCCTAAATTATATCAAATTGTTCTTTTGAATATATGTAATAGATTTAAATTTTATGGTAAAAAATGAAATGAGCGACGGACTTTGTAATTGTTTAGGGGAGCTAGTGACTCCCATAACTGCAGTTTCGATTTAGAGGCATAAATCTATGTCAAAATATGTTAATTTATGATAAAGTAAAAAACGACGGATCAGCCTTTGTCTAATGGGTCGAATGTTTTCAGTTGTTTCGAATGGCCTGAAAATAATGAACAGTCACGTAAACTTAGTTGGGACTTCACCGTTGAAGGCACTACGGCGTGAGAGTAAGTATATGACATGAGAATATCAAATCAATTAACAATAGTTTAGAGTAAAAAATGTGTTATCAAAATTAAGTGATTGATGCCCTGTATTTATAGTGAATAAAAGACGATTTAGAGTTTTGGAGCGAAAGTATAGAAAGGATTTGTGGGATTTAACCCAATCTAATACCCATATTATAACTTTTCATGTTTATTCAGGAGTACAAGTTGATTGACCATGCATAAGTCGACCAAGGCATGCTGTTTCTTCCAATATCTGTGTAATTAATTAAAATGGTCACTTATTGGTTAATCATGCCAATCGCATGAACAAAATAGATAAACAAGATTATTCACATTATTTTTAATATCACATTTATGTATTTAATAGATTTAATGACTTCCTTGTTGTTGGGGCTGAGAAAATCTACATCCTGGCAAGACACCTTGGGCTATCAACCTGACGAAACAACTTGATTGTTAGCATGTGGTTACTGGGCCGTTACAATATCTATTATTCAGGAGATCAGAATTCGGCCGTTTTGGACTACATCAAGGGTCAGTTTCAACAGCAAAATAAAAGCTCAACCAATATATCCGGAATAAGGGGGATTGTCAAAATCGTTATATCTTGGCGTTTTTCATATTTATAGGGGGACAAGCAACATATGTAGGGGGACTCTAACGTTTACAATCATCTACACTCTTTGTACTTACATTCATACTCACACTCCATCATCATACTAATAATATTTCATTGTTCCGAGGTTTTATACCGGCGAACAAGTTGTTCAAGGGCTTTCCTCGTTAATTCTCCTGTCTTTACATCTTGAAATTAGGTTATCATATTCCATTGTGCCCAATTCTCATATTTGAAGTTGAATTGCTTAAATTTGATCAAAACAGTTTGGCGCCATCTGTGGGAACAATGGTCTTTTGATTACTAAAGAGGGTCAAGATGCCTATCAGAATGCCATTTGCTATGACTTCGGCCGGAACCACCAAACACCACTAGAATGCAGACTCCCAACCAGAATGTTGATGGACCTGGCGATCACAATGGCCGAACTAGGACAGCGGATACTGCTACAGATTGGTACCTTCCCATTGTCGATGCTAGGTGGCAACATGAAATTTATACTCTTCAAGCTGGTCCCCCTGAAATGTATTAGAAGGAAACTAACCAGTGATCTACACAAGATAGCTCAAACAATATGAGGAAACACTTAAAGATTACCCGAGCAGGCTCAACAAGGAAGCTGGTGATATCCCCAAGATGGATGTGTCCGTAACAGCAGAAACCTTCAGGATGGAGCTTAAGATTGAATCTCCTTACCGTATGGAATTGATAGGGGCTGCTCACAAGAGACCGGAAGAGGTCAGGACACGAGCAATAAAAGTTCCAATCCCAACTTGCAACCCGAGGGTGAACCTAAATGCTAACAACTTGAAGGCCTTACCTTTCCCGAATTCCATGGGAAGAGAGTACTGATGCATTAGCCGGCCCGGGTTCAAGTTGCTTAAGCATGCTGAACAACAGCGTCCCATCAACCTGAGGATAGCTCAATCCCAATTGATGAAAAAAGGCACATGCGCGAGATCTCTGGAACCGGAGCACGCTGAAGGAGTCTTGAGAAGGTTACACAATAATGAAAGTAGCAGCCATACTGGGGGCAAAGCATCCTTGCTGGATGCGACTAGAAACGGATTGAAATTAAAGCCTTTGCGCAGATCAGGATGTGATATCATTCGTGGGGCGAAACTTTATCAATAGGTTTGAAGTCACAAGACATCAACAAAAGACGAAAGACTTCTATGCATAGATGAAGAAACAGGTTGAAACTGGAAAGGGGGAATACAGCTTATCAACCTCAGATAGAATTAGGACTTCAAGAAACTGGAATACAATCCGACTCAAGTTGTACTTCAAGTAAGTCGTGACTTGTTTATTCATTCCCGAGAGTCATGGTTTACTATACTTTATTTCCATCATGTTATTTTTATTTAATTTATATTTCCCAAACTCTTATCGACTTAAGCATCGGAGGATTGTTAGTCAAACTAACATTTACCCCTAACATGTTCCCTATTTTGCAAAACACATTGAGAACAACGTGATCAACATGCTCGATTCAGGTTGCAAAGCAAAACAAGTTAGCAAAGTGATATTCCAGGTTACAGAGGTATCAAAATTGCTGATCCTTACATGCACAACCAGTTTTTAAGGTGTTGTCCATCATGTCAACAAAAATCTAACGTTTACCGTCAAAATAAAAAGGTACATACCTTCCTAAAGGTTCAAAGGTTTCGCATCTTTCTTAAGTTGTTAAGGTTATCCACACCTTCGCCCGAGCGCACGTTTTTCGTGTTTTAGTTAAGTTGTAGGTGGGCCAATGTGTCAAGTACATATTGATTACCTTCTTGCACTTAACTAAAATTATGAACTCCAGAAAAAACAACAGGTTGTAACATCCACGTGTTACCACAAGTACAACAGGATCATAAATGGGAAAAACATCTATTCATTTTTACCCCATTACATTCCCCAAAAAATATTTCTGGCTGTAACATCACCATGTTACACCAAGAAATTCCACTATTACTTACGATCAAAATATCCCAGAAATTTCCACCATGTCACCACATGGGGGAATACCAAAAACATGTTCAAACAAACATGCATAAATGCCTTACAACCTAAAAGTCTATCATCTAAAGCAAGGACTAGGGCTGTAAACGAGCCGAGCTTTTGAAGTTTCGAGCTCGAGCTCGTTAACTTTTAAACGAGCTCGAACTTTTCTCGAGCTCGAGCTCGAGCCCAGAATGCCTGTTCGAGCTCGGCTCGAATCAAGTTTCGAGCTTTTCGCGAGCTGGCTCGCGAGCATGCAGCCAGCTCGAACTCGAGTATTAACGAGCCGAGCTCGAGCTTCGAGTTATTTTTTGAAAAAAATCTGAAATCAAACGAGCTTTATCGAGCCCTAATTCGATTTGTAATCGAACTCGAGCCTAAACGAGCTTATATATATATATACTAAAATTCATTCGAGCTTTTAACGAGTCGAGCCCGAGTCGAGCTCAAACGAGTCGATCTCGAACAGAGCTCGTCGAACATACGAGCCGAACACGAGCCGAGCTCGAAAAAATGACGAGCTTAAAAATCGGTTCGAGCTCGAGCTCGAGCCCACTCGAACTCAAGATTTTTTCGAGCCGAGCTCGAGCCGGCTCGTTTCGTGTAACAGCCCTAGCGAGGACAAACCCCTCGACAAAAATATCAAAGTTAACAAGCCATAAGTTGTTTTTGAGGACATCCCCTCAATTAAAAGCAACGAAACAAAATGTTTAAAATTGTTTTCCAAAAGCATTCAAGAGAAATTAAGGTAACTTTTCATCCTTACCTTCTTCCACCTTCTCTTCTTGGGTCTCACCCATTTGCTCCGCCTTCTCTGCACCCTGTACCTTCGAATTTACCTCGCCAGTCTCCTCACCTACAATCCTCCTTAAAGCCGCATATTCATCCTCCAAATCCCATTCAGTATGCTTGCCAGCCTGGTGTTCCTTGATCATCTCGATCCTGGCTTCAAAAACGGATTTTGCAGCCTCCGCCATCAACTCACTCCGAATGGATTCCACCTCCTTGTTGTGCCTCCTACTTGACTCAGCTACCCTAAATACCCACTGGGTTAACTCACTGTCCTTTGCTTCAATCTCCTCGTTTTTCTTCTTCAACATGTCCATTGTAACCTTGAGGTTTTCTTCTGCTTCCATCTTAGCCTTCCACAACTTAACTTCACTTGCCATTAAGCCTGTAGCAGCTACAATTTGTCCCCAAGAAAACATTCAGTGTCAATCAAAGCCAGTAAAAAGAAAGAAATTCTTGGGGGACAGTGCATTACCTTCTTTTCAAGCTCATCTTCGCTTGGCATCGCGATTTCCACGTCAACCACTTCTTGTAATCTCCTCCTCTTGACCATCACCTTGTCTCCAACCTCCAGTTTAGGCATCAAGGGCACGTTACTTCCTTCAGCCTTCCCCTTGCCTTTGTACTTTGCTACCAACTCACTTGCTGCAAATCCGAATTGAGAACGAGTTACTGCAGAATGCAAGGCTAAAGCATTAGTATAACCTGAGTTATGAAGTATAAATCCAAAGTCAAAGAAAAGAGAACATCTACCAGAAAACATTTTATGGCTACACTCTTCAGGCTGCTCAACAACCAACTTCTCGATACTCAACACTGCAGACAACGGAACAAATTTTTGAAGGTTTTCAGGCAAAGCCCTAATCTGCTTAACAATCTCCAAAGAATCGGAGGGACTTGGGAACAGTTTGGCTAACTTGGAGACTGCAATAAAACAAAGAAAGTCA
This sequence comes from Adenophora triphylla var. japonica, assembly GCA_022495995.1. Lineage (NCBI taxonomy): Eukaryota > Viridiplantae > Streptophyta > Magnoliopsida > Asterales > Campanulaceae > Adenophora > Adenophora triphylla. The sequence continues at coordinate 355,385 of JAFEMH010002205.1, forward strand.
GTAATCGAAACAGCATAATAAGGAACAGAAAAGACAAAGTAGCAAGACTACCTTCCTTCCTCCATTCGGACACCATTTTGTCACCACCAGCCAGACTTCTCTTCTTTACATAGAATAATCTGTTTTTCCAACCCCTATTCTTATCTAAAGATTCGGCCAATAAACCTTGCACCCTAGATTTAACCCTAAAACCATACCTAGAAGACCCGTGTGACCTTATATCGTAACAGCAAGCAAGTTCCTCCATCCCAACCCTCAAGCCGGTTAGGGCACTCAGCCTATCCAACATTTCTAAAATCCTCCAACCTACCGGCATCAATTGAGTATAAGCAAGCTCGGTGGCTTCAAAGAAACGTGTGATTAAGGGAGAGAAAGGGAATTTTAGACCTATTGCAAAGGGGTATTCCAGAAAATACACCCATTCAGAAGAAACGCAGTCAGAAGCTAAGCTAGGGTTAGGGTTCATAAAAACCGCACCTTTCGGAAAAACTTTCGTCAAAATCAAAATATCAGACAAGGTGAGTTCGCAATGCTCTTCATGAGGTTTATCAAGCAAACCTATAGAAGAAAAACCCTCAGGTAGATCAGCATTCAGGTCCTCCATTGTGCAAGAAAGAAAAGAGGAAGAGAGAAAGAGAAAATCATACCTGCAGAGAATTCCTTCCCCTCCTTCATAGCAGTTGGGTCGTCAATACATAGCAGCATGGATTAATAAGGAATTATAGACGCTTCGAAGACCCCCCATTATGACTCCAGCACCTAGGGCCACGTAAACCGCCAAGCGTTAACTCCCCGTTCAAACGAAAAGACTTAGTGGGCGCCAGCGGTTAATAAAGAATTTTCAAAATCAAAAAATCCCTTTTTCCTTTAAAAATTCAGGGGCAATTGTTGGGGCTGAGAAAATCTGCATCCTGGCAAGACACCTTGAGCTATCAACTTGACGGAACAACTTGACTATTAGCATGTGGTTAATGAGCCGGTACAAGACCTATTATTCAGGAGAAGAATTCGGCCGTTTTGAACTACCTTAAGGATCAGTTTCAATAGCAAAATAAAATCTCAACCAATACATCCGGAATAAGGGGGATTGTCAAAATCGTTATATCCTGGCGTTTTTCATATTTATAGGGGGACAAGCAATATATGTAGGGGGACTCTAACGTTTACAATCATCTACACTCTTTGTATTTACATTCATACTCACACTCCATCGTCACACTAATAATATTCCATTGTTTCGAGGTTTTATGCCGGCGAACAAGTTGTTCAAGGGTTTTCCTCGATAATTCTCTTGTCTTTACATCTTGAAATTAGGTTATCATATTCCATTGTGCCAAATTCTCATCTTTGAAGTTGAATTGCTTAAATTTGACCAAAACACTTGTTAAAGTTTGATATAAGTCTTAGAGCAATACTCTCGCTGTCTCATAATAATGTTGTGCATATTTTTTGGAATGTTACACATTAGTTGAAGAGTAGGCATAGTGAATATAAAAAATTAGGTACGAGTGAGAAAGAGGTTATCATGCATGATCTGGGAGGATTATTACGCCCTATGCATGTTGGGACAGCTATCAAATCATCCCTCATCTTAACAAAAATGATCTCTAAGGACACATATTTTGCAAATTGACCACTAGGTCCTGTAGTTATTGATGGATACGCGTGTCCTTGATAAATTGATGAAAATTACGCTTGTGCCACTCAATTAAATGACACGGACGTGTGTGAAAGAATTTCAGCTCCCTGCCTGTGTTTTCTCTCTCCTCTTTCTCTCCCTTTCTTTTTTTCCCCTCAAAACTTTAAAATGAAATATCTTAAGATCCAGAAATCAAAAAACAAATCTGAAATCACCGTTGTGTTTGTATCGTCAAAATGAATCAAACTAGTAGCATCAACATATAATCTGGAGCAAATTTGAGAAATTCGCAATTGTTTCAGGTTCACAATTATTTTTTTTAGAAGTTCACAGTTATTTTTAACATTTGTTCAAAAAACAACTAAGAGAACTTCACAGGTATTTTAGCTAAATTCATAATTTATGCATTAAAATGACTACCATTTACTTAATTCACATTTATTTTTAGTTAAATTCACAATTATTTTTAGTCTTTTATGACATCTATTTTTTGCAATTTCATGAGATTATTTGACATATTTATTAAGTTCACAATTGTTTTTAGTTAAGTTCACGCTTGTTTTTTGTCTTTTTACGGTCTCTATTTTTGCAAATTTATGAGATTAGTTGACATATTTATTAAGTTAACAGTTGTTTTTAGTTAAGTTCACAATTATTTTTAGTCTTTTATATGACCTCTATTTTTGCTATTTTATGGGATATGTGACATTTTTGTAAAGTTCATAGTTGTTTTTAGTTAAGCTCACAGTTGTTTTTAGTCTTGTATTTCTCTATTTTTGCCCTTATATATGATTATTTGACATACTTGTTAAGTTCACAGTTGTTTACAATTAAGTTCACAGTTGTTTTTAGTATTTTATGGCCTTCATTTTTAAATTTTTTTTTGTAATTTTATGAGATTATTTGATATATTTATTAATTTACAGTTATTTTTAGTTAAGTTCACAATTATTTTTAGTCTTTTATGGTCTATATTTTTGCTACTTTATGAAATTATTTGACATATTAGATAAGTTCATAGTTGTTTTTAGTTAAGTTCATAGCTTTTTTTAGTCTTTTATGTCCTTTATTTTTTTTAATTTATGAGATTATAACATTATATTCCCTCTGTCTCATCTAAAATTCCAAAAAAAAAAAAAAAAAAAAGTTTGTCTCACCTTAAAGTTTAAAATCACAAAATAGAAAGTTTTTAAAGATAAAGAAAGTAGTAAAAAATTTAAGTGACTTAACTTTAGTATGTTTTAAAGATAAAGAAAGTAGTAAATATTTAATTGACTTAACTTTAGTACGTGATCAATAATGGCAGATGAAGTGAAACTGATAAATGGGTATTGACATATTTGTTAAATTTACAGTTGTTTTTAGTATCTTATTGCCTCTATTTTTGAATTTTATGGGATTATTTGACATACTCCCTCCGTCCCATTAATAACTTCACTTTTTGCCATTTTGGGTGTCCCATTGAAAGCTTCACCTTTTTTTTTTTGGCAAAGAATCTTTACTATTCCCTCCACTCATTCTCTCTCCTACATTATTTTAATACTCACAACACCATTATAATTTATTATTCCCTCCACTCATTCTCTCTCCTATTTTCAAATTTCTCTCTCCTATTTTCAAATTACACTCACAACATTTTTTCTTCCCACCCATTTTCTTAATTTGCGTTTCGGAGCCAAAATGGTGAAGTAAATAATGGGACGGAGGGAGTATTTGTTTAGTTCACAATTGTTTTTAGTTAAGTTTACATTTGTTTTTAGTTAAGTCCACATTTGTTTTTAGTTTGTTATGACTTCTAGTTTACTTAATTCACAGTTATTTTACAATTATGAGACATTAATGTAGAAGAGAGACACACTTAATAATAAGAGTAAATTTGATAATTTTATTATTAAGTTATAATAATAATTATTTTTTTAATTTGTGAAAAGTAAAAAAAATAAAAATTGTTTGAAACCAGAGGAATATAAAAGAAAGTTACAATGATTATAGACAAAAAAAGAAGACAGTTGCACATATTATAATTAGTACAAGCTCCAACAAAATTGAGTAAAAATGTCCAAATTGCAAAAAGTTGAGATTTCTAGAAGAAGTTTAATGACCATTTAAAGCTCAGTTCCTATATTAATGGGCTATCAGTCTTGCTCTTTTCTACTACAACATGAGAATTGTTCCGTATTCAGCAACATTAATGGCCACAAATGCTTAATTATATTTACATTTACATTGAAAATTTGATTCTCAAAACCATGTAGCCTGATTCAAAATTCCAACTCCAGCAACTACCTTGTTTGACCCACTTTATGTTTTAACTTTGTAATTAAGGCCATCTCAACCAACTTGTACAGCCCAAAAGCAGTTTGTGTCATCGTTCATGCTCTCCATATAGGTATGTCTTTCTCAAACGGTCAATTGGGTGATAAATGATGTGATCAACTATCAAAGTGCAGCAGTCGAGATAGGTCAGTGATAGAAACTTGTTATGGTGCTGACCAATAAGGATCTCAAGCGTTAAGCAGCAGTGCAAAGCGGCATCCAAACTCTACTGCAGTGTTTGTAAATCATCATCATCACAGACCTCAATTCCATAAAAAAAAAAAAAAAAAAAAAAAAAGAAAACAAACTATATCTGCAAGTTTTAGCAGACCTGGGAATTGAAGAAAAGAAAGACGGGAAGAAAGGATATTCAAATAAGATCTGCATAGGAGATCGGTGATGAGAAGAGGGGGTCAGAATAGGACAGCTGAGGTTGTGGCTGATGGAGAAGCCAACAAGCGGAGCAGATCTGGCGACAGCGACCTCATGCTGCAAATGGAAGACAACTTCTTGAATATTACCAGAATAAGGGTTGGGTCATCGTGTGGTTGTGTTGCCGGAGGTAGGAGAAAGTAAGAGAGAGAGTGTTTGCGTTGACTGAGATGGCGTTTGGTAGGGAAGATGGAAGTTGTTGAAGAGGGAGGTCGGGAACTGAGAGTCTCCTTCTATGTGGTAGTTGATGAAGCGCTGCAGACGGAGGAGAAAAGGAGGATATGATTTGCTTTATCGGAGTAGTAGAAGATGAACCTGATGGGGGCGACCTGAGGTGAAGGAGGGGAACGGGTCGCCGGAGAGGGCAACGTTGGCCGGGGATGGAGAAGGAAAGGGATCGCCGATAGAGGGAAGATAGAGAGAGAAAGTAGAGAGAGAGAGTGACTGTGTGTGGGAGGGGAGGGGAGGCATGGGTTTTATTTGGGGTATAGGGGTAGTTCTGTCATTTATGTATAGTATAAGTGGTTCCAGGTGGTTGATTTTCAAAATGCTTGTCCATAATGGTGGATTGGATTAGGGTGGAGGATCCGACGGTAATTTCCCCATGCGTGACGTTATGCCCAATGTTGGACAAAAAATTCGTTCACCATGTGAATGAAACTTGTATGTGAACGAAATTTCGTTTACAACAGCTTAGACCATGATTAATGGTGAACCAAAATCAGTTCATTCTTTGCAATTTGGTGAACCAAATTTGATTCATGACAATTAGTGGTGAGGCAAATTTTACTTATGGCCATGAACAAAAATTTTAGTTCACTTCATGAACAAAATCGTCAATTAAAATTGGTTCGAGCTATAGTGTATTGTAAATTTTTGAGATTGTATTATTTGGATAAAAATATGAAAAATGTTATGATATCTTTTTTTTCTATAAATAGAATCTATTTTTGTATATATTTAACATAATTTTAATATTTTACTATTAAAAACAAATGTATATATTTGACATTATTTTACTATTTTACTATTAAAAAATGATTATAATATTTTATTATTGTATATATTTAACACAATTTTAATATTTTATATATTTGAGTTTTTACGTGCGCCAAACAACGTCGTTTATGTCAAAATATAAAAACGTTCATATTGCATAAAGAGAAAATTAACAAGTTGGAAACAGTATCGCCGAATACATTGCGTGCAAGCGGAATGTCCAAATCAAAGCTACACACTTGACTCTAAAAACATACAAATTGAGCATATATATGCAAAAGGCAACCCTTGAGATCAACACAACAACAACAACAAAGCCTTAGTCCCAAAATAATTTGGGGTCGGCTAACATGAATCCTCATATGTCATCGTGTAAAAAAAAATATTAAATAAATAAAAAATAATAATAAATTTAATAAATAAATTTAATATATATATATATATATATATATATATATATATATATATATATATATATATATATATATATATATATATATATATATCACTACAAGAAAAACCGAAAATAGAGACGAGAAATTAGAGACGGACGAAATTTGTAGCTAATTTGGAGACAGATTAGAGACAGACCAAAAAATTAGAGACATATTCAAAATTCATCTCTAAATTAGAGACGGGTTTTGAATCTGTCTCTTATTTATCTTATTTAGAGACGAATTTTGAATCTGTCTCTAGTTTAGAGACGGATTTTGAAGCTGTCTCTAAATTAGAGACGGATTTTTGTATCTGTCTCTAATTTAGAGACGGATACAAAATTTGTCTCTAAACTTTGGAGACAGAATCTGTCTCTAAAATAGAGACAGATTCAACATCTGTCTCCAAAGTTTAGAGACATATTTTGTACCCGTCTCTAAATTAGAGACATATACAAAATCAGTCTCTAATTTAGAGACAACTTCAAAATTTGTCTCTAATTTAGAGACGGATTCTGAATACTCCCTCCGTCCCACGTTAGTTGAGACTAACTTTTTGGGCACACCAATTAAGGAAAAGTAAGTGAGAGAAAAAGTGAAAGAAAATGTTGTGAGTATGAAGAATTAAATAGGAGAGAGAATGAGTGGGAGGAATAGTTAGGAGAGAGAATGTTGTGAGTGTAAAAGTGAAATAGGAGAGAGAATGAGTGGGGTAAATAGTGAAGATTCATTTGCCATTTTGGGCAGTCTCAACTAACGTGGGACGGCCCAAAAGGGAAAGAAGTCTCAACTAACGTGGGACGGAGGGAGTATGTCTCTAAACTTTGGAGACAGATGTTGAATCTGTCTCTAAATCAGAGACATATTTTAATCTGTCTCCAATTTAGAGACACATTTTTTAATCCGTCTCTAATTTAGTGACGGATACAAAATCTGTCTCTAAAATTTAGTGACAGATTTAGTATTTGTCTCTAAATTAGAGACGTGTTTAAAATATGTCTCTAATTTAGAGACAGATCCTTTATTTATTTTTTATTTTTTTATTAATTTTTTATTGAATAGGAAATAATATTTTAGACTTTTGTAATTTACTGCATACATTTTTTACAAAAATGTATAAAAAAAAACTAAACAAACGAAAGTATATAAAAGAAAAGAGGGACGGACTATCCTTTATTTATTTTTAATTTTTATAAATTTTTTATTTAATAGGAAATAATATTTTAGACTTTTGTTTACTACATACATTTTTTCAAAAAGATAGAAAAAAACTAAACAAACGAGATTATATAAAAGATAAGAGGGACGGACTATCCTTTATTTATTTTTATTTTTTAGGGTATAAGATATATGATAAATGGTATAAGGTATAATGTATAGGTATATGATTTAGGGTATAAGGTATAAGGTTTAGGGTATAAGAGATAAGGTATAGGTATATGACTTAGGGTTTAGTGTATAGGGTATAAGGCATAAAGTTTAGAGTATAGGGTTTAGGGTATAAGGTATAATGTATAGGTATATGATTTAGTGGTTTAAGTGTGATAGGGTATAAGGTTTAGGGTATAGGGTTTAGTGGTTTAGGTATAAGGGATAAGGTATAGGTATATGACTCTATGGTTTAGGGTATGAGTATAAGGTATGAGGTATACCTGACTTAAAGTGGTTTAAGGTATAGTGGTATAAGCGGTTAGGGTATAGGGTTTGAGCGTATAAATGTATAGGTAAGCATGATTTGAGTGGGTATAAGGTATAAGGTTTAGTGGTATAGGTTTATGGTATAAGTGGATAAGGTATATGGAGTATACGACTTAGGGTTTAGGGTATATGGTATACGGTATAGGTATACGACTTAGTGGTTTAGGGTATAGAGTACAAGGTATAGGTATACGACTTTAGAGTTTAGTGGTATAGTGGTATAAGGTATAAGTGGTATGTGTTAGTGGTATAGTGGTATAAGGTATAATATATAGGTATATGATTTGGGGGTGGTTTAGCCAGTATAGGGTATAAGGTATAAGGTTTAGTGGCATAGGTTTAGTGGTTTAGGTATAAGAGATAAGGTATAGGTATATGACTTACGGTTTAGTGGTATAGAAAGTATAAGCGTATAGGCATAAATACGACTTGTGGTTTAGTGGTATAGTGGTATAAGGTATAAGTGGTTAGTAGACATAATGTATAGGTATATGATTTAGGTATAAGGTATAAGGTTTAGTGGTATAAGGGATAAGGTATACGTATATGACTTAGGGTTTAGGGTATACGTTATATGGTATAGGTATACCCACTTTGTGGCTGGCTTAGAGTATTATGAGTATAAGGTATAGGTATACGACTTAGTAGTTTAGTGGTATAAGGTATAAGGTATAAGTGGTTAGTGGTATAGGGTTTAGTGGTATAAGGTATAATGTATAGGTATATAATTTAGGGTTTAGTATGCTTTATGGTATAAATGTAGGGTTTAGGGTATAGGGTTTCAGGTTTAGGTATAAGTGATAAGGTATAGGTATACGACTTATGGTTTAGTGGTATGTAGTATAAGGTATAGGTATACGACTTTTAGGATTTAAAGGTATAGGATATAAGGTATAAGGTATATGTTAGGGCATAGGATTTAGGTATAATGTATAGGTATATGATTTTAGGTAAGTAAGGTATAAGGTTTGCGGCATAGAGTTTGTGTGGTATAAGTGATGGGGTATACATGTATATGACTTAGTGGTTTAGTGGTATATGATATATGGTATAGGTATACGACTTTATGGTTTTAGTGGGGTATTAGAGTAATAAGGTATACGAATTAGGGTTTAGGATATAGGGTATAAGGTATAATGTATAAGGTATAAGGTATAGGTATATGTGACTTGTGGTTAGTGGCTTTAGGTTTAGTATATAGTGGTATAAAGATAAAGTAAGTTAAGTTTTATTTCTTTCAAAAATTCATAACTTTTTTTTATATAATTTTTTGCAAAAATGTATGTTGTAAACAAAAGTCTAAAATAGTCTCTTTATCCAAAAAAATTGAAAAAAAAGAAGTTAATATTCAAGATATTAACTCTAACTCGAAACTCGTTAAAAAGTTAACTCGTATTTTCAAAAATTGTTAAAAAGTTAACTTTTTTTTATTCAAAAACTTTTTATGATATATTATTATTTATTATTATTAGATAATATTATTTTATATTTTAAATTATTTCTTTGATATTAATAATTATTTTTACTTATATTATTTTTATTATATAATAATTATTAAACCACCTAATAGGCCCAAAAAATGGCCCAAAGTTGAATATAAAAATCTATTTGAGACTTTTTATATAAATTTTTTATAAAAATTTCCGTATATAAAAGAAAAAGAGGGACTCGAATATAACATATCTTTTTTATTATTTTTTTAATCTTATTGATATTAATCTTATAAATGACACATATTTTTTACTAAATTCTTGGCTTTCGAGATGGATCACCATCATAGCCATCCATATATACACTTAAACTTAAACTTAAACTTAAATTGAATCCAATGGCTCACATTTTAACCATATCTATATCTCTCTATCTCACCGTAATTTACTCCCCTTCTCTTCTCTCTCTCTCTCGACCACCACAATTTCTCTACTCCTTCAATGTAAGCAACAAACAATCGACCACGAGGCGCCGCCGGAGAGCAAATCCGAGGTCGGCGCCTCAACACCCGAAAAACTGTACCTCATTTGATGCCCAGGAGGCTACGGCCGCCCGTCTGCATCCGAGGCCGGGCGCTCTCACCTCCAAATTGCCAGCCAGAACCAAATCAAGCCAAAGTCTCATGCGGCGCGCCTCGAGAAGAAATGACAGAGAGAAGCTCCTGCCGCCTCTTTTTTTTTAATTCCCGCCCTTTCCTCCTCTCAAATATTTTAACATCGCGCCCTCCCCTTTTCCCCTAATGTACAACGCCCTTTTCCCCAAATTAGGAACACAGAGTATAACGTAATGTCCACTCGTCAATATCGCAAAGTTTCAAAGTTTCAACAATGGAATCTCCGCTAGTGTAAGACTTCAGTTTCCTGCTAGGAAAACCAGAGTTTGAGACGAGCATGCGTGGACTTACTGGCGGTGAGCTTTCCCTCGTGATTTTGATCTAAGCAGAGAGCCGTCGCAAGGTCATTATCTCTCTTTCTCTCTCATCCTTTCTTTGAGTCGCAATCCATCGGGAATCGCTCTCGTTCACTCTCAATTCTCGTAATCTTTGGGCAAATGCGATTTTGAACTTTCTTTAAATAATTGTTTATGTTAGATGGTTCGGGAGATTATTTATTCTTCGGATTCTCGATTGATCAGAATGTGTACTCCAAGATTTCATAATGCGCTTTGAAATACTCGTCTCTTCAGGGGGCGAATTTGGTTGCTCATACGGTGTTTAATAAAATGTCCCAATGGCAAGAAACTGCTTAGGTACTTATATCCAGGATAAGGTTACTCACCATCGATGCACCCTGCATTCTCGATTCCAAGTTACGAAAGCTTAAAATTTCAATACAATTCGCGTCTTCCGGGAAGTCATAAGCTGTAGAATGTCCAATTCGTGGTTTTGTTTATCAAGGCTAAATCTTTTGAAGTTTCAAGTATTTAGCTAATACCGACACCGGGAAAAGAAGTTTCTTC
>JAFEMH010002206.1:0-365599 GCA_022495995.1 Adenophora triphylla var. japonica
AATCCCGTTCTAGTCAAGTAATGCGGCACTGGGTGAAAGGGTTGATCCAAAACTTAGAGTTTTTGGGAGATCTCAAGTAGGGTGCGTTGAGAAGATAACGAGTTGGCTACATTAGATTTATAGAAACATCGAGAGCTCAATCTCCTACTTAGAAGCATCTAGCATACGAAAGAAAGTGCATGTTTTTATGCTCGGTTGACGGATGCTATAAGTGCTTTGGATTGATGAGATGAGGGCCTCACATAGAAACAAAGCAAGATACCTACCGACGAAGTGCAGTATGAAGCAATTCAAGAAAAAGTCCCCGAGGCTCATTTGTCATACACGGAGATGCATTGTTCGGAAAGGTCGATTCGTAAAATCGTTCCTAAGCGTGCTGTTCATCCAATAGAAGTTACCCAAACTTTGGCCACACGAAGTTCATTGTGGGAGCATGTGGTGGACACCCCGAGGGCCGAGACTTTGGTGGACAAACTACTCATTACGGGTTATTATTGGCCTCACTTAAGAGAAGACGCTCGAGGAATTTGTTCGTAAATGTGACAAGTAAGCTAGAAGTATGCCAACCTATCAAGGCGCCTACAACCAGAGCAAACTCCAAAGTGGTCATTTTGCCGCGTTGGCCATTACGAAGAGCATGTGGGGGTAGATTTGATCGGACCGCTTCCCACCCGCCCATGGAAACCGCAAATGTACGTGATCGTAGCCATTGACTACTTTCTCTTACCAAAAGCTGGATCGAAGCTTAGCCTTTAGCTGGAGATTATCGAGGAAACGCCATCAATTTTTATCCCACTGCACTCTGCCATCTCGAGTGTCGTGTCGTTGGAGTGCCTTATGCAATCGTAGATCGGATAACGGGCTACGGTTCTCAAGTTTGGTTTTGAAACAGAAATGAACTAGGTGGGAGTCAAACATTGGAAGCCGTGAGTTGCCTATGCTCAAGGAAACGAGGCAAGCGAAGAAGCAATAAGCAGAAACTTGTCTTATCGCACTAAAGACATGCTTAGTGAATCGAGCCGGGCAGATGGTTGGAAAAACTGCCCCTTGCTCTTGAGGGCGGTCCACACATGTTTCCACCCGAGGGCCTACAAAGAGAAAGCCCATTAGCCCTTACTTTTGGGCCTGGGAGGCCACGTACACTCCGCCTAGGAGCTACGAGTTCCTACGGCTAGAGTGGTTTTCTTTTGATCAAAGATCGAGAACACTTCAACAAATTGCTCCACATTTGGACATGCTTTCAAAGAGAAATGAACAAGCGCCTGTGACTTCGAATGGTGAATTACAAATTGAAAAACCCCAAGGGCTACACATGGACAAGAAAGGTCAAGAAAAGGTCGTTCAAAGTGGGGGACTATGTTATAAGGAAAATCAGAGGTATGGCCCGAGTAGAAAAAGAAAGCGGAGAACATGGCAACGAAGTTATCTCCTAGCTGGGAAGGACCTTACATCGTTACCTCGAGGTTATCAAGGAAGGGACATACATGATTGGCCATCCCGGGGTGACGAAGAGGCTAAAACATCCGTGGCATGCTAGCCACCTAGTTAGATATTACTTTTAGATTCACCATTCAGTATTCTATGTAACGATTTGATTCTTCAATAAAATGGAATGTTCTATCTACAAGTTGTATTACTCTTATGTTTTATTCAACTCAGATCTGACTCTTAGTCGATCTAGACATAGTAAACAGATTCGTCTGAAGTCCTAAGTCGACCTCGTTCTTAAACAGGTCCAACTGAAGACTTATGTCAATCTCGTTCTTTAAACAGATTCGACTGAAGTCCTAAGTCGAACTCGTTCTTAAACAGGTCCGAACGAAGACTTATGTCAATCGCGTTCTTTAAAGAGATTCGACTGAAGTCCTAAGTCGAGCTCGTTCTTAAACAGGTCCGACTGAAGACTTAGGTCAATCTCGTTCTTTAAACAGATTAGACCAATGTCCTAAGTCGACCTCGTTCTCAAACAGGTCCGACTGAAGACTTATGTCAATCTCGTTCTTTAAAAAGATTCGAATGAAGTCCTAAGTCGACCTCATTCTTAAACAGGTCCGACTGAAGACTTAGGTTAATCTCAATCTTTAAACAGAATTGACTAATGTCCTAAGTTGACCTCGTTCTCAAACAGGTCCGACTGAAGACTTATGTCAATCTCGTTCTTTAAACAGATTCGACTGTAGTCCTAAGTCAACCTCGTTCTTAAACAGGTCCAACTGATGACTTAGGTCAATCTCATTCTTTAAACAGATTCGACTAATGTCCTAAGTCGACCTCGTTCTTAAACAGTCGAGTCTTGTTCCTTAACCGATTCGAATGAAGTCCTAAGTCGACCTCGTTCTTAAAAGGTCAGCGAAGACTTAGGTCAATCTCGTTCTTTAAACGATTTGACTAATGTCCTAAGTCGACCTCGTTCTTAAACAGTCCGGCGAAGACTTAGGTCGAGTCTTGTTCCTTAACGGCTTCAGCGAAATCCTAAGTCGACCTCGTTCTTAAACAGGTCCAACTGAAGACTAAGGTCAGTCTCGTTCTTAAACAAGCTCGACTAAAACCTTGGTCAGCTTTGTTGATTAGCCAACTTTTTTAACCAAGACTTTGTCCAATCTTCTACTTAATCTAGTTCGACATACAAATACGAGTACTGATCAAAACAAAATTGTTTAGAAAAGTCAACTACATTAATAAGCAAGTCCCCCAAAGCGGGCTAGGACTTGTGCAAATAAGATTACGAGTTAGTTGCCTCCCAAACCGGGCGAAGGCATTGACATTCAAAAGAATACAAAAAAGAATACATGGAACTTGTTCATTACAACCATAAACTAAAACAAATAAATCAACTCTCTTGATCGTCACCAACTTGAGCCTTTTCTTGCTCGGACTGGGGTTACATTTGTTGATCGGCATCCTCGAAGACTTGGTCCTGTGTGACTTCATTGTCTTCATCCTCTTCCATTTCATCAGCTTCCTCCAGCTCTTTAAGGATAACATTAAAATTCCTCTTTTCAACATGAGGTGCGACCCATGTCTCTGCATGATCTTCCTCATCTTGTTGGGCGATGGCCGCCAAATCATTGTCATTGTATGGCACGAGGGGATGACCACTGCAGGCTTGGGTGTCATATTGATCCTCTGAAGCCCATTTGGCCAGTTGATCAACGGAGAGCTCGACAGAGGGATCTACGACACCTCGGCGGGCCATATGCCGGCGTCCGACATCATAAAAAGGTCTAGCTCGGCTAATTATGATCTCGTAGCACTCATCACTGTGCTTGAACGCCTCCACCGTAGCCTTCCTAGCAGCCTCCTCAGCGGCCTTTACCCTAGCCTAGGTCTCCTCCTCACACCTAGCCAGAGCTTCCTTGTGATCCTCATCCATCTTTGTCAATCAAGCATTGCACTCTTGGACGAAGGCGTGGAGCTTACCCAGGTCGGTCTCCAACTTATTTTTGATGAGCTTAGCTTCAATGGCCTCCTCCTTAAAAGTATTGACCTGCTCTTGGAGAGGGAGCTCTGCCCTGGCAGCTTGGAGGTCGACCATTGCCTCATCCCTTGCTTTCACTGCATCATCCTTAACGAGCTTGAGAGCATGGTTAGCAGAGTCAAGATCCACCAGCTTCTCCCTCCGCTCGGTAACCTCATGGGATTTACGAGTATATTGGGCAGTGGCAATCTTCTCCCTCTCTTCAGCGGCCCTCCAACTACTCTTTGCCTGTTTGATCAAAGCAATGGACTGCATAAACAAAAAGAGAGGATTAGATCGACAAACTATCACAATTAAGAGCGACCAAAAAATATGACGACTGAAAGAAAATTGAAAGATATGGAGCAAGATTACCTCAGATTGAACCAGTCGGACTGTCACTAAATTCTTCAAGATGTTAACCCTTTCTCGCAAATCCGTCGGCCAGATCTCTGTCCGCAGCCCACCTCACAATAACTTGACCAAATCCCATCTCGGGATACTGGCGGCATGAGCTATCAACCCCAGTGAGGGGAGGAACCACACTTAGCCTGGCCACTTGGGCCTGCACAAACTCCGTGCTAGTAAATGGAGGAGTTTGAAGTGGGGGTTGATCAAAGGCAGAGCCCGACCCTCGTGAAATACCTGCTCCCCCAGGTTCTTGGTCGAACCTCGATCTCTTTCTTTGCTTGGTAAGGGGAAGCGTGTCCTCCTCTTCGTCTTCATCAAGGTCGACGACATCAACATCAGCAGTGTTTTGGGGGTCAGCCCAGTTGGCTCAAGTAGTGGACCGAAGTCCGATCTTAGTTCGATCGAAGGACGACCTCATCCTTGTCCACCTCAGCAGCTTGAACTTGGGAGGCATCACTCTCCAGGGGTTCCATCGACCCAGATTCATCGATGGGGACTATCCCCACACCTTCCTTGGGGATCAGCTTATTTCTGTCCTCAGCCTCCTTCTCGCGGCTGGCACTGACATTGGCGATGTCGTGAGCTTTCTTGATCTTCCTCCGGTCATAGGTGCTAAGTATACGATCCATGTTGGCTAGTTGGTCGGGGTGAGCGCACGAGCAAAAAGAAAGAACGGAGTTAGCAAAAGAAATAGCCGAGCAAAGAAATGGCGAGTTAAAAGGAAAAAGCGGGTAAACATTTTACCACCAAAATGATCTTGGAATTTGCAATGGTCGGGGTTCCTCTTACAATAATAACATTGGGCCTCAAACCTATCCCTTTCGTGGATCACCCAGTCCGGGTATCTCAAGCTCCTAACAATCAGTGCTAGGGGGCTACCTCTCCATTCCCACCCAGCATCATACCGAACACCCCTCTCACAACCGGAAGGTCCTAGCCATAGCGGAATTGACAAAAAAAACTTGAAAATAAGCCTAAAAAACGCGAGAGGAATGGAAGTGAATTGTACCTTAATCGATTCGAAGACGAAAGAGGTATCCTAAAGTGAAACGGAAACTTGATTGCACCGTAGAGAAATCGAAATCGCCTTTGCTTTGTTCTTGCTTGGATATTATCGAGATTTGGGGGTTTTGTGAAAGTGTGAGAAGGAAAAAGGATTTGCCCTTTTATGCCTACTCCTTATCCTTGCCTCTCAATTGGAAAAGGTTTGGGGGCATAACGGTTATTTACTGTCATTAATGCCGGCAACGTTTCCCAAGGCGAATGTCCAAACGCCTTACCATATAATCATTACGGGCGCTACAACGGATGCAACCTTGTCAAAGAAGTCAAATGGTCGAGATTAAGCCACGTCATCTCGGTCGACCATCCAACAGGTTTCGACCATCTAGCGACGAGCTATCTAGGTTCCAAACAAATTTTTCATAACTTCCTGCAGTGCGACAAAGTCAACTCGTAAAGTTGAGTGGCCAGTGAACGGAATAGATCGTGGATCGCCGTGCCCAACGAAGCGAAGCCCAACATTCCGAGTCACCAGTCTACTCTATTATTAAATGCCCAGTCACCAAATACTAACATTGCCAATGGCCCAGTCTCGATCGATCGACTCTAGTACCATTACCCGAGCCATCATTGGTCCCGACCTAGCTTTGTTCGACATACGATCATCTCCTTATACGAATTCCATCCGGCTATAATACAAAGTCGGGTGGAGACCTTGATCTACTCGGGCGACCTCTGACCTCTGCAGAGACGTACGTCGACCTAAGACTCTTTCACATAACCGCCTCCTACAATCTCGTGAGTACGTTATGCCGATATTATCTCCATGATTTATGGGATTCAACACGATCCTAGGAATTCAATACAATCTCTACTACAACACTATCTCTTATCAAGGCTTATAAGTGCCTCCACCAACATCAAACATTAGAAGGTAATGTCTTATTTTGTTGTTCAACTAATTTCAATACGCTTTATAAGTAATCTCATCATCACGCCCTGGGAGGGTCTTAAGTGCCGGAGACCATCCCTGCTAGTGTCGATGTGTTCACCTGAAGTTTCGTAGTCAAAAGCTAGAAGATCAACCTAATTGGCTTTGGGACTAAGGTCGATCAAAGACACGTTCAAGCAAAGATCAAGAAGTGGGTCCCATTAATAAAGAAGTGTTAAAATATTTCTATTTTGGGGTGTTTACATTTTCGAAATCTTGACATCCAAAATGGAAATTTGTACTTTTGGGTGTTTGCCTTTCAAATAAAGGGACATCCAAAATAGAAATTTATGCATTTTCGAGATGTGACGGAGAAAGAGTACATACTTTGTGAAGTTGACAATTAATGTTATATTTTTAAGGAGAGAATGTCACAATTCTTAAACAAATGTGCACAGGTTCAAATCCTATAATTCCCCGGTATTTTTCTTTTCAGTTTACTCCCCTTCCCTTTTTCTTCATTTTCTTCTTTAAAACCAACCCATCTCACTACTAGAAATTGTGTCTTTAGTTGTTGCGGACAGAATTACCGGCGGTGGAATTATTCCGTCAGTAATATAGCGGGCGGAAATGATGCTATAAGCGAAAGAATAAATTTAGGCGCCGATATTACAGAAACGAAATTTGAATTTACACTTGCATTAGCCGATCAAAGTCTGTTAAAAATGAATATTCGCTTAATCATTACCGACGCTAATTCGGCGGCGGAATTAATAAAATCCGTCGCGATGGTAATTAAATATTTCTTATTTTTTAATTTACCAATGACGGAATAATTCACGTCGGTGATAAATTAATTTTGTTTTTATTTTTTTTAATTTAACAAATGACGTAGGAATAATTCCGTCGGTGATTATAACATGTTAATTTTTAATTACTTTTAATTTAACGGCAAGAATCGAATAATTCATCGGTGATTATATCATTTTAATTTTTAATTATTTTTAATTAATTTTGTTTTTATATCGGCAAGTGAATTAATCCGTCGGTGGTAATTAAATATTTTTTAATTCTTTTAATTTATCAAATGACAGAATAATTCCGCCAGTGTCCATAAATTTTTTTGTTTTTTTAGAATATTACCAGCGACAGAAATAATTCCGCCGAGTGATAATATCATTTAATTTTTAATTCTTTTTTAATTAATCGGCGCCACGTAAATTATTTCTTGTCAGTGATAATAACATTTAATTTTTAATTCTTTTTAATTATCTCGAAGACCTGGAGATAATTCATTCGCTAGGTGCATTATATCATTTAATTTTATTTATATTTTTTAGAACTATTTAACAAAGTAACTAAGCGGAAACGTTAAGTAAAACTAGTTGGAAACGTATATATCATTTAATTTTTAATTAATTTTTTTGTTTTTTATATCGCGGCGGAATTAATCCGTCGGTGGTAATTAAATATTTTTAATTTTGATTCCTAATTTACGGCGACGGAATAATTCCGCCGGTGATAAAATTAATTTTTTTTTTTATTTTTAAATTATTTTACAATGACTCAGAAATAATTCCGTCGGTGATAATATCATTTAATTTTTTAATTCTTTTTAATTAATCGGCGACGTAATTATTCCGTACTTCGTGATTATATCATTTAATTTTTAATTTTTTTTTTAATTATTCGAGACGGAATAATTCCGCTCAGGTGAATTATATCATTTAATTTAATTTATAAATTTTTTTAGAACTATTTATCAAAGTAACTAGCGAAAACGTTAAAAAACTAACCGAAAACGTTAAAAAAATTATTTGGAATTTCAAAAAACTAACCGAAAGTTACGAAAAACTAACCGTAAAACGATTAAAAAAGCTGGTAGAAATTCTAAAAAACTAAGCGGAAAGCGTTAAAAAAAGTGATCGAATTTTCAAGCGGTTATAACCTAGGTTAAATAACCAAGCGGTTATGCCTAAGGTTTGAGGTAAAATACGTAACCTTAACCTAACCGGTTAGCACCACCAGGTTTCGGTTAATCCCGGATTCTGATTAAACCCGGGATGTTAGGAGGCATGTGTATAGCTTACTCTCTATTAAATGAGGTCGCACCGCACCTGAGGATTTTCGGGCTTTGATTGGAGGGCCAGGAGGTGGAGGCCATCTCGGCTTCATTTGATCGGCGGTGCGACCGTGAGCGTGAATCTTGCATGAATTTCTTCGGACTTACATTGGAAGAAGTGCGGTATGACTTTTGATTCACGGGTCATATTGACATTTTTACGCTTGGCCGTCGGAGCGGTTTTATGAGTTATGACCCAGAGAGCTGCCGTCTCGTGGGATGCATTTGCTTTGTGCGTGCCACCATAGCGACGCCTTCATGGTCGGCTCCCTTGGGAATGTGATGGCACTTTGCTAGATGTAGTAGGGCACCGCCGAAGCCGGGGAGGATATTGCTCCGCTTGGTGCCGGGGGAAACTCTTCACGGCATTGATCGTCCTAGCGACCGGGGATAGGTTCGTGAAGGGAAGCCCCGTTTGCTCACCTTGTGGTTGCGAGAGAGACTTCAAGCCATGCCCGAGTCTCCGATGTCTTTTAGTTCGTGGACGTTTGCTCGACGATCTCTAGTATTGGATATGGACCAGTCCTTTGGGAGAGATGGATGGCACACTGGGTACGCATCGAGATCCGTTGGTGGGTTCCTCATGGGGAATTGAGACTAGGAGGGCCTTTCAGAAGGGTCCTATGTTGTCGAGTTCCATGTTTGTCTTGTTCCTCCTTCTATATTCCGTCGCTCGTTTCCGGCAGATTCGGGATGAGGCAGAGCCTTTGTTGGGCACGGGATGACATCGCCACCGCGGAGGTGGCTTCTTTTGCATGGGAGCTTAGATACTCTTCTCGTATTTTCGAGGGTATGGAAGTATTCCTCTTTCCCTCCTGTGGTGCTCCTTTGACGTCGGGAGAGTGTTGTGTTGACCACCGAGTACCTGAATTGATACGAGCAGCATGTCGGGCGCCCCAAGTGGTTTTGGGAAGCGGCGTGAAGCGATTCTCGGGGGCGAGGTTTCCATCCTAGCTATAGCCTTAGAAGTGCCGAATCTGGTGCAACCCTTAGAATGTGACAGAGACGCTTTATTTGACTACGAGACAAGAGTTGTCCGACCTGACGGAGAGAGGTCCCCTTTTGCGGCACTCGCGGAGGAGGAGATCCGGGCCGAGCAAGGACGAATAAAGCTCTGCGAGCTGCTGAATTGTTTGACTCTACGAGGAGGACCCCTCATCTCGGAATGAGAGAGACCGAGTTGGCTCAAGTGGAGCAAAAGAAGATTTACCGGGGACGAGGGAAGAAAGGAAAGAATGGCGAGGGGACAAGCGCAGGTGGCGCGGAATGACCTCCTAAGTATCCATCCATTGCATTGTAGACAGATTATTTGTTAAATGTATTAAGCTGTCTTTTAGCATGTTTTGAACTTGAGAGTAGACCGTGCTTGAACTCATCAAGAAATGTTGTAACTGTTAGTGATTTGTGATTTACTTTTAAATCTTTGTCGAGACGCATGATCTCTTGTTCGCTTTTTGCTTCTTTTGTGAGCCTTGGCGGCGTCCAGCTTTGGATCTTTCTGTTGTATTTTTGGACTGAAGCAGTCTGAGCCTTGACGACATCCATTTTGTTTGGATTTTGTGTTTGGATGAGAAGGTTGGATGGTCCCTTGACAAGTCGTTTTTTACGGTCTTTTTAGTGACTCCCCTGCTTCTTGTTTGTCGTGGCCAGGTCCTTGACCTCATTTTTTTTTAGCTTCTGCTTGAGCTTTTTTTTTTGTTTTTGTAGCTTCAGCTTTGAGCTCTTTTTTTTTTTTGAAAGCTTCTGCTTGAGCTTTTTTTTTCGAAGCGCACGAGGGCGAAGGCTAGCCCCTAGCTTGTTGTTGACATGGGTCAATCTTGCAATGTTGAGTGACCTTTTGTTGTCCTTTGTTGTCGCCGCCGTCGTTTGACTTGGTCAAGGTGATGGTGGAGACATGTTTTGGAAAGTGTATAGTTTGATGGAGGTCTTTGTTGACATTCAAACTTTTTGTTTTTGTATGTTTTTAGACCGAACCAATTAAGGTTGCCTACGTTCCCCGAACTAGAGGGCTCAGGTCTGCGTAGTTCAATACTGCAAGGAGTGCCAAGAGATGCACAGCTTGATCTACTTTAGGTGAAGTATCTGCGAAGTTTGCTTCCGTTGATTGGATTCATGAAGGGATTGCCGTCTAGGTCCGTCGGCTTCATGGCACCTCACGTGAAGAAGATCTTTTGAACCACGAAAGGGCCGATCCATGTTGGTTCCCATTTTCCTAGTGGGTTGGTTCGTGTTGGTGTAATGCCCTAGGCTTTAGTTATGTTTAACTTAAAACCGTTATGTATCGTATTTATCATTAAGCATATTATTTAATTATTATATATTTTGCATATTTATTGTAATAATCTCCGTCCCTAATTATTAAGTGAATAATTAGTATAATTGTCAATGGATAATCATATGATGATTATATGCATAGGGATGCACATTGAAATTATGGGTACTTGTTAGAGAACAAGTGACTGGACTTGACCCGTATGAGATTTATGTCATGGTCAAATGTCATAATTAAATCTCATATGGTCACTTCATTTAGTCCCTAGCCTGAGATTATCATGACCTTACATATGATTAAAGTCATGTTTGATTTTAGTCAAACGATATCTTAACACGATATTTATAAAGGCTATCTTTTGGCATGATCAGATTCATGATGGGAAGGATGATAAGTCAAGATGAAATTTGTTCCTCGAAAGAGAGATGTTTTGCTTGGGCCCCTCGATGAGTGATAATGATGGAAAGTGTGTGGCCACACCCCAATGCGATTGGATTATCATTATACTCAAGATCGAGAAAGCATTGAAAAGATACAAGTTGACGTGGACCATGACTTGTGTTCAATATAACATCGTGAGACAAAGGGAGAAATGGAAGTGTACCATTGGAAATGTGAAGTCCTACGTTATATTATTTGGGTAGACATAATGGCTTGCTAGAGTCCGCTTATGTCTTATGAGGATCGATATGATCGAGCTCTTTGCCAACATAATATAATCCTATTGGGTCACACACATCTAGAATGAATTAGTTAAACCAAAGGAAGAAATGATTGAGAGTTCCCGATATGGCTTGTTTCAGCCGCGACACAATCTGGCCATCCGGCTAGTTGTGTAGCGCGACACAACCGACCATCCGGCATTTTCTCGTAGCGCGACACAACTAGCCACAGAGTCGGTTTACACTTGTTTCCTAATTTGATTAGGGCACAAACTCTAATACTAATGTAGTATAAATATGAGTCTGTAAACAACCGAAATTGAGCCGAATTTTCAAGAGAGAAAATCACCAAAAAGGTTTCTCAATATTTCTTCCATAGGTTTAAGAATCTAGCAATTCTCAAGAACTCGTTCTTGGTTCATTCTTACGTGTGGATACTACTAGAGGGTCTTCGCTCGTTTGACGATCAAGGCCTAGAGTTCAAGAAATCTGAAGGTTCAAAGGTTTTGAAGATCGAAGATTGTGATTCAAAATCACACCGATAAATTGTTCGATAGCTCAAGACCAGAAAGCAATAAAGGTTGGTGTTGTGACCAGATTTTCCACATGTTGACATCCTCAGTTGTTCCTGCATGTCAAGATGATTCCCTGTAAGTTACGCATAATTTATTTTTATGTGTAACTAACCGCTCTTTATTTACAGCTATTATAGAGATATTTTCAGGATCACTATTGTCGCACGTGAACCTCTTCCATTCACGCCAAGGAGACCAAGTCGAAAGGACGTTTGAGAGGATAAGAAGATGTGCCGAGATTATAGGGATTTTTGTTATTTTCTTGTTAGTCTTTACTATTAATAGGGGATATGGAGAATCACAAAACACACTCTCACACTTAGATACACACTCTCACACTCGATACACACTCTCACACTCAGATACACATTCTCACACGTACACTGAACACACTCTCGTTGTAATCTCCATAGCTCTCCATCATCTTGTAACCGAGTAATACTTAGTGAATTTTTTGGTAAGGAAGGTGACCTAACCTCCCGAGGTTTTATGCCGGCGAGATCATTTGACTCAAGGGCTTTCCTCGTTATATTGTTGTGTCCTTGATTGTGTTTCTTCATTTTAGCATCAGTTTGTTCCATTTAATCAAATTCCAAAGTCCCCTCCTTATTATTAAATCCATACACTTTCATAAGTCAAGATTCGACATTATTGTTTTTTCTACCAAAATAATTTGGCGCTCACCGAGGGGCCACTTGGTCTATTGATTATTTGGATCATTTTCGGAAATGTCCATCATGTCAACAATCCCTAATGTTCCCGCCGCTGGCAAAGGTGTCGCCGTCTCCCCGTCATCCGGAGACAAGGAAACCTCATTGCCACCACATCCTCAATCAAAACCTCTGATGATGCCGCCCTCGCCATCATCCCACAAGGCAGAATCTTCCACTATGAACGATGGCATCCGGAGCGCATTGACTAGGCTGAATCAGAGGCTGGTCAATCAAGACAATAATTCAAAGTTGTTGTCCAATGCTATGATCAAGATGCAACAAGACCAGAAGTTCATTGCATCGCAGCTCAGTAACATCTCGCCATTGCGCCCAAGGAACATCAGCTTCGAGACTAGTGGAGGATCCCCATTTCAAAATGAGTTTATCCCAAATGATGTCGACATCTTACAAAGTCGACATCTTAGAATGTCGACATCTTCAATGAAGTCGACATCTTCAATGAAGTCGACATCTTTATCGGTGACACCTTGCCGACACCACCCCAGACAGATTCACCTCTTACCGACAACACCGATTGGTACCTCCGGTAGACAACCTTGGTTTGCTTAATAATCTTTTTAATAATAATGCTTTCAATCATATTCCCGCGCCGACCCTTTTGCAGTAATGCTAGCCATTGTAGCGTATGCAGGACCTTAGAGAGCCGATAATGAATGTACCAAGCATCCAATCCAACAAGTCTCGTCGAATTGTTATAATCAATCTCGGTTGTCCCACCATCGCAAATGTTGACATCCCGAAGCGTTTCGGTGTTCATCCATGAAGCTCTACGACGGCAGGATTTGGGTTGACTTTGGTTGGACCAGCTCTTAAGTGGTTGATTAGGCAGCCCCTAGGCTCAATTGGTTCCTTTGCCCAACTTATCAACATGTTCTATAATCAATTCTCATGCAGTCGACAATTTGAGAAGTTGACAAGTGATCTCTACAATGTGACCCGACAGCCTACTGAGACCCTGAAAGAATATGTCCACCGGTTCAATAGAGAAGTTTTGGAAATTCCCAATCATGACATGTCGACAGCCGCATAAGCATTCAAGATGGGGCTGAAAAAGGATTCGCAATATTATCAAGATTTGGTGATGACTCCTTGTAAACGGTTGGAAGAGGTCAGAAGCAGGGTCCTAAGGTTCATAAGGTTGGAGGAAGATAAATTGCGGAGGTCGAAGTCTTCAAGCAAGATGTCGACATATGGAAACCCGGACAGAAGACGAATCATGTCAACGCAGGAGCAACCGATCCAATCCTTATCCAAGAATTGACAACAACAAAATTAATTCAATCGAGGGTGAGGACGAAGATAATGATAGTGTGCCTAATATTTTTGATTATTGCTTTTCTGTCGACATTTCAGGTGCACTTTATGCAATGGGCAACCTGGGAGACAAAGCGAGGTGGCCGAAGTAGACAGAAAGATCTACGGGAAGGCGTGATAAGTCAAAGTGGTGTGCCTTCCATGAAGACTTTGTGCATATCATAGAGGATTGTATTGCGATAAGAAAATCAGCTACCTGCTCTCGAAGGGAGATCTCAAGGAGTTGCTTGGTTCCAAAAAGAAGAAGACCGAGAATGAGGAGGTTCCACCTGAAGTCGAGCGACCAGTCCCTCCTCCAGCATCAACAAAAGTCATCAATTTCATCAGTGGTGGTTTAGAAATTTGTGGCACTTCCTATTTTGTTACAAAGCGACACGCCAAGGAGTCAAAGGGGGAGAAGCCAGAAAGACCATCCAGGATGTCGACATCCTACCAGGAACCAGTCACCTTTGATGAAGAGTGATCGAGACAACTTGCCGGAACCTCACCATGATGGCCTAGAGCCATCTCGATCAAGAGGACACCGCCTTCATAACCCACAGTATCTATTGTTATATTGCTATGCCTTTTGGACTAAAAATGCGGTGTGCAACATACCGCAGGCTCGTGAATAAAATGTTCAGAGATCGATTGGGGACACAATGGAGGTATATATCAACGATATGGTAGTGAAATCCAAGAAAGTGAAGATCACATAAGCCACCTATCTCAAGCCTTCGACATCTTGGATTATTTCAATATGAAACTTAATCCAAAGAAATGCAATTTTGGTATGAAGGCAGGAAAGTTTTTGGGCTATATGGTAACTAAAAGGGGAATTAAAGCCGCCCTGCAACGTATTCGTGCCATTGTCAACCCGTCGTCACCTCAATCCGTCAAAGACGTCCGAGATTGACAGGAAGATTGCCGCACTCACCAGGTTCATCTCAAAATCTTCCGATCGATGCAAGCCTTTCTATGACATCCTAAGAAAGAATAAGAATTTCCAAAGTGGGAAGATCGCATGAACAAGCCTTTCAGAGCTCAAAAGTTATCTCGTCGACAACTCCATTATTGGCCAAACCTCGGAGGGCGAGCATCTTTTCATCTACCTAGCGTCGAAAGCGATGTAAGTGCGCCCCGGTGATAGAGCGAGATGGTATTCAAGAACCCATCTACTATATAAGTAAGACACTTTTAGATGCGGAGACCAGTATTCTCATTTATAAAATTTAATTTTGGCTTGGATAACTCCATCTATTAAATTAAGACACTATTTTGAAACATATACTATAATTATGCGTACTAACTATCCTATTAAGAATGTTATGAGAAAACCAGAGATGTCGAGTCGAATAGCTAAGTGGTCCGCATACAATTAAGAACTTACAACATCAAATATGAGCCCGTAATCAAAGAATAAAGTCTCAAGCTCTAGCCGATTTTATGGCCGACTTTAGTCCAACCATGCAACAAGAAGTAGAGTTGGAGGTTCAAGCAACTTCAAGATGATGACATCTCGAAAATGTGGACACTTTACACGTATGGTGCTTCCAACATGAGAGGCACAGGACTTGGAGTTGTACTAAAATCGCCACAAGGGGACATAATACCACAATCCATCACTATAGCTTTAAGGCCACTAATAATGAAGCGAGAATATGAGGCATTAATTGTGTTTAATAGCCTCCTAGGACCTAGATGTCGTGCACATCCGGGTGTTTATGAATTCTTTGCTAATTGTTAACCACTACAAAGGATCCTACATAGCAAAAAATGCAAAGATGACGACATATTTGGAAATTGTAAAAATTCTGGCGGCCAAATTCAAAACATTTACTTTGGAGCAGGTTCCACATGAGGAAAACTCTCAAGCAGATGCCCTGGCAAACTTAGGTTCAGCCTTGAAAAGCATTTCACAGACAAGTATCCTAATTGTGCATGTCGACATCCCATCAATTGATCGTCTTGAGCTGTTCGTTCTAGATGTCGACATCCCTACTAGTCCAGCAGTAACTTCCTGGACAACTCCTATTATCAAGTATCTCCAAGATGATACGATCCTAGCTGAAGAGCAAAACGCTCGAGCATTCGTGGTAAGATCATCTAAATATTTACTTATTGATAACTTTTTGTTTAGGAAATCTGCAGGTGTCACTACTTAAGTTGTTTGAAGCGTATCGAGCCCATCAGGTTTTGAAAGAGCTGCATGAAGGGCAGTGTGGAAATCATACCGGGGGCAGAAGCCTGTATGCCAAGGCCCTAAGAATGGGCTATTTTTGGCCCACAATGCGAAGAGACGCTGCAAAATATGCAAAGAAATGTGACTCCTGTCAGCGACATGGCGACATCCTACATCAACCACCGAATTGCTACATCCTATCCCGTCGTCACGGCCATTTATGATTTGGGGAATGGACATCGTAGGAAACTTACCCAAGGCTCCAGGAGGAAGAGTATTTCTCCTAGCCATGACAGGATATTTTTCTAAATTGGTAGAAGCTGAAGCATACGTGCAGGTCCGGGACAAGGAAGTTATCTCATTCACAAAGAGAAACATATTCAATAGTTCGGGATACCTTCGGAGATAATATGTAATAACGGCTCCCAGCTTCATTAATAGGAAAACGCAGGATTTCTTGACAAGATGGGAGTCAAGATGGTGACATCTTCACTGCTCACCCTCAAGCGAATGGACAAACAGAATCTAGCAATAAGATTATCATAAGCAATCTAAAAAGTAGACCGGACCAAAAGAAAGGAAGATGGGCAGAAAAATTATCATTGGTCTTATGGGCTGATAGGACGACATCTAAGAAAGGGGGCATATCGATTGTCAACTTTGAATGACCAGATGATCCCACGGAGTTGGAACGCCATTCATCTTAAAAGATATTACATCTAGACAATGCCTTCGTTAAACTCACCTCATCCTGTATGGACAATCCTTTATTTACTATGAGTAGCCTTTCCTTTCCCTATTTACTATTTTTTCATTTTACTTCTCTCGCAAATTAAGATGTCACTAACATAATTTGTGGAGGGGCGTCAACATAGTTGACGTCCATCTCTAACATATCTCTGTCTTGTAAGATGTTGACATACAAAAGTTGGGACATATCAAAGTGCTCAAGTCAAAGTGACAATGAAATCACCTCCGTTAGAGACTGGCCATCTCTTCTAAAGTTAAGGTACACAATCCCTTCTAAGGTTTAAAGAGTTAATTACCTCTTTCTCTGAAAGTTAGGTTTCTACACCTTCGCCTGGAGCGCACGATATCTCTTTGGTTGAGGTGTGGGGTGGGCCTATATGAATAAAATTGTATAGCTTACCCATCTCCACTCAATCGAATGATTGATCTTAAGCATGATTCAATTGGTTATGGCATATTCCTGTCATCTTAAGTACATCCGGTTATGACATTCTCATGTCTTCACTCGAAAACAAAAATATGACATTTTATTATGTCAACATCCTATGATAATACTTTAGCATCGGTGATCAAAGCATGACATGCACGAAGTTGCTAACAAAAGTTTTTTCTAAACACTAAGATACTAAATACCATTAAGACTACCATAAAACGTTTCCAAATTCGCTGGCCCGCTCCAACATCCAAACAACATAAAACTAAAAGCAAAGTGTTGAACCAACCCAACACTTGAAATAAATTGTCTTCGATCCTTATGGACCACGAACATACCAAAATAAAATTTTCTTTGGGACTCAAACTCGAAATCATCATCAAACAAAACAACTTGAAAAACTAATTTGAATTTTTCTTCACTTAGCTTCTGCTGCAGGTGTTGCCGAGCGAGTTTTGCCTTCCTCATCCTTCTTCTCTCCTTCTTCTTCAACCGTCGTATCCTTAGGGTTAGATGACGCCTTTCCTTCATCCACTTTTTCATCCAACAAATTCTTCAATTTTGCATACTCGTTCTCAACCTTCCAAACCTTAGATTTTCCATCTTTATGTTCTTCCATCATCTTGATTTTGATCTTCAACATGGCTTTGGTAGCAGCCAACTTCCAGGATTCCCTTACTTCATTTATTTCTTTCTAATAGTCACCCTCAATAAAAGCCAGATTACTAACAACGCCTTCACTGTCTTCTTCTGTTCCTCTAAACTTCTTCTCCTAACCAACAACTTCCTTCTTAGCCTGAGCCATATCACTCTTAGCGCTCTTTTTGATTTGCTCATTGATCTTAGCCATATCTTCCACTTGGGACTCCAAACATCCCATTGCCTGTTAAGAAAACACCATAAGTTCCAAATTAGCAAATAATAGAGCTATGGAACAGTTAGAACAATCTAGTAACATCTTATATTGGTTACTAATCCTAGAAGCTTCTTTTTCACCTCTCCTGCCTTCAAACCTTCAAAAATATCCGCATCCACAACTTCGATAGCCTCACTCTCTGCATCATTCCTCTTCATTACCCTTGAATCAATGCCAGCACTCTCACCCGTTTGGACTTGTTTCTTTGGGACAATTGGTGGCCTAACATCAGACTTAGCAGAGAAGTACCAACAAGATCTTCCAAATCTTCCAGATCAAGGTCTGAGCCTGACGCAACTGGCTTTGAAACTGAAGGGAAAGTTTAAGCATTGAGGAAAAGGAAGATTAACAGGAATCGAAAGACATGTCAAATCATGTTCGCTAGTTACTGGAAGTCCTGAAACTTACCTCTTCGTATTCCGCGAAGTGATAAGTTTGGGGGCAATTGTTGTGGCCGCATTTTCCACATGTTGACATCCTCGCTGTTCCCGCATGTCAAGATGATTCCTGTAAGTTACGCATAATTTATTTTTATGTGTAACTAACCGCTCTTTATTTACAGCTATTATAGAGATATTTTCGGGATCACTATTATTAGCACGTGAACCTCTTCCATTCACGCCAAGGAGACCAAGTCAAAGCACGTTTGAGAGGCTAAGAAGATGTGCCGAGATTATAGGGATTTTTGTTATTTTCTTGTTAGTCTTTACTATTAATAGGGGATATGGAGAATCACAAAAACACACTCTCACACTCGATACACACTCTCACACTCGTATACACACTCTCACACGTACACCGAACAAACTCTCGTTGTAATCTCCATAGCTCTCCATCATCTTGTAACCGAGTAATACTTAGTGAATTTTTGGTAAGGAAGGTGACCTAACCTCCCGAGGTTTTATGCCGGCGAGATCATTTGACTCAAGGGCTTTCCTCGTTATATTGTTGTGTCCTTGATTGCGTTTCTTCATTTTAGCATTTGTTTGTTCCATTTAATCAAATTCCAAAGTCCCCTCCTTATTATTAAATCCATACACTTTCATAAGTCAAGATTCGAAATTATTGTTTTTTCTACCAAAACAGTTGGTAAATTCTATCTCATAGGAATTCAATTTAATCGTATAGAACGGATCTTAGGGCTTGGGTTTTGTGTTATTTAGATGCTTATTCCGCTGCGCATGGACCCATAAAACCCAACAGTGGTATCAGAGCCCCGTTCGTATGGTTAAATTTGAATTGGCATGCTAGAATTAAGATATAAATTGTTTATATGCTTATTGCATGTTTTGTATGCGATAGAATGTTTATTGTTTATGTGAAACAATGTGAAAATCGTCTTCTGATTATGCTGAATTAAATCTGTAAAAGCTGTTTACTTGATTTGATTGCTTTATGATTGGAATTGATTGAAATTTAGAAAATCTGCCAAATTGGCAACTCAAGTCGTGCGACAGAGTTAGCCACAAGGAGAAATTCTGGTAGTTGGGCTTGGTATGTCACGCGATAGATCTGGCCCACTGGCTGATTGCGCCGCACGACATAACTAGCCAATCCGGCAGGAATCGGTTTGATAATTTTTCTTCTGATCTGTGATTATGTTATAATCTGAGATGTTTAATGTCTTAATCTGGATGCTATAAATTTCTGGAAATTGAGTTTATAGGGCTATGCTAGATTAATTCATTGTTTATGCATGCTTAATTAATTTAAATGTATTTTTATTAATTGTTGCGATGCATGAATTATTTGTTCTTAAGTGTTAAGAATTTTATTAGATGTTTAGTTGAAACATTGAATAATAATTTTGGTAATGTTTAGTTGAAACATTAAATTTTGGTTTTCTGACTGTTTATGAGAAACAAGTCAGTTTACGCAAAATTTGAAGGAATCTCGATTGTTTATGAGAAACAAGTCGCTTTATGAGTCCGATTGTTTGTGAGAAACAAGTCGCATACAAATTATCGATTATGTTGCATTCAAATTGATATTATAATTGTTTCTGTCGAAGAAAGATTTGGTACTTAAGCAGTACTTGTGGCTCACCTATTCTCTTGGAAACTTGCCTGGTGCACAATTATGATTATCCTTGTTGATATGCTTATAATCTACTTTAAAGAACCTTCATTTAACTTTTAAGTTCTTTATGCCAATCCATGATTAAAACACTTGAGACCACTCGGATAATTTTGGGTGGGCTTGCCATAGCAAGGTGATTTTATTCTATTCCATTTGCGAGCAAGATGAGGAAATGGTGGTTCCTATACGTTTAAAGTGGATGAACTTAATTGGGTTATCAAAATGGTTTTGGACCCAAGGCATAAGATGAGATTAAAATATGCTAATGCATATGATGTCTTAAATGAATCTCATAAAAGATCTAAGAGTCATATACGATATGATTGATGTTTTCTACCTAATTAATTTAATCTTTGAGCGGTGCGCCATAGCGTACTTGAGATTAAATTAAAGTTGAATCTTAGCCCATTAAATGCATATTATGCTTATTTGCATTAGAAGGTGTATGATTTAGTGGGAGTATTTGTGAAATACATTATTTGCTCTTAGATGATAAATGTGTTGATATTGATATGTGTTCTTATTATTTGTATATTTTGTTATAGAAGTAGCATTACATAATGATAATTGCGATTAGTTCTTATGAAGGACAAAAGTTCGAAAAGAATGGTACAAGTTATTCTGATTTGATCAGACGCTCAAGAATTGTTCTTAGGCAAATGTGTACGTTCTTGACGAATCCGTTTCTGCTGAACCCACTGCAATTGTTGCAAAGGGTAAATAAGGAGCAACATTAGAAACATATTGATGATTCTAATAATATTGCTTACCTTATACTTGCCACCATGGTTGAAGGCTCTTATGAAGAATCTTGAACACATGAAAGATACTTTTGTTCTAGCACGACGCAAAAGGAAATGTTCCAAATGCGAACTAGGTAAAAGATGTGTGTTGTGGTGAAGGCTCTTAATGCATGAGATGCGACAAGGAGCAATCAGCAATAGTATTAATGGTTAACACAAGAAAGGGGTTTAAAAGGAAGGAAAAGTAGGTAAAGCAAAGGTTGCTGAACCTAAGGCAAAAGTTGCAAAGCCAAATAGGCTAAACCTAAAGTGTCTCAAAAGGATGCAGTTTGCTATCATTGCAATAAGATTGTCGTTGAAAGCAAAGTTTCAAGGCTTATTAGGAAGGCCTAAAAGGTGAAGAAGGGCAATATGATTGCTACTACTTCAAGTATCTATATGATAGATATTTTCCTTTCGACTTCTTGTTCTTGGGTATATGATACCAGATTGGATCCCACATTTGTTTAAATGTGCAAGGAACAAAGAATAGAAAGCTACACAAAGAAGGTAAGTTAAACCTATGCATAAGAATGGAACAAGGGTTGCTACATTGGCCATAGGGACTTATGAAGTCACTTTACCTTGTGAAGTAGTAATTGTTTTGAACAAGTATGACTACGTTCATATTTGAGTAGAAGTATTATTTCTGTTTCTTATATGGATGATGAAGGATATAATTTTCTTATCGAGAATAAGAAGTTTTATATTCATTTAATGATATGCCTTATTGTAATGCATATGTCATTAAATGGTCTTCATATCTTTGAAGATGAGAAACAAAATAATGTTGAAGATATCTATAATATAAATGGGAAATCTGAACCGAACAATATGAACAACGCGTTCATATGGCATTGCCGGCTTGGTCAGATAAATAATAAACATATATCTAAACTCCATTAACATGGACTTTTAGACTCATATGACCATGAATCATTTGAGGAATGTGGATCTTATTTATTGGGATTATTGACCAAACCACCCTACACTAAGAGTAGTGGGAGGGCTAGTGACTTATTGGTCATTATACATGAGATG
The DNA here is from genome assembly GCA_022495995.1 of Adenophora triphylla var. japonica. Classification (NCBI taxonomy): domain Eukaryota; kingdom Viridiplantae; phylum Streptophyta; class Magnoliopsida; order Asterales; family Campanulaceae; genus Adenophora; species Adenophora triphylla. The sequence continues at coordinate 21,643 of JAFEMH010002206.1, forward strand.
TATATGGACTATTAAGTAGCATTTCTAGGGGAAGACTTCGGTATTTCATCACATTTCACTAAAGACATATCTAGATAGGACTATGTCTATCTGATGAAGTCCAAAAGTGAATCGCTTGAGATGTTTCGAACATTTAAAGATGAAGTACAAAATAACTTGGCAAAACTATTTAGTACTTCAGTTAGATCGAGGTGGTGAATATTTGAGTCAAGAGTTTGACAATTATCTCAAAACTATGAAATTGTTTCAGAGTTGACTCAACCCGGAACACCACATTGTATGGTGTGTCTGAGAGAAGGAATTGAACCTTGTAAGACATGGTTCGTTCGATGATGTGTCATTTAGACTTTCCTATTTCCTATTTCCTTTTGAGGATATGCATTAGAAATAATGCGGTTACACTGAATCGAGTCCCTACTAAATCGGTTCCTAAGGCCCCACATGAGATGTGGCATGAAAGAAAACTTAGTTTGTCTTTCATGAAGATTTGGGGTTGCGAGTCTTATGTAAAGAGACTTGTCTATTATAAGTTAGCACCAAATTTGACAAAGTTATTTTTGGAAATTAATCTTGCAACCGCAAAGAGAACAAAACGTTTGTTGCTCTACACGATTTGTTTCTTGAGAAATTGTTTCTCAATAAAGAATCTAGTGGGAGTAAAATTAATCTTGAAGAAGTTCAAGAACCCGAAAATAATATGGAACCAAGAGTAGAGACGGAACCAAGTTCACAAAGAGTTGTGGAACCGGTTCAAGATGCACAAGTCCATCGTAGATTGGATAGGTTACGATCCGAACTCAAGAAATATTGATTTCTCGTATCGGAAAGTAATGAAGTGGAAGTCATTAAGAATGACGATCCTACTTCCTATCTAGAAGAGATGTCTACTCCTAATTTGGATAAATGGGTAGGAACCATAAAATCCGAATTATAATCCATGTTTGATGATCAAGTTTGGAACTTGATTGAGCTATCTGAAAGTGCAAAAACTTGAAGGGTGCAAGTAGGTCTTCAAGACCGACATAGATGGGAAGGTGTATACTTTCATGACTAAGGATTGTAGCAAAGGGATTTAGGTAAATTCATAGTATTGACTATGTTGAAACCTTTTTCGCCAGTTACAATGTCAAAGTCTGTTAGAAGTTTCAATTGCCATTATCACATATTGTGACTATGTGATATGACAAATGGATGTCAAACGACTTTCTTTAAATGGAAAGATTATTAAGAATGTGTATGGTACACAACCCGAATAGTTTGTCGATCGAAGAAACTCTAATAAAGTATGCATGTTGCAAAGATCCATGAGATGGGTTGAAGCAAGCTTCAAGGAATTGGAATCTTCGTTTTGATAAATTGGTCAAAAAAGTTTGACTTCATCAAAGAACAAAGATGAATCTTGTGTATGCATGAAATTCAGTGGGAGCGTAGTATTATTTCTATTGTTTTATCACAATGATATCTTACTCATTGGAAAAACAAAGTTCCGACATTTAAGACTGTCAAGTCTTGGTCAAGGAAAGGTTTTCTCAATGAAAGATATGGGTGAAGCCACTTACATCCTTGGCATCAAGATCTATAGAAATAGATCTAGAAGGATAAATTGGTTTGAGTCAAAGTGTTCACATTGACAAGGTTCTTAGAAGAGTCTAAGAAGAGTAGCTTGTCAATGGGTCATGCTATTTCTCTTAGCAATATTCATTGTCTTATGACAACTGATGAGCCAAAGGAAAATGAATGAAGTTCCATATGTTGTGGCATTTGGATCAGTCATGTATGCCATGATTTACACTAGACCCGGCATCTCATATGCTCTAAGCATGATGAGTCGATACCAATCTTATCCTGATGTAAACCATTGGATGGCAGTCAAGATGATCCTTAAGTACTTAAGAAGAACTAAGGATACGTTCTTGGTATTTGAAAGATTGGAAGTTAATCTTGTTGTAAGGGTTACATAGATGCTAGCTTCCAAACTGACAAAGTTATTTTAAAATCGCAATTAGGATTTGTTTTTATGCTTATTAGAGGTGCAGTTTTGATTGGAAGAGTTCCAAGCAGAAATTGTAGCCGATTCTACTACTAATGCCAAATTTTAGCAAAATATGATGTGGCTAAAAGAGGCAGTTTGGATCAAAAGTTCATTAGTGTTTTGGAAATGTTCCAAGTATCACTAATTGATGAAACTTTTGTTATGACAATAGTGGTGCCACTTGTGCAAATAATGGAACCAAGGTCACAACAGCGATCCAAACACTCACTTAGACGTTCTTCGAGGAATTTATAAAGAATGAGAAGGCGTTAAGATATACAAAGTATCAACCGATGATGACATAAGGGATTCACTAACAAAGACCCTCGCACAGGCAGAAGCTTGATGGTCATGTTAGACCCATGAGTATTCGATACATAAATGGAGCCTAGTGCAAGTGGGAGACTGTTGGTGTAATGCCCTAGGCTTTAGTTATGTTTAACTTAAAACCGTTATGTATCGTCTTTATCATTAAGCATATTATTTGATTATTATATATTTTGCATATTTATTGTAATAATCTCTGTCACTAATTATTAAGTGAATAATTAGTATAATTGTCAATGGATAATCATATGATGATTATATGCATAGGGATGCACATTGAAATTATGGGTACTTGTTAGAGAACAAGTGACTGGACTTGACCCGTATGAGATTTATGTTATGGTCAAATGTCATAATTAAATCTCATATGGTCACTTCATTTAGTCCATAGACCTGAGATTATCATGACCTTACATATGATGAAAGTCATGTTTGATTTTAGTCAAACGATATCTTAACACGATATTTATAAAGGCTATCTTTGGCATGATCAGATTCATGATGGGAAGGATGATAAGTCAAGATGGAATTTATCCCTCGAAAGAGAGATGTTTTGCTTTGGCCCCTCGATGAGTGATAATGATGGAAAGTGTGTGGCCACACCCCAATGCGATTGGATTATCATTATACTCAAGATCGAGAAAGCATTGAACAGATACAAGTTGACATGGACCATGACTTGTGTTCAATATAACATCGTGAGACTAAGGGAGAAATGGAAGTGTACCATTGGAAACGTGAACTCCTACGTTTTATTATTTGGGTAGACATAATGGCTTGCTAGAGTCCGCTTATGTCTTATGAGGATCGATATGATCGAGCTCTTTGCCAACATAATATAATCCTATTGGGTCACACACATCTAGAATGAATTAGTTAAACCAAAGGAAGAAATGATTGAGAGTTCCTGATATGGCTTGTTCTATAGCGCGACACAACTGGCCATCTGGCATGTTCTGTAGCGCGACACAACTGACCATCTGGCATGTTCTGTAGCTCGACACAACTAGCCACAGAGGTGGTTTACACTTGTTTCCTAATTTGATTAGGACACAAACTCTAATACTAATGTAGTATAAATATGAGTCTGTAAACAGCCGAAATTGAGCCGAATTTTCAAGAGAGAAAATCACCAAAAAGGTTTCTCAATATTTCTTCCATAGGTTTAAGAATCTAGCAATTCTCAAGAACTATTCTTGGTTCATTCTTACGTGTGGATACTACTAGAGGGTCTTCGCTCGTTTGACGATCAAGGCCTAGAGTTCAAGCAATCTGAAGGTTTAAAGGTTTTGAAGATCGAAGATTGTGATTCAAAATCACACCGATAAATTGTTCGATAGCTCAAGACCGAAAAGCAATAAAGGTTGGTAAATTCTATCTCATAGGAATTCAATTTAATCGTATAGAACGGATCTTAGGGCTTGGGTTTTGTGTTATTTAGATGCTTATTCCGCTGCGCATGGACCCATAAAACCCAACAGTGGTATTAGAGCCCCGTTCGTATGGTTAAATTTGAATTGACATGCTAGAATTAAGATATAAATTGTTTATATGATTATTGCATGTTTTGTATGCGATAGAATGTTTATTGTTTATGTGAAACAATGTGAAAATCGTCTTCTGATTATGCTGAATTAAATCTGTAAAAGCTGTTTACTTGATTTGATTGCTTTATGATTGGAATTAATTGAAATTCAAAAAATCTGCCAAACTGGCAACTCAAGTCGTGCGACAGAGTTAGCCACGAGGAGAAATTCTAGTAGTTGGGCTTGGTATGTCATGCGACAGATCTGGCCAACTGGCTGATTGCGCCGCGCCACATAACTAGCCAATCTGGGCAGGAATCAGTTTGATAATTTTTCTGTTGATCTGTGATTATGTTATAAACTGAGATGTTTAATGTCTTAATCTGGATGCTATAAATTTCTGGAAATTGAGTTTATAGGGCTATGCTAGATTAATTCATTGTTTATGCATGCTTAATTAATTTAAATGTGTTTTTATTAATTGTTGCGATGCATGAATTATTTGTTCTTAAGTGTTAAGAATTTTATTAGATGTTTAGTTGAAACATTGAATAATAATTTGATAAATGTTTAGTTGAAACATTAAATTTTGGTTTTCTGACTGTTTATGAGAAACAAGTCAGTTTACGCAAAATTTGAAGGAATCTGATTGTTTATGAGAAACAAGTCAGTTTATGAGTCTGATTGTTTGTGAGAAACAAGTCAGTATACAAAGTATCGATTATGTTGCATTCAAATTGATATTATAATTGTTTCTGTCGAAGAAAGATTTGGTACTTAAGCAGTCCTTGTGGCTCACCTATTTTCTTGGGAACTTGCCTGGTGCACAATTATGATTATCCTTCTTGATATGCTTATAATCTACTTTAAAGAACCTTCATTTAACTTTTAAGTTCTTTATGCCAATCCATGATTAAAACACATGAGACCACTCGGATAGTTTTGGGTGGGCTTGCCATAGCAATGTGCTTTGATTCTATTTCGTTTGCGAGCAAGATGAGGAAATGGTGGTTCCTATACATTTAAAGTGGATGAACTTAATTGGGTTATCAAAATGGTTTTGGACACAAGGCATAAGATGAGATTAAAATATGCTAAGACATATGATGTCTTAAATGAATCTCATAAAAGATCTAAGAATCATATATGATATGATTGATGTTTTCTACCTAATAAATTTAATCTTGAGCGGTGCGCCATAGCGTACTTGAGATTAAATTAAATTTGGATCTTAGCCCATTAAATGCATATTATGCTTATTTGCATTAGAAGGTGTATGATTTAGTGGGAGTACTTGTGAAATACATTATTTGCTCTTCGATGATAAATGTGTTGATATTGATATGTGTTCATATAATTTGTATATTTTGTTGCAGAAGTAGCATTACATAATGATAATTGCGATTAGTCATTATGAAGAACAAAAGTTCGAAAAGAATGGTACAGGTTATTCTGATTTGATCAGACGCTCAAGAATTGTTCTTAGGCAAATGTGTACGTTCTTGATGAATTCGTTCCTGCTGAACCCACTGCAATTGTTGCAAAGGGCAAATAAGGAGCAACATTAGAAACATATTGATGATTCTAATAATATTGCTTACCTTATACTTGCCACCATGGTTGAAGGCTCTTATGAAGAATCTTGAACACATGAAAGATACTTTTGTTCTAGCACGACGCAAAAGGAAATGTTCCAAATGCGAACTAGGCAAAAGATGTGTGTTGTGGTGAAGGCTCTTAATGCATGAGATGCGACAAGGAGCAATCCGCAATAGTGTTAATGGTTAACACAAGAAAGGGGTTCAAAAGGAAGGAAAAGTAGGTAAATCAAAGGTTGCTGAACCTAAGGCAAAAGTTGCAAAGCCAAATAGGCTAAACCCAAAGTGTCTCAAAAGGATGCAGTTTGCTATCATTGCAATAAGATTGTCGTTGAAAGCAAAGTTGCAAGGCTTATTAGGAAGGCCTAAAAGGTGAAGAAGGGCAATATGATTGCTACTACTTCAAGTATCTATATGATAGATATTTTCCTTTCGACTTCTTGTTCTTGGGTATATGATACCGGATTGGATCCCACATTTGTTTAAATTTGCAAGGAACAAAGAATAGAAAGCTACTCAAAGAAGGTAAGTTAAACCTATGCATAAGAATGGAGCAAGGGTTGCTACATTGGCCATAGAGACTTATGAAGTCACTTTACCTTGTGAAGTAGTAATTGTTTTGAACAAGTATGACTACGTTCCAAATTTGAGTAGAAGTATTATTTCCGTTTCTTATATGGATGATGAAGGATATAATTTTCTTATTGAGAATAAGAAGTTTTATATTCATTTAATGATATGCCTTATTGTAATGCATATGTCATTAAATGGTCTTCATATCTTTGAAGATGAGAAACAAAATAATGTTGAAGATATCTATAATATAAATGGGAAATCTGAACCGAACAATATGAACAACGCGTTCATATGGCATTGCCGGCTTGGTCAGATAAATAAGAAACATATATCTAAACTCCATTAACATGGACTTTTAGACTCATATGACCATGAATCAATTGAGGAATGTGGATCTTATTTATTGGGATTATTGATCAAACCACCCTACACTAAGAGTAGTGGGAGGGCTAGTGACTTATTGGTCATTATACATGAGATTTATATGGACTATTAAGTAGCATTGCTAGGGGAAGACTTCGGTATTTCATGACATTTCACTAAAGACTTATCAAGATATGACTATGTCTATCTGATGAAGTCCAAAGGTGAATCGCTTGAGATGTTTTGAACATTTCAAGATGAAGTACAAAATAACTTGGCAAAACTATTTAGTACTTCGGTTAGATCGAGGTGGTGAATATTTGAGTCAAGAGTTTGACAATTATCTCAAAACTATGAAATCGTTTCAGAATTGACTCCACCCGGAACACCTCATTGTATGGTGTGTCTGAGAGGAGGAATTGAACCTTGTAAGACATGGTTCGTTTGATGATGTGTCAATTAGACTTTCCTATTTCCTATTTCCTTTTGAGGATATGCATTAGAAATAATGCGGTTACACTGAATCGAGTCCCTAGTAAATCGGTTCCTAAGGCCCCACATGAGATGTGGCATGGAAGAAAACTTAGTTTGTCTTTCATGAAGATTTGGGGTTGCAAGTCTTATGTAAAGAGACTTGTATCTTATAAGTTAGCACAAAATTTGACAAAGTTATTTTCGGAAATTAATCTTGCAACCGCAAAGAGAACAAAACGTTTGTTGCTCTACATGATTTGTTTCTTGAGAAATTGTTTCTCAATAAAGAATCTAGTGGGAGTAAAATTAATCTTGAAGAAGTTCAAGAACCTGAAAATAATATGGAACCAAGAGTAGAGACGGAACCAAGTTCACAAAGAGTTGTGGAACCGGTTCAAGATGTACAAGTCCATCGTAGATTGGATAGGTTACGATCCGAACTCAAGAAATATTGATTTCTCGTATCGGAAAGTAATGAAGTGGAAGTCATTAAGAATGACGATCCTACTTCCTATCTAGAAGCGATGTCCACTCCTAATTTGGATAAATGGTTAGGAACCATAAAATCCGAATTACAATCCATGTTTGATGATCAAGTTTGGAACTTGATTAAGCTATCTGAAAGTGCAAAAACTTGAAGGGTGCAAGTAGGTCTTCAAGACCGACATGGATGGGAAGGTGTATACTTTCATGACTAAGGATTGTAGCAAAGGGATTTAGGTAAATTCATAGTATTGACTATGTTGAAACCTTTTTCGCCAGTTACAATGTCGAAGTCTGTTAGAAGTTTCAATTGCCATTATCACATATTTTTTTTTTTTTTTGCACAACGAGGAATTCAATTCAAGATAAAGATCAGAATACAAGAAGTCTACGAGGCATACCCCGGGAAATCAAGAAAGAAGCAAAAGCTCTAAAACTCTATCCTGTAAGAAGGATACATAGTAAATAAAACTCGATAAACTCCATTATCACATATTGTGACTATGTGATATGACAAATGGATGTCAAACGACTTTCTTTAAATGAAAAGATTATTAAGGATGTGTATAGTACACAACCCGAATAGTTTGTCGATCGAAGAAACTCTAATAAAGTATGCATGTTGCAAAGATCCATGAGATGGGTTGAAGCAAGCTTCAAGGAATTGGAATCTTCATTTTGATAAATTGGTCAAAAAAGTTTGACTTCATCAAAGAACAAAGATGAATCTTGTGTATGCATGAAATTCAGTGGGAGCGTAGTATTATTTCTATTGTTTTATCACAATGATATCTTACTCATTGGAAAAACAAAGTTTCGACACTTAAGACTGTCAAGTCTTGGTCAAGGAAAGGTTTTCTCAATGAAAGATATGGGTGAAGCCATTTACATCCTTGGCATCAAGATCTATAGAAATAGATCTAGAAGGATAAATTGGTTTGAGTCAAAGTGTTCACATTGACAAGGTTCTTAGAAGAGTCTAAGAAGAGTAGCTTGTCAATGGGTCATGGTATTTCTCTTAGCAATATTCATTGTCTTATGACAACTGATGAGCAAAAGGAAAATGAATGAAGTTCCATATGTTGTGGCATTTGGATCAGTCATGTATGCCATGATTTACACTAGACCCGGCGTCTCATATGCTCTAAGCATGATGAGTCGAGACCAATCTGATCCTGATGTAAACCATTGGATGGCAGTCAAGATGATCCTTAAGTACTTAAGAAGAACTAAGGATACGTTCTTGGTATTTGAAAGATTGGAAGTTAATCTTGTTGTAAGGGTTACATAGATGCTAGCTTCCAAACAGACAAAGTTATTTTAAAATCGCAATTAGGATTTGTTTTTATGCTTATTAGAGGTGCAGTTTTGATTGGAAGAGTTCCAAGCAGAAATTGTAGCCGATTCTACTACTAATGCCAAATTTTAGCAAAATATGATGTGGCTAAAAGAGGCAGTTTGGATCAAAAGTTCATTAGTGTTTTGGAAATGTTCCAAGTATCACTAATCGATGAAACTTTTGTTATGACAATAGTGGTGCCACTTGTGCAAACAATGGAACCAAGGTCACAACAGCGATCCAAACACTCACTTAGACGTTCTTCGAGGAATTTATAAAGAATGAGAAGGCGTTAAGATATACAAAGTATCAACCGATGATGACATAAGGGATTCACTAACAAAGACCCTCGCACAGGCAGAAGCTTGATGGTCATGTTAGACCCATGAGTATTCGATACATAAATGGAGCCTAGTGCAAGTGGGAGACTGTTGGTGTAATGCCCTAGGCTTTAGTTATGTTTAACTTAAAACCGTTATGTATCGTCTTTATCATTAAGCATATTATTTGATTATTATATATTTTGCATATTTATTGTAATAATCTCTGTCACTAATTATTAAGTGAATAATTAGTATAATTGTCAATGGATAATCATATGATGATTATATGCATAGGGATGCACATTGAAATTATGGGTACTTGTTAGAGAACAAGTGACTGGACTTGACCCGTATGAGATTTATGTTATGGTCAAATGTCATAATTAAATCTCATATGGTCACTTCATTTAGTCCATAGACCTGAGATTATCATGACCTTACATATGATGAAAGTCATGTTTGATTTTAGTCAAACGATATCTTAACACGATATTTATAAAGGCTATCTTTGGCATGATCAGATTCATGATGGGAAGGATGATAAGTCAAGATGGAATTTGTCCCTCGAAAGAGAGATGTTTTGCTTTGGCCCCTCGATGAGTGATAATGATGGAAAGTGTGTGGCCACACCCCAATGCGATTGGATTATCATTATACTCAAGATCGAGAAAGCATTGAACAGATACAAGTTGACATGGACCATGACTTGTGTTCAATATAACATCGTGAGACTAAGGGAGAAATGGAAGTGTACCATTGGAAACGTGAACTCCTACGTTTTATTATTTGGGTAGACATAATGGCTTGCTAGAGTCCGCTTATGTCTTATGAGGATCGATATGATCGAGCTCTTTGCCAACATAATATAATCCTATTGGGTCACACACATCTAGAATGAATTAGTTAAACCAAAGGAAGAAATGATTGAGAGTTCCTGATATGGCTTGTTCTGTAGCGCGACACAACTGGCCATCTGGCATGTTCTGTAGCGCGACACAACTGACCATCTGGCATGTTCTGTAGCGCGACACAACTAGCCACAGAGGCGGTTTACACTTATTTCCTAATTTGATTAGGACACAAACTCTAATACTAATGTAGTATAAATATGAGTCTGTAAACAGCCGAAATTGAGCCGAATTTTCAAGAGAGAAAATCACCAAAAAGGTTTCTCAATATTTCTTCCATAGGTTTAAGAATCTAGCAATTCTCAAGAACTATTCTTGGTTCATTCTTACGTGTGGATACTACTAGAGGGTCTTCGCTCGTTTGACGATCAAGGCCTAGAGTTCAAGCAATCTGAAGGTTTAAAGGTTTTGAAGATCGAAGATTGTGATTCAAAATCACACCGATAAATTGTTCGATAGCTCAAGACCGAAAAGCAATAAAGGTTGGTAAATTCTATCTCATAGGAATTCAATTTAATCGTATAGAACAGATCTTAGGGCTTGGGTTTTGTGTTATTTAGATGCTTATTCCGCTGCGCATGGACCCATAAAATCCAACAGTGGTATTAGAGCCCCGTTCGTATGGTTAAATTTGAATTGACATGCTAGAATTAAGATATAAATTGTTTATATGATTATTGCATGTTTTGTATGCGATAGAATGTTTATTGTTTATGTGAAACAATGTGAAAATCGTCTTCTGATTATGCTGAATTAAATCTGTAAAAGCTGTTTACTTGATTTGATTGCTTTATGATTGGAATTGATTGAAATTCAAAAAATCTGCCAAACTGGCAACTCAAGTCGTGCGACAGAGTTAGCCACGAGGAGAAATTCTAGTAGTTGGACTTGGTATGTCATGCGACAGATCTGGCCAACTGGCTGATTGCGCCGCGCCACATAACTAGCCAATCTGGGCAGGAATCAGTTTGATAATTTTTCTGTTGATCTGTGATTATGTTATAAACTGAGATGTTTAATGTCTTAATCTGGATGCTATAAATTTCTGGAAATTGAGTTTATAGGGCTATGCTAGATTAATTCATTGTTTATGCATGCTTAATTAATTTAAATGTGTTTTTATTAATTGTTGCGATGCATGAATTATTTGTTCTTAAGTGTTAAGAATTTTATTAGATGTTTAGTTGAAACATTGAATAATAATTTGATAAATGTTTAGTTGAAACATTAAATTTTGGTTTTCTGACTGTTTATAAGAAACAAGTCAGTTTACGCAAAATTTGAAGGAATCTGATTGTTTATGAGAAACAAGTCAGTTTATGAGTCTGATTGTTTGTGAGAAACAAGTCAGTATACAAAGTATCGATTATGTTGCATTCAAATTGATATTAGAATTGTTTCTTTCGAAGAAAGATTTGGTACTTAAGCAGTCCTTGTGGCTCACCTATTTTCTTGGGAACTTGCCTGGTGCACAATTATGATTATCCTTCTTGATATGCTTATAATCTACTTTAAAGAACCTTCATTTAACTTTTAAGTTCTTTATGCCAATCCATGATTAAAACACATGAGACCACTCGGATAGTTTTGGGTGGGCTTGCCATAGCAAGGTGCTTTGATTCTATTCCGTTTGCGAGCAAGATGAGGAAATGGTGGTTCCTATACGTTTAAAGTTGATGAACTTAATTGGGTTATCAAAATGGTTTTGGACACAAGGCATAAGATGAGATTAAAATATGCTAAGACATATGATGTCTTAAATGAATCTCATAAAAGATCTAAGAATCATATACGATATGATTGATGTTTTCTACCTAATTAATTTAATCTTGAGCGGTGCGCCATAGCGTACTTGAGATTAAATTAAAGTTGGATCTTAGCCCATTAAATGCATATTATGCTTATTTGCATTAGAAGGTGTATGATTTAGTGGGAGTACTTGTGAAATACATTATTTGCTCTTCGATGATAAATGTGTTGATATTGATATGTGTTCATATAATTTGTATATTTTGTTGCAGAAGTAGCATTACATAATGATAATTGCGATTAGTCCTTATGAAGGACAAAAGTTCGAAAAGAATGGTACAGGTTATTCTGATTTGATCAGACGCTCAAGAATTGTTCTTAGGCAAATGTGTACGTTCTTGACGAATCCGTTCCTGCTGAACCCACTGCAATTGTTGCAAAGGGCAAATAAGGAGCAACATTAGAAACATATTGATGATTCTAATAATATTGCTTACCTTATACTTGCCACCATGGTTGAAGGCTCTTATGAAGAATCTTGAACACATGAAAGATACTTTTGTTCTAGCACGACGCAAAAGGAAATGTTCCAAATGCGAACTAGGCAAAAGATGTGTGTTGTGGTGAAGGCTCTTAATGCATGAGATGCGACAAGGAGCAATCCGCAATAGTGTTAATGGTTAACACAAGAAAGGGGTTCAAAAGGAAGGAAAAGCAGGTAAAGCAAAGGTTGCTGAACCTAAGGCAAAAGTTGCAAAGCCAAATAGGCTAAACCCAAAGTGTCTCAAAAGGATGCAGTTTGCTATCATTGCAATAAGATTGTCGTTGAAAGCAAAGTTGTAAGGCTTATTAGGAAGGTCTAAAAGGTGAAGAAGGGCAATATGATTGCTACTACTTCAAGTATCTATATGACAGATATTTTCCTTTCGACTTCTTGTTCTTGGGTATATGATACCAGATTGGATCCCACATTTGTTTAAATTTACAAGGAACAAAGAATAGAAAGCTACTCAAAGAAGGTAAGTTAAACCTATGCATAAGAATGGATCAAGGGTTGCTACATTGGCCATAGGGACTTATGAAGTCACTTTACCTTGTGAAGTAGTAATTGTTTTGAACAAGTATGACTACGTTCCAGATTTGAGTAGAAGTATTATTTCCGTTTCTTATATGGATGATGAAGGATATAATTTTCTTATTGAGAATAAGAAGTTTTATATTCATTTAATGATATGCCTTATTGTAATGCATATGTCATTAAATGGTCTTCATATCTTTGAAAATGAGAAACAAAATAATGTTGAAGATATCTATAATATAAATGGGAAATCTGAACCGAACAATGTGAACAACGCGTTCATATGGCATTGCCGGCTTGGTCAGATAAATAAGAAACATATATCTAAACTCCATTAACATGGACTTTTTGACTCATATGACCATGAATCAATTGAGGAATGTGGATCTTATTATTGGGATTATTGTCCAAACCACCCTACACTAAGAGTAGTGGGAGGGCTAGTGACTTATTGGTCATTATACATGAGATGTATATGGACTATTAAGTAGCATTTCTAGGGGAAACTTCGGTATTTCATGACATTTCACTAAAGACTTATCTAGATATGACTATGTCTATCTGATGAAGTCCAAAGGTGAATCGCTTGAAATGTTTCGAACATTTCAAGATGAAGTACAAAATAACTTGGCAAAACTATTTAGTACTTCGGTTAGATCGAGGTGGTGAATATTTGAGTCAAGAGTTTGACAATTATCTCAAAACTATGAAATCGTTTCAGAGTTGACTCCACCCGGAACACCACATTGTATGGTGTGTCTGAGAGGAGGAATTGAACCTTGTAAGACATGGTTCGTTTGATGATGTGTCAATTAGACTTTCCTATTTCCTATTTCCTTTTGAGGATATGCATTAGAAATAATGCGGTTACACTGAATCGAGTCCCTACTAAATCGGTTCCTAAGGCCCCACATGAGATGTGGCATGGAAGAAAACTTAGTTTGTATTTCATGAGAATTGGGGTTGCGAGTCTTATGTAAAGAGACTTATCTCTTATAAGTTAGCACCAAATTTGACAAAGTTATTTTCGGAAATTAATCTTGCAACCGCAAAGAGAACAAAACGTTTGTTGCTCTACACGATTTGTTTCTTGAGAAATTGTTTCTCAATAAAAAATCTAGTGGGAGTAAAATTAATCTTGAAGAAGTTCAAGAACCCGAAAATAATATGGAACCAAGAGTAGAGACGGAACCAAGTTCACAAAGAGTTGTGGAACCGGTTCAAGATGCACAAGTCCATCGTAGATTGGATAGGTTACGATCCGAACACAAGAAATATTGATTTCTCGTATCGGAAAGTAATGAAGTGGAAGTCATTAAGAATGACGATCCTACTTCCTATCTAGAAGCGATGTCCACTCCTAATTTGGATAAATGGTTAGGAACCATAAAATCCGAATTACAATCCATGTTTGATGATCAAGTTTGGAACTTGATTGAGCTATCTGAAAGTGCAAAAACTTGAAGGGTGCAAGTAGGTCTTCAAGACCGACATGGATGGGAAGGTGTATACTTTCATGACTAAGGATTGTAGCAAAGGGATTTAGGTAAATTCATAGTATTGACTATGTTGAAATCTTTTTCGCCAGTTACAATGTCGAAGTCTGTTAGAAGTTTCAATTGCCATTATCACATATTGTGACTATATGATATGACAAATGGATGTCAAACGACTTTCTTTAAATGAAAAGATTATTAAGGATGTGTATAGTACACAACCCGAATAGTTTGTCGATCCAAGAAACTCTAATAAAGTATGCATGTTATAAAGATCCATGAGATGGGTTGAAGCAAGCTTCAAGGAATTTGATCTTCGTTTTGATAAATTGGTCAAAAAAGTATGACTTCATCAAAGAACAAAGATGAATCTTGTGTATGCATGAAATTCAGTGGGAGCGTAGTATTATTTCTATTGTTTTATCACAATGATATCTTACTCATTGGAAAAACAAAGTTCCGACACTTAAGACTGTCAAGTCTTGGTCAAGGAAAAGTTTTCTCAATGAAAGATATGGGTGAAGCCACTTACATCCTTGGCATCAAGATCTATAGAAATAGATCTAGAAGGATAAATTGGTTTGAGTCAAAGTGTACACATTGACAAGGTTCTTAGAAGAGTCTAAGAAGAGTAGCTTGTCAATGGGTCATGGTATTTCTCTTAGCAATATTCATTGTCTTATGACAACTGATGAGCAAAAGGAAAATGAATGAAGTTCCATATGTTGTGGAATTTGGATCAGTCATGTATGCCATGATTTACACTAGACCCGGCATCTCATATGCTCTAAGCATGATGAGTCGATACCAATCTGATCCTGATGTAAACCATTGGATGGCAGTCAAGATGATCCTTAAGTACTTAAGAAGAACTAAGGATACGTTCTTGGTATTTGAAAGATTGGAAGTTAATCTTGTTGTAAGGGTTACATAGATGCTAGCTTCCAAACTGACAAAGTTATTTTAAAATCGCAATTAGGATTTGTTTTTATGCTTATTAGAGGTGCAATTTTGATTGGAAGAGTTCCAAGCAGAAATTGTAGCCGATTCTACAACTAAGGCCAAATTTTAGCAACATATGATGTGGCTAAAAGAGGCAGTTTGGATCAAAAGTTCATTAGTGTTTAGGAAATGTTCCAAGTATCACTAATCGATAAAACTTTTGTTATGACAATAGTGGTGCCACTTGTGCAAACAATGGAACCAAGGTCACAACAGCGATCCAAACACTCCTTTAGACGTTCTTCGAGGAATTCATAAAGAATGAGAAGGCGTTAAGATATACAAAGTATCAACCGATGATGACATAAGAGATTCACTAACAAAGACCCTCGCACAGGCAGAAGCATGATGGTCATGTTAGATCCATGAGTATTCGATACATAAATGGAGCCTAGTGCAAGTGGGAGACTATTGGTGTAATGCCCTAGGCTTTAGTTATGTTTAACTTAAAACCGTTATGTATCGTCTTTATCATTAAGCATATTATTTGATTATTATATATTTTGCATATTTATTGTAATAATCTCCGTCACTAATTATTAAGTGAATAATTAGTATAATCGTCAATGGATAATCATATGATGATTATATGCATAGGGATGCACATTGAAATTATGGGTACTTGTTAGAGAACAAGTGACTGGACTTGACCCGTATGAGATTTATGTCATGGTCAAATGTCATAATTAAATCTCATATGGTCACTTCATTTAGTCCATAGACCTGAGATTATCATGACCTTACATATGATGAAAGTCATGTTTGATTTTAGTCAAACGATATCTTAACACGATATTTATAAAGGCTATTTTTGGCATGATCAGATTCATGATGGGAAGGATGATAAGTCAAGATGGAATTTGTCCCTCGAAAGAGAGATGTTTTGCATGGGCCCCTCGATGAGTGATAATGATGGAAAGTGTGTGGCCACACCCCAATGCGATTGGATTATCATTATACTCAAGATCGAGAAAGCATTGAACAGATACAAGCTGACGTGGACCATGACTTGTGTTCAATATAACATCGTGAGACAAAGGGAGAAATGGAAGTGTACCATTAGAAACGTGAACTCCTACGTTATATTATTTGGGTAGACATAATGGCTTGCTAGAGTGCGCTTATCTCTTGTGAGGATCGATATGATCGAGCTCATTGCCAACATAATATAATTCGATTGGGTCACACACATCTAGAAAGAATTAGTTAAACCAAAGGAAGAAATGATTGAGAGTTCCTGATATGGCTTGTTCTGTAGCGCGACACAACTGGCCATCTGGCTAGTTGTGTAGCGCGACACAACTGGCCATCTGGCATGTTTTGTAGCGCCACACAACTAGCCACAGAGGCGGTTTACACTTGTTTCCTAATTTGATTAGGGCACAAACTCTAATACTAATGTAGTATAAATATGAGTCTGTAAACAGCCGAAATTGAGCCAAATTTTCAAGAGAGAAAATCACCAAAAAGGTTTCTCAATATTTCTTCCATAGGTTTAAGAATCTAGCAATTCTCAAGAACTGTTCTTGGTTCATTCTTACGTGTGGATACTACTAGAGGGTCTTCGCTCGTTTGACGATCAAGGCCTAGAGTTCAAGCAATCTGAAGGTTCAAAGGTTTTGAAGATCGAAGATTGTGATTCAAAATCACACCGATAAATTGTTCGATAGCTCAAGACCGGAAAGCAATAAAGGTTGGTAAATTCTATCTCATAGGAATTCAATTTAATCGTATAGAATGGATCTTAGTGCTTGGGTTTTGTGTTATTTAGATGCTTATTCCGCTGCGCATGGACCCATAAAACCCAACAGTTCGAGTGGGAGGCTTTTCCTTGAGTACCAGATCGCCTTCCCTAATGTCTCGGGACTTGACTTTCTTGTCGAAAGCTCTGGCCATTCTGCTTTGGTAGGCTCGGATGTGCTTCATGGCCTTTAGTTGGCGCTCGTCTAATAGAGCCAGTTCGTCGTGTCGGCTTTGGAGTCATTCGACTTCGTTGATCTCGTTTTCCAGCAACACTCGGGGCTCGTACAGGGGCAAATGATTGTCTCCCGGGGGACAATGAGAGACGTTAGGAGCTGCGGGAGCGGGTTCGTCCTTGGGAGCCCCAGGTGGTCGGGGGGTGGCTAATGTTTCGAAATGATGCATGGCACCTTTGATCCAGGCCTATTGCTCGCCTTGGCATTTTTCGAGAGTTATGAAAGCTTGCCAAACTTCCTCCATTGTTGGGAAATTTCTCAGGGGTAAGATCCTGTTTCCCTCGTTGTTATCTGCTGACCTGGCCATGGGGATTTGATGGAATACTCTGGTGGCTGTACTGGGAAGGCTGTTGGACCTTGCGGCTTTGACACTGGAAGAATAGTTCCTGGGTACTCTCGATTACTCTCGCTTCACTGGAGGAGGTGACGGGTAAGGCTTAGACATGGGAAGGCCTTTTCTCAGAATCCTAAGTTGGTTGGAAAAGGTTTCTCTTCTTTTTCGCAGCCATGCTAGATCCTGGGTCAGTGGAGACCATCAGTACGGCTATAAGCCCCTCGTTTTGCACCTGTATTTTGACATCCCGGGGTGGACAGCCCCGGGCGAGGGTCCTATAGGGCAAGTGGTTTCCACCGGCCTAAAACAAAAATCCGAACCTAAGGACCGAGCCTGTCATGTTCGTTTTAATGCGTCGGCCATGTGAATAGTGAGCAGAGCCGGCTCCTTGAGTCAAGATCGGGTCGAGAGTTCGGTATGACCTCTCTTTACCTTGCTTGCATAAGGGATTTGTGACGTTAGGCGTTGGCTCGGTCATATCGTCATGGCTGACGTATTAAAGGCTTAGTGACATGGTGTCATGTGGGCATGGATGTATATCCGGGACGGAGCATTATCCGGGTGTAGCTTTGGAAATCAAGATCGGGTCAAGATTTAAGCATGACCTTTCATCGTCTTGCTTGCGCAAGGGATCTTGAGTTTCGAGCTTCGACTCAGAAAATGGCCGGCATGGGATATGTATCCAAGCTTTATGACACGGACAGGGTAAAAACGAACCGAGTCTGGACAGAGTGTGACGCAAGCGTGCATGGTTGACACTGGCTAGGATGAGATGTTTGGAATGATCTCGTGCGCATTTGAAAGGCGTCATGAAGACCAATCGAACTGCAACTGAGATCCCTTCGAGTTGAGGGTTGTAGTGTGTAGTGTACATGATAAGATTACGTGTAGTGTGCGGTCACTAAAATTCTTTTTCTGAGTAAAACAGAAATTTTTGCAGAATTTTTATATGTATGTACACAGATGTATTATGATGCATTTTCTTTGTAAATAAAAAAGTAAGCACATGTACACACACAAAACAGTTAAAGGAAGGGGTAAAATGTAAGTTTGACCCTCATCGTTGTTTTTTAAAAATCTTTTATTTTTTGTTTAAAAATTTTTAAAACAAAAAGTCCCCAGCGGAGTCGCCAACTGAAATTACCCGGATCCAGCTGCGCGGGCCCCGACATCTCACTGTGCATTTCGAAGTCGGGAGGTGTCGCTTTGTTTGTTTGGAGGAGTCGCCACACCATTTTGATTTAGCCCAAAACATTGAAAAAAGACTTGTTTACAAAACTGTTGTGTGAAGAGATTTTTTGTTCGGAGGTCAGGTTACGCCTCGGGAAGAGAATAGCAGAGCTCACCCGAGTCGCCTCGTATACACGAGTCTTTCGATACCCCTCTTTCTTTAAAAGTTGTGTGTGTGTGTATGTGCTTTTTAAAAATGCATGTTGTATATGATGTCTACATTGTATGCTATGTATTGAAATAAATTGAAATTGTGTTGGAAGGAAGCCTTAATAATGTTGGTTCGTGTCTGTCTTCCGCTTGGGAATAGTGTTTGAGTGTGAATAGTGCTTCGGGACGGACCGGGATTGCTACAGGGATGTACCGGTGTCTACGGACAGAGCTTCGGCGTGCCTCGGTAGTGTCAGGTGCGCCTCGGGCAGAGGTTCGGCATGCCTTGGGAGTGTCGGATGTACTCGGGCAGAGGTTTAGCGTGCCTCGGGATCGTCGGTGTTGCTCAGGCAGAGATTCGGCGTGCGTCGGGATGCCTCGGGATTTGTTGACTGTACTCGGGCAGAGGTTCGGCGTGCCTCGGGATCGTCGGTTCTGCTCGGGCAGAGCTCCGGCTTGCTTCGGGATGGACCGGGATTGTCTGACAGGGCTTCGGGATGGACCATGATGCCTCAGGATGGACCGGAATGCCTCGGGATGGATCGAAAAGTCTTTAGGATGGCTCAGGTGTGCCTCGAGGCAGCTCGGGAGCATCTCGAGAGCGCTTGGCAGGGCTTAGGAGCACCTCGAGGGGGCTCGAAATGCCTCGAAGGGAATCGAAAGGGACCTGGAGTGCCTCGAGAGGACCTAGAGGGGAGCCTGAACGCTAGGGGAGAGAGGAGAGAAGGGAGGATTGAAGAAAATGAAGGGGGAGCCCTCTATTTATAGGGGTGAGAAAACTGCAAAATGGTCCGTACGGACGATTCTGCAAAACCAAAGTTTTGGTTTTCCTGGATTTAAGGGAATCTCGTGGACTTTAAGGGGATTTTGCAATTATGCTGTCTGGGGTGCAAAATGGTCCGTACGGACCATTATGCAGGCCAGATATTTTGCAAAATTCCTAAAAAGTCCTTTTGCCTTGTTTTATCCCAGAAAGGTCCCACCTTGGTTTCGTTGGTGGTTTTTGAGGTTTTTGAAGGTTACAGGTGTTCGGGATCACGTTTGCGTGAGTCCGCATTGTTTCCCGTATGCTTGGAAGGGAGCGATCCAGATTGGGGTACTTACACGTATGCAGCTCATGCACCAAAACCATGCTCAAAACTTTGACCGAGATTGGTCATTTCATTCCCCATGGATACCACCACGGAAGTCAAGAAAGCTAAAAAACCAATTAGACCTAGGACAAGGAAATAAGAAAATTCTTGTTGTTATGCATCTACTTGCTAACAGGTACAGAAAAGAAAAGAATGTCTGGGCCAACCCGACCAATATTTACAAGTTTCAAGTAATAAATGGGGGAGCAAAAGGGGATCATGCCATTAAGTTTCCCTTGCTGTCAGCACCTCCGTCATCACAGCCACCGGAGCTACCGTCCTTCCTTGACCGCTTGGCTCCGCAGAGGGGGTCACCGCAGAAGCAAGCATTGACGCTACCGAAGCAGCCTTATGAAACAGCCTCTCGGAGATCCAACACCATAGCCATCAAGCCAGCCATCCTGCTCGCTTCACGGTCGTAATCCGCCGCGAACATGATGACATGCTAACAAAGAGAAATACTCAGAAAAAGTCAGACATATACACATATATGGACGACACAAGCATAAATAGAAAAATGTACCGAAGAGGCATGGGGACGGCGACGATAACCCTCGGGAACCTGATCCGGGATCAAGATTTGGCCCGTCATCTGCATCCCTCCGATCATGTATGTGTAGCTCAGTGGACCATAATCTGGCACAAGCGACACAGGACCCGCATACTGGGACGAAGAGCTTGGGGCTGACAAACCGGAAGCGGGAGTAGAAGCTCTGGCACGTGGCCGCCCACCACCAGGAGACCCATCAATCGAGGCATGAACTCCTCATACGAAGCTCCTTGGACCACGCAATCCGTTGCCTCATAGCCATTCACGAAATTGGCATAATCCCCTTCAGGGACAAAATGAGTAGGGTGCATCGCCCTAGGAGGATCCTCCGGCACTCTCTGAATGAGTGAACCCCGACCATGTTGAGGGAAGACTCGCGCACCTAAATACATGGTATCCCCCTCTAGATATACCAAGATCCTCTGTACGTCGGTGACGTCCCATTTACCATGAACCTCATTCTCCAACAAAGTCCACGGGTACAAGCCCAGTCACTAAAAGTTGAAAGTGTTCAACAAGGTCCATGCCTCCTCAACGGTCAGGGTCCAATCTTCAACCTCCTCCTCATCTACTGTTCTGTTGGAGTGGCTCCACCTTCTGATATCCGGGAACTGAGGCATACGGTCATCCAGCTCAAACTTATGCAATGAAAACACAGCATACCCCCATATCTGTACAGGAAAGCAGAGCAGATTCAGTACAAAGCGCAGATGAAATGTGCAGAAAAACAGGGAGAAGTCAGAAAACATACCTCCCAAGCGTAAGAATACCCCGACATGGTATCCCTGGTATGCCTACATGCCTCATCTAGGCATGATAGAAGAAAGCTAGACCGGCTGAGCCCCAGTCATAGGTACTCACCAAGCCAAGATCCACCAGCAGCCCCAAAAGAGCAATACAGAGAACACCCCTCACCAATCGGTCCGTGACCGCATTAGCCTTGTCAGCATAGGCCCAGAGCTGATCACGAAGAGGCGACAGCTCAACAGCAAATCCCTTAACCCTATTAGGGACAAAATCAATCAACCGTCTCCTCTCAGCTGGGCTCGCCGATTTGAAACCCCCAGTCTTCGAAAGAGCAATACCGATAAATTCCAGACCAGTGATGGCCAGAAAGTCAGTCGGGGTCATGGTAGCCTCCCCGAAGTGAAGATGAACCGTGTGGGTAGTGTCCACCACCTCTCCTTAATGGCTTGGAAGACTTGAGGAGTCCACCTCATCCCGCGAATATTGTCAACAAAAGTATGGAGCCCCATCTCTACTACCCGAGCTCGGACTCCGTCTAAAACCTTGACTTTGTCCCACAAAGCCTTGGAAAATTTAGCACTTCCCCGACAGTTTTTGGTCGACCTATACGGCTGCAAATCAAAGGAAAGACAAAGAAACAGTGTCAGAGATCATTTAGAGCAAAAAAAACTCCAACAAATAGAAGAGAGTTTTGTTTGGGGCATTTCATCGAACACGTGGCGTGCACACTAGAAAATCATGCCCAATGATGCATTTGGCTACTCAAATCGATCCCTCCTACCATCCAAGATGTGTAGGGAACTCATACATGTGCAAACACATCAAAAACGTGGGAAACAAAGCATGCATCAACATAGAATCAAGTTCTAGACAAATGAAGCAAATGACCAATTTGATGAATTGGGGAGTTCAAAACAATGGAATCGATGCAATGAAAAGCATGAAGTAAGATCGAGAAAGTGATTCTTACCAAACCCTGGCGGATAGCATGGGAAATGTGCGTAGAACGATCAAACGTAAGGTCGTTGCGGGGATAGTCTTTCCCAAGCAAATAGCTACCAAAAGTCGGATTTTTCCTTTCTTGAGCCATTGATAATGGAAGAAGGAGAGAATGAAAGGTTGATTGGGAAGAAAAACCAACAAATAACACACATAAATCTCAAAAAAGAAACTATGGCTCGGACTTGCAGAGAAAGTTTGAAAAATGGATGTTTTGAAATTAGCAGCCAGTTGTTGATTTTATTGCCACGACAGACTTTGTCCCATGCGATACTAGTTGTCCTGCGTGAGACAAGCTTACGAAAAAAATACAAAATTGTCCTTGACAATAAGCGTCTACGCAACATCAAAATTCAAAATTTTGACACATTTACCCTTGAATGTGATACCCTAGCAAGGAAACGTGAAAAAATCGGTACCGCAAGTCATGGAACAAGCCGAACGTGGCGTACGCATAGTAACCCAATACGAAATCAAGTCGCCTGAAATGATTAATCTAGAAATCAAGTCATCCTGCATAATTCGAAACCCGGATAGGGGAATTATCTATTGGATGATCGAAGACAGTAAACCACTCCATCAAAAGCCCGATACAGAGCCCAGACAGGTAAATCGTCAACAAAAAGCCCGATTCAGAGCCCTGATAGGTGAATCGTCATCAAAAATTCTGATTCAGAGCCCAGACAGGTGAATCGTCAACAAAAAGCCTGATTCAAAGCCCTGACAGGTGAATCGTCATCAAAAAGCCTGATTCAGATCCCCGACAGGTGAATCGTCATCAAAAAGATAATTCAAAGCCTTGACAGGTGAATCATCATCCCAAAAGCCCGATTCAGCGCCCCCGCAAGTGAATCGTCATCCCCAGCAAAAGCTCGATTCGGAGCCCAAAAAGGCGAATCATCACAAAACCAAAAGGATACAAAGGACCGGACAGGTAAACCTTTGTTTTCTAACATTTTTCCCCGCAGGCTCGGAGCCAAGACATGCGAATCTTCTGGCAGACAGGTATATTCAGAATTGGGTCTTGATTTGATTCCTTAGTATATGAATTTGCCTTTTTAAAAAATAAAATCTCCTCGATTTTCAAAAATGATTTTCAAAAATGATTTTCAAAATACCTAAAGCAGCCTTTTCGTGTTTTGGAGTCGAACTACGTTTTGCTCTGATTCTCCGATAGAGATACGTAGGAAGCCGTGCGACTTGACCATCCCAATGTTCGGAATGATATCGTATCTATCGTCGACATGACTTCTTCTATAAGACTTGTCGCTTAGGGGCTCTGTAGACACCCCATTCTGAAACCATCGGAGCAGAGTTATACGACTCTAAGTCTCGCCTTTGATTCAGGAGTAGAAATCCACCATTTTTTCATGTTTCGTTAAGTTTTGACTAACGACCATTAGTTTGGACTAAACTGCATACGAGATAACAAGGGAGTACTGAATTGTCCATTGAACAATCTTGTCCCGCGCGAGACATGGCATGTCTCGCGCGAGACTAGCCTTCTGCAGAAGTGCAGAATCAGTTCCTTTGTCGATTTCAACCTCTTTTAATGATAAATCTTATCACATCTGGTTCTCCAATGATATTTGAGTTCTTGAAGCTTCCTTGGGAGATATCCCAATCCTCTTTTACCTCTTAAAACCCCTATAAATACCTGATGACTTTTAGTATTCGAAGAGGTCGGATCCCTGATTCAAGGGGACGGTTGGACTTTCGAAAAATAAACTTTGTTGGTTTCTCTCCCTGAAAGATTCCTACAAAATCACTCCCTAAAACACCTAAAGTTCGTTTATCAACCTTGTTGATCAACGAACATCAAGATTCAAGTCTAGTATCGAGGCGAAACTCTGCCTGAATCTCTCCTCAAACCCGAAGGTAATCTTCCTTCCTTCCCTTTATTGTTCTAATTGATTATTAGAGTGGTATAGCATATTGAACCTAGGATTGGCCTAGAGCCTCTCCAAATCATGGAGACGGTCTCGAAGAAATTGATCCTATATTTTGGGTAACCTAGTTAAATGGATTCTTTTATTTGTCTATTTTGTTAAAATGATTCTTCTTTGAAAACCCCCTTTAGCAAGACTGATCTTCGGATTGGGTGGATGCGGTGCTCCTTGACCTTCCAAATCCATCACTTAAGCCCCGAACCCAAAATCTTTCAAAAATGGTTTTTCTATATTTCCATCAATAATATAGGTGGCGACTCGAAAAAAAAAAAAAGACGGAAAGCGAAGAATTCCGCGCATCGCTACATGTGGTATGAAAAAGCATCATGGAAACCGTAACAATGGAGGCAACAATGGTAACCATGGGAATTGGAACAACAACAATGGCAACTGGAACTCTAATTTTGCTTCTGGTCATGGAAATAGGCAGAATTGGGGTTGTGGGGGTTTCTCACCAGCGCGTGGGGGCCACAATGGAAGTAATGGGTCTGGTATTCTTCCATCCCCAAGTATCACATGCCAGTGGTGTTTTCGGGTTGGACATGCTGCTCGTGACTGTCTGGAATGTCAGCCAAAATCTGTATACATGGCTTACTTGGACCCGTATATTCTGGATTCTGGTGCAACAAATCAGATGACTCTGGGTCGTACGTCCTTATCCGGATCTTATTCATACTCAGGTATGGAGGCAGTTATTATTGGTAATTCTTCTGTAACTGTCAATAATCACTCCTTCAATCTTCATAATGTTCTATATGTTCCACATATTCATAAACCTTTATTATCCATTCGACAATTTTCTAAGGATAATAATTGCTTTTTTAAACTTGACTCGTGTGGTTTTCGTGTTAAGGACAATCAGATGAAGGAGACTATCATTACTGGTAGTAATTTCGGTGGCTTATACAAGATTTCTTTCAATTCCAAGTCGCAGATTAATCCCATCGCCCTCCTTGGTGAACGTTCGAGTCAGGATATTTGGCATGCCCGCTTGGGTCATCCATCAACTCCGATTTTTAAAGTTTTGTATCATCAGTTTAGTCTACCTTTGAGACATAAAATAAATGAATAACATTGTTGTCATTGGTGTCCATTAGGAAAGTCTAGCAAGTTGTCTTTTACTCCCATAACATTTAATGCATTAAATCCTTTCGATATGCTACATTTAGATGTTTGGGGTCCTGCCCCCTTTCTTTCTATAAATGGTTTTCATTTTTATTTCTCTGTAGTTGATGACTATTCTCATTTTGTATGGTTGTTTCCTATGACTCATAAATCTGATGTTACTCAAATATTCGCCACTTTTAAAACTCAGATTGAAAATTAATTATCTCGTCGTATTTTTGCTATACATACAGTCAAAACTGTGCAAACTGATGGTGGGGGTGAATTTAACGGTCGGGTTTTTCCTCATTTCTTCGAAAAGGAGGTATTAAACACCAAATGACATGTCCCTATACCCCTCAACAAAATGGTGTAGTCGAACATAAATACCGTCATATTGTAGCAATGGGATTATGTCTTATGGCTAAAGGTATAGTTCCTTACAAATTTTGGCTTGAAGCTTTCAATACCACAGTGCACCTTATCAACAGACTCCCCATGCGTCAACATAAGTTCTTGCATCCATATAAAAAATTGTTGAAACGAAAACCTGATTACCGTTTTCTTAAAGTTTTTGGTTGCTCTTGTTTTCCACATGTCGTTCCTACCGATGCTCATAAACTTATGCCTAAATCAATTCATTGCATCTTCCTTGGTTATGATAATATTCGTAAAGGATATCGTTGCTTAGACTTAAATAATAGCAAAGTATATTTATCGAGACATGTGGTATTTGATGAATTTTCTTTTCCTTGGCAAGATAGTGGTGTGAATAAATTGTTGACAGGTGGCAACATTGCAAAATTTGGGCCTTATGTGCACTTGTATCACAATGTGGCTACTACTCAAGGAACTCAGTTTGGCTCCTCTAGAACAGCTGGGCT
The DNA here is from genome assembly GCA_022495995.1 of Adenophora triphylla var. japonica. NCBI lineage: Eukaryota > Viridiplantae > Streptophyta > Magnoliopsida > Asterales > Campanulaceae > Adenophora > Adenophora triphylla. The sequence continues at coordinate 47,973 of JAFEMH010002206.1, forward strand.
ACTACCCACTCCTACTCAGCCGATTGGGCTTACTCACCTGCCTAGGCCCGTTTCACCTTCTGGTACAGTTCAACACCATTCAAACTCGCCTGTCCAGCATAGAAGAGTTTTCATCAACAGCCCGGTGCCCCTCTATTATCCACCTCAGTCACCAACTGCCACTGTAGTTTTACCAAATGTCAATGATACACCGTCTGATTCTCTCCCATGACACCCCCGGTTCTACTGCATCAGTCAATGGTACTCCATCCAGTTCCAAAGCTGTCAGTCAGCCTGCTTCCACTTCCGATACAGGTGATGCATCACATACTCCTCTCCGTTATCGAACACTGTCAGAGTTATATGATGTCACTTCCAAATATACATTGCTGTCTGCATTGGTTTCTATTCAGAATGATCCTCTCTCATATGAGCCACGAACATTCAAACAACCATCTAAATTTCCTCATTGGCAAACTGCAATGAAGGAGGAACTCACAGCCTTACATCGGAATCAGACATGGTCACTTGTGCCGTTTCAACCTCGGATGAATGTCGTGGGGTGTAGTTGGATATTTAAGGTCAAACGAAAGGCAGACGGATCAATTGAGCGACATAAAGTCCGACTTGTTGCTCAGGGCTTTACTCAACAAGTCGAACTTGACTATGACAAGACGTTTAACCTAGTTGTGAAACCTTCCACCATTCAAACAGTTTTATCAGTTGCCCATTCTCGTAGTTGGGACATTAAGCAACTAGATGTTCGTAATGCATTTCTTAATGGTGTTCTTAACGAAGAGGTTTACATAAAGCAGCCTCATGGCTTCATTGATCCCTCACATCCAGATTCGGTTTGCAGGCTTCATAAGGCCCTATATGGGTTGTAACAATCACCTCGTACATGGTTTCAACGACTTCACGAGTTTCTTATTCATCACAAATTCTTCAAGAGTCTCTTTGATTCATCACTGTTCATTCGGCATACCACATATTCCACTACCATTGTTCTAGTGTACGTGGACGACATCATAATTACTAGATCCACCTTTTCTGTTGTTTCCTCGATTATTGATGATATTTGTGCAACATTTGACAGTCATCGTCTTGGTGATCTAAGCTTCTTCTTGAGTCTTGAAGCTTCCCGGGATAAGGCGAAGTTGAGTTTGTGCCAGAAATGATATGCCCTCGACCTTCTGGATCGTTTCAAAATGTCTGACTGCAAGCCGACTTCTACTCCATCCACCCCTACACTCTCGGTTGTCAGCTCACGATGGCGACCCATTGTCTGATTCGAATACATAGCGTAGCCATGTTGGAGGTTTGCAATATCTCACTCTTACACGTCCTGATATAGCATTCTCGGTTAATCAGGTGTGTCAGTTTATGCACCAACCTCATTCTACCCACCTCGTAGCAGCTAAGCGGATTCTCAGGTTCATTAAGGGGACGCTCATGTTGGGTCTCGCTTTTTACTGTTCCGCAAATTTCTCGATTTGTGCACTCTGATGCTGACTGGACTGGTGTTCCTTATGATCGGCGCTCCACTACTGGGGCATGTATTTTTGTTGGTCCGAATCACATTTCTTGGACTGTGAAGAAATAGAATACAGTGTCTCGATCTAGCAGTGAAGCCGAATACCGTGCTATTACCGCGACTACTGCTGAGTTACGATGGTTTACTTATTTATTTCGGGAACTACACATCCCATTTAAATCTCCATTTCTGTTTTGTGATAATATTGCAGCTCTACATATGGCTCGTAATCCGATTTTTCATGTTCGAACACGTCACATCGAGATTGATTATCATTTCGTTGGAGAGTTGGTCACTCGTGGGTTTACAATTGCGATACGTCGCGTCCGATTACCAACTGGCAGATGTGTTTACCAAAGGGCTGCCTAAACCACGGTTTCTAACACTATCTGTCAAGCTCCGCCTCCCTTATGGCCGTCTCTCGTGAGGGGGGGGGGTATTAACCGAGATATATTAGAGATTTGTGTAGAGATAATTATGGTGTAGATTGATACAAAATATGTATATATTTTGGTTTATCATTTAGTAGCCAATTATAGATTAGGAAAGAGTCATACATGTCTTAGGAGTAGGAAATCAATCTTGTATATATGGTTGTACTCTTACATTACATTGAATTAATGATCAAGGAAATTACTCCAAACGTGTTCTTCTCTCCTCTTTTCTATTCTTCTCCTCTGCATACACTTAGAAAATTCTCAAGAGGCCAACTGTGGAAATAATCTTAAAACAAGCCAGAACAGGTCTTAAAACCTTCCCTGTCATTCCGTTCGAATTCTAGTCAAATGTTCACAAATGTTACTTGGACTCGAATACGAGGATTGGATATGAGGATAGACCTTATATAGGATATGATAGTAAAATTCACATTTTATTTTTATCAATAAATATACTTTGGTTGTTTGTATTAGAGAGTCTTGAGAACTTGTTTAACTATGGTTACAGATTGTTTTCACAAGTTCAAGTTCAAATGATCTTTTATCAAATCAAACGCAAGTCAAATTGATACAGTATGATAACACACACAAGTTGATCAAGCGGGACAAACAAGGAGATTGAAAACGAAAATAGTTTTAAATTTTATTATTTATTATCTTTTATTATTTTCTTTGTATTTTCGGATTTAATATTAGATTGATAGTATTTTTGGTATTAGAAGTATATTAGGACTTTATTTTGATGAAATAATAGTCTATTAGGTTACCATGTATATTAGGAATATTTTTAGAAGTGTTTTGACTTGTTTTTCAAGTCTTAGGAGTCATATAAAAATAGGGCTTTGTGTAATTCCGAAAATTAGACTTTTGATTATATGAAATAGAAAAGAAAAGCTTGAAGCTTTCGTAAATTGTTTCTTGTTCTATCGTTCGGTCATTCTATTCTCTTAGCCTTTATTCGACATCATTTGGTATCAGAGCTCCGGTTCGTATATCAATGGCTGAACGAGGAAGCATGGTTTGTGGTGGACGTGGTGGTCGATGGAGCAGCCGTGCAGCAGAGCACCAAGAAGATGACCATCAGTACAGACGACGTCGTCGCAATATCAAGATAGAGGAGGTACGAAGACGGATTCAAATACTCCAGATTCGCTTGGATCGCAGAGAAAAACTTCTAGCGATGAGGGTTCAGATCCGATTGTTCAAGCCGAGGAAAAGGAGTACTATCAAGAGGGGATGAATTCCCTCGGCCAAAATCATGAATTTCATGATAGGTATGAAGCTAACCATTCGAGGAATGACGATATGAGGATCGAAGTTCCGAAAATCGAAGGTAAGGCCATTCCTAATGATTCCTTTGATTCTTGGGTAGATACCGTTGGGTGTCAAGAGGTTGTTTTTGTCGAATCTTCAAGTGAGAAAAATCTTGATTGGTCAAAACCTCCTCTGTTTGATACAAATTCGGAAGAATCGATTGATTCTTGGATTGATACTGTTAATTTTAAAGAAGGTTTTGTGATCGATTCTTCAAGTCAAGAAGATCTTGTTGATTGGTTCAAACCACCTATGTTTGATGGGTGTCGTGGTGATGTTCCTCAAGCAATGACATCCGATCTTGTTGATGACGTTGAATCAGTTGTTGGGTCCGATAAGGAGACAGAGGAAGTATTTGATAATCAAGGGGCATCCTTGGTGTGGACGTTTGAAACAGTTACTGTTGATCTTGGGTATAAAGATCCGTTTGACACGTACTTCCCCCGGTCTTCTGTTCGATACATCATTCAGAAATTGATTATTGAGTTTTTCGTATCAACACATTGGGCTGATTGGATGGATATAATGAGAAATAATATCAAGTATACAGTTCGTCTACGGTTGAAGGGTGAATTTTGTAAGGTATTTTTCAGCACAACAACCAAAATTCGAGGTCGAATTTTTTCTAAGAAGGAGAGAATGATACAGTATGATAACACACAAGTTGATCAAGCGGGACAAGCAAGGAGATCGAAAACAAAAATAGTTTTAAGTTTTATTATTTATTATCTTTTATTATTTTCTTTGTATTTTCGGATTTAATATTAGATTGATAGTATTTTTGGTATTAGAAGTATATTAGGACTTTATTTTGATGAAATAATAGTCTATTAGGTTACCATATATATTAGGCATATTTTTAGAAGTGTTTTGACTTGTTTTTCAAGTCTTAGGAGTCATATAAAAATAGGGCTTTGTGTATTTCCGAAAATTAGACTTTTGATTATATGAAATAGAAAAAGACTTTTGATTATATGAAATAGAAAAAGAAAAACTTGAAGCTTTCGTAAATTGTTTCTTTTTCTATCGTTCGGTCATTCTATTCTCTTAGCCTTTATTCGGAATCACAAATTTCATTAATTAATTTGTCAATCTAACTTGAATACTGTTTATTCGTTTATTAGAGTTTTGTCATGTTACACAATGCCTAAAATTTTAGTACTGAGCAACAACTTTGCTGAAAAAATGTTATCCAACTACTTTTAAATCAACCACTATTAAACTATCCGTACTTCAATCAGATATGGTTCCAACAATGATTTCGAAATGGTGCAACATGAGTTAGCTCAGTTATGAAAACCGGATAACATGTAAAAATATGCTTTATGATATAAAAAATGCACAACTCATTGTAAAAAAAAAAATAGTTTTCACATTGTGTAGTGGAGTTTTATATGACGTTTGTTTTTACATCCCATTTTATTATAAAAATGTGTTTCTATGTTCATTTAAAATATTTTACATTGTGTAGTAAAATTTTAATATGACATTATTTGATTTAGATTCGCTGGAGCGTTGAAATGTTGGAGCAAACTGCTCGCTTTAGCAATTCCGTGTCCGTTCCAACAACTATGTACATCAACCCAAGTCTTTTTAATTTATGACCCCTCACCAGACAATTATATTATTTTAAGCAGTCTAAATCAAAAGGCTAAAATTACGTTTATATTCAAATTCCAAAATATTCATTCAATCTCATTTTGTATTTCAATTTGAAAAGTGGGTGTGTTTGGTATTTAAGTTTTTAAAGTACCCCCACTTTATCACTTGACATGCATCTGAGCATTGGTTTAAGTGAGATGATTTGAAAAGTATCAAGGGCTAAAGTGAGATAATTTCAACATTAAAATATCAAACAGACTCAATTTTCAAACTAAAATGGCACGTGAAATTGAAGTATATAATTTTGGGGTTTAACTGTTATATATTTGGTTAAACTAAAAAAATATACTGATCACCATTTAAAATTGCAGATTGTCATAAACTCTCATGTAATGATGTAGTTTCTTGACTTTTTAGGTGAACCCCTCGAATAATTTCACATGACAATAAGCCCCCTTAGATCATTTAACGGCGAAGACTTAACAACACAGTGAAATGTTTTAGATGATCTCCCAAAACCTTTATCATTTATGACAATCCACAAATGGGAAACTAAAATTTTGGGATTGGAAGAGTGTTTTGGTGAAAAAATAATGGATCAAACTAAAGATTAAAATGTAAGATTAGGAAGGTAAAATGAAATAAAATCGGTGTAAATATGGAACATAGTCGACACGGTAATGTAACGAGGAAAAATCCTTGAGACGGAGATCTTGCCGACAAAAAACCTCAGGAGGTGATTATGAGCACCTGCCTTCCCGAACGGTAATATTGATATTCAAGGAGTTACAAATGATGGTGGAGCTATGGTGGATTACAAGAGTATGCGTGAACAGTGTGTGTTGTGCTTCCAATCCATAGTCCTTTAAATAAAGAAAAAATGACCTAAGGATAACAAAAATAACAAATCACCCTAGAATCTCGGGATGTTTATCTTCAGATTTTGACTTGGTCTCTTAGCCGTTTGAGGAGAATCTTTTCATGTCATATTCCCACGTCCTTATTTTTCTCTCTGTATAATAGATATACCAATTATTAATAATTAATTAATAATCAAAACATTTTTACCTTGACTGCAGGAACGAAGATGATGTCATGTTGAATATTCTCAAGACGTCGCAATCCTGAGATTTTACCCACAACAATTGTCCCCAATATTGTCTTTTTAATGAAGTTTAAAATACAATTGTCCACACACTTCTAGAATTAGACGGTTAATTAACTTGATAAGACGTGGGTGAGTTGTAGAGTTTTAATCCCATTTAATGTGCGTATTTTACGAGGATAGAGGGAAGTTAAGGTTTTTAACTGAGGTCTCCCTTATTTCTTTTATCCCAATTTCTTACGCTTTCTCCATCTTCCACCCTGCTCAACGGCAGTTAAAGCTCTTGAGGTAATTTCCTTATTCCTTCTCTTTTTTCCAACTTTCAACATGGTTAAATCTAAGTAAAAAAGAAACATAGCGCCAAAAAATCCCTTGAGCCCAAGCAAGGATAGGGATTTCGCTTGTGAAGGATTGATAGTTAAACCTGATGAAGAAGTATGTATCTTCAATAATGTCCAAATCGAGTCTATTAAGGATCGTAAATGCTTTACTGATTCTGCAATCTTTCGGCCTTTTGATGTCTTCGTCAAGGCTGATTTTGTTTCTCCCCACTGGATTTGTTTCTATGACTATCCCTTTGCCCTAGGTTTTTCTTTCCCCTTTCCACTGTTGGTGGCTGAATTTTTTCAAAAAACAAAAATATCTTTCGTACAAGTTATGCCCATGATTTGGAGGATTTTCACTTGCATTATAAGGGTAAATCGAGAATTTGGTTTAGACATAGGTTTGGGCGAGGTAGCGTCAGTGTACGAGCATCAAACTTTTGGCTTGACACGATATCTCATGAAAACAAAGTCTGGAATGAAACCTTTGTTTGCCAAGGTGACGGTCAATAATAGGGGTTGAAAGTCAAGATATTTTTTCGTAGAGAAGAATTCTTTGGAGGAGGGTGATACTCAAGCAATGAGGTGGAATAAGGAAGGTATCTTCTCTTAAATTTCTAGTTTTCCTTTTTTCCATACTTAACCGAATTTGTAATTTCTTCTTTTGTCTTTGCAGCTATCGTTTGGGCAAATCTTTTTCCTCCCTCTGTTGACACTGAGGAGAAGGTGAGGAGACTGCTGGAGTTTACGAAAGAAGAAAGATCATTCAAACCTTTGGAGGTAGGAGGTGCCACCATCCACGGAGATGTCAACTGGAAAAAGTTTCGTTGATTACTCCAAAATTTTATTTGAAGTTTGACTGTTTCCCCAGTTCATAACTCTAATTCTCTGTTTTGACAGTGACCAAATCTACTGCTTCATTCTCACTAAAAGACCTGCAAGACTTCGTGGGACAATCCCAAGCGAGTCAACAACTAGTGGTGCAAAAGAAGGAGATGGAAGCACCTTCGGTTGGGGCGAGATTGAAGAAGAGAAAGAGTGGTCCTAAAGAAGTTGTCAATATTGGTGCTTTTGAGGAAATGGGTCTGAAGGATATTAAGAAGGAAGCTGTCACCATGGTTTCAGTGGTGAGTTTTGATTTTTTTAAAAATAGGTCTGTTGGAAACTTTGAAATGATTCGTCTATACTGACTATCAATTTACAGGGTTTTGATGCGACAGAAATGAAAATGAATAGTCTGGAGGAGAGAAACAGGAAATTGGTCCTAGAAACATTGCAGATGAAGAAGCAGCATAAAGAAGAGAAAGATAAACTGACCAAGAAGGTGGAAGATCTATCAAATGAAGTTGAAACTTCCTGAAGGGGATGTCATCCATCCAGGATACTCAACTACAAGAGATTGAGGACCTGAAAAAAACTTGATGGCTGCTGCTACTAAAAGCATGGTGGAGATCAAGATTCAAATGATGGAGGAATTCCAAGATGGAAGGCACACAGAATGGGATATTGAGCAGCAACGATCGATCCTGAAGAAGCTGAATGGAGAAGTAGCTGAAGTAGGCGAGGTATCATCCGGTTTGAAGGATGATGAAATGCAGGAAGAAGGCACAACATCTGCAGCAGTAGCCACCCCGTGAAGGTTTTCAAAAAATGGTTCTTTTGTTTAAACTTTTGGTTTGATGACGGGCTGCGTCCCGGGATATTTTGAAAAACAATTTTAATGATTTTTGGGTTTGTAAGGTCCATAAGGGCCATAAATAATTTGATTTTCAAGTGTTGGGTTTGTTCAACACTTTAGGTTTCTAGGGTAAGTAAAAACATTTCTAGGCTTTGGTAGATTTAATATATTTTCTGGTATGGGTAATCTTTTGAAAACAATAATAGAAGGTTGACATGCTAGTTTACTTCGGAGATGTCGCCACCATGCGATGGATGTAAAAATCCTTGCATTTTATTTGATTGATATGTAATTGTCAAGAACCTTTTGTTCTTAGGTGGCAAGTATATGCCACAACCAAATTGTAAAAATTCTTAGGGTCAAAACACATTGGTTGAGTGGAGATGGGTAATTCGAAAATATTAAACATACGGGCCCATCACACACCTCAATCAAGGTTGACATCGTGCGCTCCAAGCGAGGTGTTTAAACCTTATTGAGACAAAAGAAAGTAATTTCTTTAAGCATTTGAAGGGTTTAAGTACCTTTAACGGAGGTGAGATGGCCAGTCTCAAGCGGTTGTCTTCATGACATGTTTTTTAGATGATGACCTCTTGCAAAACAATAACAAAGTGAAAGACTTCGACATCTATTCTGATGTCATTTTTTATGTGATAAAAGGAAATAGAAAAAGTACTAGACTTTTGCAAAAATATTTATTTATTTGAAGGAAAGAAAGTAAGGAAATAATTTGCTTCAAATAAAAAATAAAAAATATGGTCATACATGACTTTGTCAGTATTATGATGTCACCTTCTTGGAATGGTGTTGACATCTTAAGGTTGCATGATTTATTTGAATGCTTCATATTTTCTTGCAAAACTGAAACATATTAGGGGTGGGCGTTAGCTTAGATAACACCCCTCCGATGCTTAAGTCAGTAAATGTTCAAACAATAAACAAAATTGAAAAGTACTTTTATTGAAATAAAATGGTAAAATTTGTACCTTAGTCTGATTTGTATTGAAATGTCGTTATTGAAACTTACATAAAGTAGGACTTGAGGTGAATGGCATTCCAGCTCCGGGGAACCCTTGTTCCATCTAAGGTTGACAGCCAATACGAACCTTTTCCTGCCTCAGCACCCACTAAGTATGGTCCTTCCGATTTAGGGGCCAACTTTCCAGTATTGAGCTCTCTTGTATTTTGAAATACCTTGCGTAGGACCTGATCACCAACTTGGAACATCATAAATCTGACATTCTTGTTGTAGGACTTAGCAACTTTCTACTGATATGCCACCATCCTGATCTTGGCTAAATCCCTTAAATCATCAATGGTATCCAAATCATGACTCTGGTTGGCGTCATTCTGCTCAGGTGTCAACAACCCATATCTGGCAGTAGGGACGACGACTACTGTAGGGATGATAGCTTTTGCACCAAATACTAAGGAATAAGGGGTGTGACTGTTGCATTCTTTGGTGTTGTTCTATCTTCCCAAAGGACAAACGGAAGCTCCTCTACCCATCTTCCCTTCTTTTGATCTAGCCTCTTCTTTAAGTTGTTAATGATAATTTTGTTACATGATTCTGCCTGTCCATTAGCTTGAAGATGTACCGGTGATGATGTAACCATCTTGACTCCCCATCTAGTGATAAAGTCTTGCATCTTCTTGCTGATATTCTAGGAACGGTTATCACATATTATTTCGGATGGGATGCCAAATCTGCTGAAGATATTCTTTTTAATGAAGGAAATGACTTCTTTGTCACGAACTTGAACATAAGCCTTAGCTTCAACCCATTTCGAGAAATAATCTGTCATTGCAAGCAAAAACACTTTCCCTCCAGGTGCTTTAGGCAATTTGCCTACTATGTCCATTCCCCATGTCATAAATGGCCAAGGGGAGAGTATAGGATGAAGCAATTCTGCGGGTTGGTGTAGGATGTCGCTATGCCTCTGACAGGAATCACACTTCCTGGCAAAGATGGAGGCATCTTGACGCATTGTCGGCCAGTAGTAACCCATTCTTAGAGCTTTTGTATGCAAGCTTTTGCCCCCAGAATGATTACCACACAATCCTTCATGCAATTCTTTAAGAACTTCCTTTGCTTGATCAGCTTCGAGACATCTTAGATATGGTCCTGCAAAAGACTTCTTAAACAACACATTATCTATTAACACAAATCTTGAAATTCTTACCCTGAATGCTCTAGCATTCTTTTCATCATCGGGGATGGTACCATCTTGAAGATATTTAATTATTGGAGAAGTTCAAGATGTCTCTGTCTGATTATCTGAGATGTCGACATCTATGCAAAAACATTCTAACTGTTCCACAACAGGGATGTTGACATGGATAATTGGTATATTGGTCTGAGATAAGCTTTTGAAAACTGATCCAAGATTGGCCAAAGCATCTGGTTGAGAGTTTTCCTCTCGGGGTATTTGTTCAAAGGAAAACATTTGAAATTTGCTTGCCAAAATTTTCACAATGCCCAAATAAGCTGTCATCTTGTCATTTTTTGCTGCATAGGAACCATTAAAATGATTAACTAATAACAATGAATCACTATATACCTGAATTGCTTTGATGTTCATGTCTAGAGCCACGTTTAGGCCCACGATTAAGGCTTCATATTCCGCTTCATTATTTGTAGCTTTAAAATCACAACTAATGGCCTGGGGTATGATGTCCCCTTGTGGAAACTTTAGGACAATGCCTAGCCCTGTGCCCCTCATATTTGAGGCACCATCCATATACATGATCCACTTGCGCAGGATGTCACCAACTTGGAGCTGTTGGACTTCTAGTTCTACTTTCGGTTGCATGCTTGGACTAAGGTCTTCCACAAAATCCGCAAGTGCTTGTGATTTTATTGCTGTTCTAGGTTCATACCTGATGTCGTATGTGCTAAGTTGAACGGACCACTTGGCCATTCTTCCTGACATCTCTGGCTTTCTCATGACATTCTTTATTGGATAGTTAGTGCGAATACAAATAATATGAGTTTCAAAGTAATGTCTTAATTTGACGGATGCAGTAATTAAAGCTAGAATTAATTTTTCAAGGTGTGAATACCTGGTTTCCGCATCAAGAAGTGTTTTACTTACATAATATATTGGTTGTTGGACACCATCTTCCTCTCGAACTAAGATGGCACTAAGAGCAGTTTCAGAGATGGCTAGGTAAGTATACAACGACTCACCTTCTTGAGGCTTTGAGATTAGAGGAGGTGTTGACAGGTACAACTTTAAATCTTGGAAGGCCTGCTCGTGCTCTTCAGTCCACTCAAATCTACAATTTTTCTTTAGGATGTCGTAGAATGACTTGCATCTGTCCGAGGATTTTGAGATGAATCGATTCAAGGCTGCCACTTTCCCTGTCAATCTTTGGACATCTTTGACGGACTTAGGAGACGTCAGGTTGATGATAGATTTTATTTTCTCCGGGCTTGCTTCTATTCCTCTTAGCGTCACAATGTAGCACAAGAATTTGCTAGACTTCATGCTAAAATTGCACTTCACCAGATTTAACTTCATGTTGAATTTGTCCAAGATATCAAAGGTCTGAGCAAGATCTCGTACATTATTTTCAGCTTTCTTTGATTTTATCACCATATCATCGATGTACACTTCCATGGTGTCCCTAATCTGCTCTTTGAACATCATATTGACTAGACTCTGGTACGTTGCTGTAAGTACCCAAATCTGGCTCATGCCTTCCGGTTAAATTTCCCGGCAATTTCGGTAAGTTTCCCGGTAATTCCCCGGACCTTCCTAGTGTTCCGGAAATGTCCTGGAACAGTCCAAAATCAAATTAGGGCTGAAGGGAGCCTTCCTAATTAAGAAAACACGTTTTTCTTAATTAGGAAGAGGGTTCTAGAATAATGCCACCTTGCATGGTTCTAGAATGCTGAGTCATTGTGGATAAGCCCGCACGGCTGCATTAGCCCAAGGTCTCTGGCCGCACGGCTTCATTAGCCTTATCCAGACTGCCTATAAATAGAGCCCTCCTCTACCCATTTTACACACACAAAAATCATCCACCATCACACATAATACGTAAAATACACTCCCAAGAGCTGCTGGAAGTCCAAGAAGGTGAAGAAGAAGGCCAAGAAGCCACCTCCCTCCTCCTTGAAGATCCAAGATCAAGTCCTCCTCCTAGCTCCGTCAAAAGAAGAAGAGGAAGCCATTGGTAACCTCGCACGCTCTAACCTTGCATCTTAAATTGCTATATGTGATTATATTTGCTCATTGCATTCATCTTGCTTGGGACTTGGTAGTTTATCATAAAGATCATATCTTTATCCCCCTTTCCCCCTTTGCATGCATTAGGCATCCTTTTCCATTAAAAATGTAATCTTTGAATCAAAGGTTCATCCTTTGCACCTAAAAATGTCATCTTTTCATTAAAAATGTCATTTTTACATGCATTCTCCCATGTCCCCATTAGCAACCTCGGAACGGACCGGTGTAAAAGATCCTATCTTTACATCGTTCCTTCCATAAAGGTTTCATAATTTCTTTAGAAAGGGACAACCTTGAACCCTATATCTCCGATTATCACTTAAGATGAGTATGAAGCATCTATACGAGCTCGACCGTCTTAAAGTGTAGGATTGATGGGCTAAGGACATTCCTTTCCTAAAGAACCTCATTTTGTGACTATAAAGGGAGTCATTCTCTCGATCACGCAAGTCCCGAGGTCAAAAAAAAAAAATGCGATGATCACAAGTCCAAGATGAGGACGGGATCATAATCCCAAATACATAAAATTCCAAGGAATCCCGAGCGACAACCAACAAATGGTTTGTACGTCCGGAAGACGACTTGGGACATTCCCCCTCCTTATTTTCAAACACATGCACACAAGAAAGCACGCAAGCAAGCACGATTAATGAAATCTTGGGAGACTTGCTCCGGCAAGGCACTTTGGGTGAACGCCAAACGTTCTTCCCAAGGGGTAACTTAACCTCCGAACCCAAGTAAAACCTTTTTTTCAAAGTTTTGAGGTAATCAAAATGGCGTGGCGACTCCGTTTTTTCAAAAACTCGGATGTCTTCAAACTCGCGTGAATCCAACAAACAAAAAATTTGGGCACACATTCACAGTTTGGCGACTCTGCTGGGGACATCCCAAAGGAGAAAAGCTTCTATTTTCAAAACAAACTAAAATCGATACTTGGTATATAGGTGGAAACCACTTGCCCTTCCTGTACACTCCCTGACGTGGGAGTTGGGATAACCGGTGGTTTAACAATCCACGTACCAGTATCCCTTTTCGAAAAAAAAATTTGAAAAAAAAAATAAATAAAAGAAAGCTTTTCCCTTTGAGCGGGTTAGACTCCCGTCGCTGATTTCATTAATCGTGCTTGCTTTCTTTACCTTGCATTGCATCATTTGCATCTTGGAATCTGTGCATACTTTGAACGGGAAACAACCCGAAAAATAGCAAAGGAGTGGAACCTGGAAAATTGATCCATGCAGTCGTACGGCTTAATCCTCCTTGGATTCTGACCGGGCGACCTCAGTGGCAATTCCACCAGGAAAAATTGAGATTAATGGCAGCCCTAGCACTTGGGGCTACTCGGCTCCATGACCGATCGGGGCTCCTTAAAATTTACGTGCTTACGTGTTGCATTTTCCCCGTCCCGAAAATCATTCCTTTAAAACACATTTTGAAAATCTCTGTTTTAACTCAAAAAGGAACATTTTTAGGAGACCGTACACTACGCGCACCTGATATATCCCGTACACTTTGCACGCACGTCCTTCAAACCCGAGGGTGGTTCCAGCTGCAGTCACGGACAGCCTTACGATGCTCCCGGGCGCGCACGGAATCATCCCAACCTCCCCATGGCAGCCAGTGTCGACCAATGCACAGTCCGTGTCACACGTTTCAAAAAACCGTGACTTTTGGTTGGTTTTTGGTCTAGTCCGTGTCATATAGCCTAGTTGCATACCCACGTAAAGGTCAAGCCTTAGCTCATAAAGGAAGCCAAGATTTTCGCTCAAGCGAAATTCTGCCGAAATTCCGACAAGGAAAAATCGGTGGGATCTTGACTCCGACATTGACTATTGACCTTGACCCGCACGGAATGCGTAAGAGTCAAGACCAAGTCTTTGCCAAAAATCAAAAGATCTTTCGCTCAAGCGAAGCTCTGCCAAAATTCCGACAAGGAAAAATTGGCAAGATCTTGACCGGCATTGACTTCGATTCCGACTCACGCACTGCGTATGCAACGAAGTTCAATGTGACACTGTGTCATCCGGCTTTTACCGCCCGACCCATGCCTATTATTCTCTCGGACATTACCGAAAGTCAGAAACCGTCATTCGCTCAAGCGAAACTCTGCCAAAGATCCGTCAAGGCAGAGAGACGAGACTTTCCCGGTATTGCCTTGACTATAATCCGCATCGCTCGTGCGTTGAAAAGTCCTATGACCCGCTAGACCCGATAGGAGCGTTCTTTACTCTCGGTCGGTGGGATCCGCGTGCCCTATAGGACCCTCGCCCGGGGCTGTCCACCCTGGGAGGTCGAAATACAGGTGGAATACGAGGGGCTTATAGACGTAGTGACGGAACCCACTGATCCAGGATCTAGAGTAGTTGCGAAAAAGAAGGGCAAACCCCCTTTTCCAACCAAATAGAAATAAATAAAAGACATTGTTTTAAGTAAATTTGAACAATTAATGTAATCATAATTGCATTTTCCTATCTCTGATATCCCTAATCGAGACCTCCTCGGTCCGATTTCCGATTTTCTATTCCGGCCTTTCATGGTCAAACCCCTAATCGAGACCTCCTCGGTCCGATTTCCGACTTTCCTATCTCGACCTTTCATGGTCAAATCCTAAATCAAGACCTCCTCGGTCCGATTTCCGATTTTCCTATCTAGACCTTTCATGGTCAAATCCTAATCGAGACCTCCTCAGTCCGATTTCCGATTTTCTATCTCGACCTTTCACGGTCGAATTTCTAATCGAGACCTCCTCGGTCCGATCTCCGAATTTCAATCTTGACCTTTCAAGGTCTCATCTTTTCCGATCAATTAGGATTAGGAGAAAATGTGTTTTGAGTAAAAAACTTAAGCGATAAGTGCATGTTACTTGAGCCTTTAGCCTAAACACTCACCTCCAAGTCTAAATCTTACCTACCTTACCTATCCCCGAGCCTAAACCTTGCCTGTCCCTTTCCCGCAGCGAGAAAGAAGTGGGCTAGAATACTGGGTCAGCGGCTTTTCAGAAAACCTTAGGTTCGCATTTCATCGGCTCGGAGAGTCGAATGGCGTATTTGAGATGAAAAACAGTGAGGGTGCAGGAAATCAGATGATTAGGAAGGAAGAGTTAGTCCTGGCTTTGGAAAATGCCCAGAAGGTTCATGAAGAGCAGCTGTCATTGCTTATCGGTGCTCTTCGCCGCAATGGAGTCCAAGTAACAAATGAGTCCAACGGTTCTCTGGTGGTAGTCGAAGATGAGACTTTGGAAACAGTGATTTCAGTCCCTTCATCCTATGACCAAGACCCCCCTGCCTATAACCAATACCTTCCTCCATCCACATACGATCCCTTGCCAAGGACCACTCCTCCTCAGTCCTTTCCAACATCCCAGCTCATCCGGGCTCCATCGCCCTCAGCTCCTCAGAACGGATTGGGCTTCACCTCACCTGTTCCTCAGTTCCAGCAATACCTGCCAGTTTACGCTCCGGCTTCGCATAATCAATTTGAGTTATGTGGCTATGTTCTAAAGCCCCTACACCCACCTGAGTGCGATCATGAGTGGCCAAAGGATGATTCAAGTCTCCAGCTGTCACCTACCGGGCTTAATGAATTCAGCCGTCAGTTTGCTACTGTGTTTCCCTCCGCCGATAAGAGTCCTGTTGCGATTTCCAATAACTCGAGAGTCCCCGTTGACCCCCATGTGGCAATATTGATGGAACAAGTGAAACAAATGCAAGAGAAGTTTGACTTCATGATGAGTATCAATACTCCCTCGACCCCAGACGTCGAACCAGGTAAGGAAATGACTCCACCAAGCATGACCCAATGCCACCGGCCAAACAAAGAACCGTACCCGTGTCAGCACCAGTTCCTCACAAAGGAAAGAGTGTCGTAGCCTCCTTCAGCCAAATCCAACAATGGAACCAACTGGACAATGGAACTCCGAGTCTTGAGAACAACAATGTCTCCCGAAAACTCCGCAATACGGATATGCCTTTAAGCAAGATTCTGGAAGAACTGATGAAAGAAAAGCTGATAAAGCCACTGGAGAATTGGAAACCCAGGAATCCCCATGTTCGGTTGGATGAATCCAAGCATTGTCTTTTCCATCAATACCATGGGCACAACACTGATGATTGCACCTATTTGAGGCATGAGATTCAGAAGTTGATAGAAAATGGGAAGCTCGAGAACCTCCATGGGCAAAAAATAGAAAGCTATGGTAAGAGGTCGATTCAGGAAGTGCAAGATCAGAAACATCAGCCTGATGATTCTGGGATGCCCACGAGCAAAGTTTTCGATGATTTGGTGAAACGAGGTCTTCTCACACCTCTCGAGAATTATAAGCCAAGAAACCCCAGTAGAGTTGACAGGACCAAGTTCTGCGAGTACCACAAGCATTTTGGGCATGTGACAGACAAGTGTGTGGATCTGAAGAAAGAAATTCAGTGGCTGATCTACGAAGGAAAGCTCAAGTTACCTGGCAGTCCAACCCGCGAAGAGTAGCTAGACTAGGGTCTACCTATCCTTAAGTAAAAAAAAAAAAATAGTCTCTCAGTCAACCTTCGTAGGTTCTAGTACTTTTCTCTTTCAAATCAAGTCCTCTACGGACATTGTATTTAATCTTCAATTTTCTATAAAAGAGTCTTCTTCTTTTCTTGCTAGACTTAAGACATTATTTGAAATGGTTTTATTTTATATGATCACTTGCATTGCTCAACAAGTAATCTCTCGAAATAATTCACGTTCTGATTAATCGGTGTGAGAAAGTCAACCAATGCTCTCCCTATACACCTTCCTTACCCCCACAAAAGGCCTCCATCAAGCCATACACTTTCCTTACTTCACAAAAAGGCCTTCATTAAACCATACATGCCCCCACCTTCATCTTGACCAAGTCAACGACGGCGGCAACATCAAGGGACAACAAAAGGCCACTCAGCTTCGAAAGATTGACCCCGTGTCGACAACGACCTAGGAGCCTGCCTTAGACCTCAAGGATATCAAGAAAGTTCAAGCAGAGGCTTGCCTTGGCCCTCAGGTGTTTCATAAAACAAAAATATGTAGTGCAAAAAGAGTAATGCCCAGCTAGACCGAAAATCCCTAAAAAGGGCAGTCTAGGCAAAAAAACAGGGTTGCACATATATAAAAAAAAAAGAAAGAAGAAAAAAATCTCGGTGCAAAAAGAGTAATGCCCGGCTAGATGAAAATCCCTAAAAGGGCAGTCTAGGCAAAAAACAGGGTTGCACATAGAAAATAAAAGAAAATGAGGCCAAGGACCCAACACCGCCCATCAAAAGCTTGACGGACAGGCAAAATCAAAGCTCAAAGAATAAAAGTTGTCGATAACAATGGGGCGGTCGAAGCAAAGCCAGAAGCATTTCGTAAGCCTTTAGGCACGTGCAAATCCCTTCTCCCCCAATGAAAGATGAAAATCAGAAGCAACCGTCCAAAATGACTTGGTCAAGGAATCATCCCGAGGCCCACGCCTCATCATCTCATCCTAAGCCTTTTCACTAAAGGAACCACAAATCCCATTTCCCAAAACCAAACACAGTCCGGCCAAGTGACCTCTCCCATAGACACAGTCAGATCCCAGAAAACCCGGTCTCATCAATGACCTCCCTATACACAAACCTTTCTTTCACACCAGCCAACCTTGATCCGCGACATTGGTTGACTTTCTCCTCATGACTAATAAGAATGTTTTTTCATATCGAGATTAGTGGTTGAATAACCCGAACATTAATAAAGGGTTTTAAGCAATCTTGTGATCATCGTAAATAAAACAAGTTTTCAGATGTCTTGACAAGTCTTCTCTTTCTACATCTTAGGAAAAATAGTGCTAAACACTGACTTTCTGTCAGCAGGGGCTTCCATACACTTTTACAAACCCTTCTACGCTTATATTCTCTCAAAAGAGTCAAACCCAGAGCGAGTTCCGTGCCTACATTGAATAAGGCCATCAAAATAACACAAAATCGGGACCTGTTCCCACCTTTCGAAAAATATGCCCCTGCATGTATAAATTCTTTTCTTTCACATCTTCTTAAGGTTGACTGATTGACTAAAAAAAAGGGGGGGATAGGTTTCCCTCTTCTGCTACAATTCGCATTAGGGATGCCTTGACACTCTTCGAGTTTGGGGCTTTGCCAAGCCATTTCCTTAGACTGGGGCT
Source organism: Adenophora triphylla var. japonica (assembly GCA_022495995.1). Taxonomy (NCBI): domain Eukaryota; kingdom Viridiplantae; phylum Streptophyta; class Magnoliopsida; order Asterales; family Campanulaceae; genus Adenophora; species Adenophora triphylla. Next base: position 66,328 of record JAFEMH010002206.1, read on the forward strand.
TCTTTAGCCATTTTTGTGGTCCGCCTCAGGTTCCTCGCCCATAAGATGGATCCAGTCTTGGTCAGATCAACCTCAGGATCACTTTTACAGTACCAATCATATTGGGATCTTCTCCTTAGACCGGGGCTTCACCAAGACCTCGCCTACTCAGTTTGTCCAGCCGGGGCTTTGCCACCAAGGTTTTGCCAATGAAAGAATCTTTCCTTACTTCAATAAGGCATGGGGCTTCACAGAAAGTTTTCTTCTTAGGCCGGGGCTTCGATAAGTCGCATCCATTCCTCAAAGAGAGGTTTGGTCACTATGACATCTGCTTTAGTCTTTGGTTATAAAAGCCTGTCAGCATCAGCTTCAAGCGCCAGAGTCTGAGAAAGGAACATTCATCGAGACCCGAGTTTTAAAACCCAGTCTCAGCCCAAGAGGGAATCTTAGTCCACGTTGACAACAACAGCAGTTCAGTCCGCACCCAAGGGATACAACCCCACTTGCTTGAAACCCGTCTTAAACACATTCCATATGTACATCCAGACCCAGTCTCTACCATTGTTTCCAAGAAGAAACCACCCCTAGGCTCAAGTAACGTGCCAATTGCTAATGATAACATTTTCTCTCAAAAGTGCCTCCGTTACTTCCGTTATAACGAGATAACGCCAGGCGACAGTTTCCTAATTGTCAAAAATCCAACTTTGGCTACCTCTATCACAGATTGAGAAGTATGCTCAAGTTTTCCAGTTATAGCTGCCTCTATCTACTCGATAGTGACGTAAGCTTTAGCTTCCTCAGGTGACGACCTCCACTAATCGTCAAAACCTCAAGAATCCTAGACATCGTTCCTAAACTGTCTAGATGAAGCTTGAACTACGATCAAGGCTTGATTCCTCCGGGATACGTAGGTAGCCTTTCATAAAGGTTCAGCCATCCGACCACATTGGTCACCTTTTTTCTTTCCCCATTCCTCAATGGTGCACAAGCTTTTCATAAAAGTCCAATTTTATGACCACATTGGTCACCCCTTTTTATTTGGCACATTCCTAGTAGGATCGGTTGTTTGACCTCCTAAGTCACCCCGTTTCCATCCTTATAGGGAGGGACCAATATCTCTTTGCCATTGTCCTAAGGAGGCCAGGTAGGTGACCTCTTTTGGTCGCCCAATTCCAACCCGTGTCAGCAATTCCAGTCCAATTCCAAAGGTTCTGTAAAGTACAGTTCAGGCTACCTTTGTCACGCGACAAACCTAGCCACTTGGCATACAATGTCGTGCGACATACTAAGCCCCTGTGGCTGATTTTTACAATTTTGCCCCCGAAGGCTCCATTTTACAATTTCGTCCCCCATAGGCCTGTTTTACCCTTTGTGCCCCTGGCATTTTCAATCATTTTCAATCAAATTTTCCCTCCAGTGCCCCCGTGGCCTATTTTACAAATTTACCCCTGTGGCTCGTTTTATTTGCCTTTGGCATTTTTTAATTCTATTTACAAAAATTATCAGGATACATCCCGTTTCTTTATAAAATTATCAGGTACATCCCACTTTCTTTACAATAAAATTATCGGGTACGTCCATTATCGAGTCTTTCCTACTTCTTTACAAAATCCATCCTTTTTCGCGATCTCCGTTATTGCCAAATGGGATAACGTTTCCTCCGGGAAATCCTCCGTTATCGCCAAATGGGATAACGTTTCCTCCGGGAAATCCTCCGTTATCGCCAAATGGGATAACGTTTCCTCCGGGAAATCCTCCGTTATTGCCAAATGGGATAACGTTTCCTCAGGAAATCCTCCAGTTATCGCCAAATGGGATAACGTTTCCTCCGGAAATCCTCCGTTATCGCCAAATGGGATAACGTTTCCTCAGGAAATCCTCCGTTATTGCCAAATGGGATAACGTTTCCTCCGGAAATCCTCCGTTATCGCCAAATGGGATAACGTTTCCTCAGGAAATCCTCCGTTATCGCCAAGTGGGATAACGTTTTCCTCCAGGAAATCCTCCGTTATCGCCAAATGGGATAACGTTTCCTCCGGAAATCCTCCGTTATCGCCAAAATGGGATAACGTTTCCTCCGGAAATCCTCCGTTATTGCCAAAATGGGATAACGTTTCCTCCGGGAAATCCTCCGTTATCGCCAAATGGGATAACGTTTCCTCCGGGAAATCCTCCGTTATCGCCAAGTGGGATAACGTTTTCCTCCGGGAAATCCTCCGTTATCGCCAAATGGGATAACGTTTCCTCCGGGAAATTCTCCGTTATCGCCAAATGGGATAACGTTTCCTCCGGGAAATTCTCCGTTATTGCCAAATGGGATAACGTTTCCTCCGGGAAATCCTCCGTTATCGCCAAATGGGATAACGTTTCCTCCGGGAAATCCTCCGTTATAGCCAAATGGGATAACGTTTCCTCCGGAAAATCCTCCGTTATTGCCAAATGGGATAACGTTTCCTCCGGGAAATCCCACGTTATCGCCAAATGGGATAACGTTTCCTCCGTGAAATCCTCTGTTATTGCCAAATGGGATAACGTTTCCTCCGGGAAATTCTACGTTATCGCCAAATGGGATAACGATTCCTCCGGGAAATTCTCTGTTATCAGTTATTGCCGGAAGGCAATAACATTTCGCTTTATTTCGATCTCCGTTATTTCCGAAAGACGGAGTAACATTTCGATCTTTTTTTTTAACTTTATTTCGATCCCCGTTATTTCCGAATGACGGAATAACATTTCGACTTTTTTCGCTTTATTTCGATCTCCGTTATTTCCGAATGACGGAATAACATTTCGACCTTTTTTCGCTTTATTTCGATCTCCGTTATTTCCGAATGACGGAATAACATTTCGACTTTTTTCGCTTTATTTCGATCTCCGTTATTTCCTAATGACGGAATAACATTTCGACCTTTTTTCACTTTATTTCGATCTCCGTTATTTCCGAATGACGGAATAACATTTCGACTTTTTTCGCTTTATTTCGATCTCCGTTATTTCCGAATGACGGAATAACATTTCGACCTTTTTTCGCTTTATTTCGATCTCCGTCATTCCAAGGTGGAAGAATGACATTTCGCTCTCCGCTAGGTGACATCCTCCAGTAATTGTCAATTAGGTGACATCCTCCAGTAATTGTCAATCAGGTGACATCCTCCAGTAATTGTCAATCAGGTGACATCCTCCAGTAATTGTCAATCAGGTGACATCCTCCAGTAATTGTCAATCAGGTGACATCCTCCAGTAATTGTCAATCAGGTGACAACCTCCGAATTGTCAAAATCTCAAGAATCCTAGACATCGTTCCTAACTATCTAGTGATGCTTGAACTACGATCAAGGCTTGAATACTCCGGGATACGTAGGTAGCCTTTTATAAAAGGTTCAGCCATTCGACCACTTTGGTCACCCTGTTTCTTTGTCACTCCTCAGTGATAAAGCAGCCCCTCATAGAGGTTCAGATATCCGACCACCTCGGTCACTCCTAGCATATCCCCAGTAGGATCAATTGCTTGACCTCCTAGGTCATTTTCTCTTCTATTCCCCCAGCAAGAGACCAGTTTCTCTTCCTCCTCCCCCAGCGGCTCCTAATTCCGAACTACGGCCTGGCTTGATTCCTCCGGGATACGTAGGTAGCCTTCCAAAAGGTTCAGCCACTCGACCACCTTGGTCACCCAATCCGTCTCGGCACTCGCCAGATCGGATCCTTTTCTATCGATAACCCCACTCGCCTTGCAAGTGACGTTGCCGAGGGCTTACGTAAGTACCCAAATCGGCTCATGCCTTCCGGTTAAATTTCCCGGCAATTTCGGTAAGTTTCCCGGTAATTCCCCGGACCTTCCTAGTGTTCCGAAATGTCTGGAAATGTCCAAAATCAAATTAGGGCTGAAGGGAGCCTTCCTAATTAAGAAAACACATTTTTCTTAATTAGGAAGAGGGTTCTAGAATAATGCCACCTTGCATGGTTCTAGAATGCTGAGTCATTGTGGATAAGCCCGCACGGCTGCATTAGCCCAAGGTCTCTGGCCGCACGGCTTCATTAGCCTTATCCAGACTGCCTATAAATAGAGCCCTCCTCTACCCATTTTACACACACAAAAATCATCCACCATCACACATAATACGTAAAATACACTCCCAAGAGCTGCTGGAAGTCCAAGAAGGTGAAGAAGAAGGCCAAGAAGCCACCTCCCTCCTCCTTGAAGATCCAAGATCAAGTCCTCCTCCTAGCTCCGTCAAAAGAAGAAGAGGAAGCCATTGGTAACCTCGCACGCTCTAACCTTGCATCTTAAATTGCTATATGTGATTATATTTGCTCATTGCATTCATACATTGCATTTATCTTGCTTGGGACTTGGTAGTTTATCATAAAGATCATATCTTTATCCCCCTTTCCCCCTTTGCATGCATTAGGCATCCTTTTCCATTAAAAATGTAATCTTTGAATCAAAGGTTCATCCTTTGCACCTAAAAATGTCATCTTTTCATTAAAAATGTCATTTTTACATGCATTCTCCCATGTCCCCATTAGCAACCTCGGAACGGACCGGTGTAAAAGATCCTATCTTTACATCGTTCCTTCCATAAAGGTTTCATAATTTCTTTAGAAAGGGACAACCTTGAACCCTATATCTCCGATTATCACTTAAGATGAGTATGAAGCATCTATACGAGCTCGACCGTCTTAAAGTGTAGGATTGATGGGCTAAGGACATTCCTTTCCTAAAGAACCTCATTTTGTGACTATAAAGGGAGTCATTCTCTCGATCACGCAAGTCCCGAGGTCAAAAAAAAATGCGATGATCACAAGTCCAAGATGAGGACGGGATCATAATCCCAAATACATAAAATTCCAAGGAATCCCGAGCGACAACCAACAAATGGTTTGTACGTCCGGAAGACGACTTGGGACATTCCCCCTCCTTATTTTCAAACACATGCACACAAGAAAGCACGCAAGCAAGCACGATTAATGAAATCTTGGGAGACTTGCTTCGGCAAGGCACTTTGGGTGAACGCCAAACGTTCTTCCCAAGGGGTAACTTAACCTCCGAACCCAAGTAAAACCTTTTTTTCAAAGTTTTGAGGTAATCAAAATGGCGTGGCGACTCCGTTTTTTCAAATAACTCGGATGTCTTCAAACTCGCGTGAATCCAACAAACAAAAAATTTGGGCACACATTCACAGTTGCACCTGTAATTCTTAGTCCAAAAGGCATTGCAATATAACAATATATACCTGTAGGAGTAATGAAGGCGGTGTCTTCTTAGTCAGATAGCTCCATCTGGATCTGCTGAAATCCTGAAGACGCGTCCATAAAGGTTAAAACTTCATGCCCAGAAGTGGCATCGACCAAGGTGTCAATGTGTGGTAAGGGGAAAGGATCCTTGGGACAGGCTTTATTTAGCTCCGTGAAATCAACACAAACTCTCCATTTGTCATTCTTCTTTTCTACCACCACTACATTCGCTAACCATCTCGGGTATTCGACCTCTCTGATCATCTTGGCTTTGAGAAATCTGTCTACTTCTTCCTGAATGATTAGATTCCTTTCTTGTGCGAATTTCCATCTCTTTTGGTGAATCAGTTTGAAGGATAGGTCAATGTTGAGTTTATGAGTGATGACATCTTTGCTTATACCTGTCATGTCTTCATACTTCCAGGTGAAGCTCTTAACTCTGCTTTTCAAGAGGTTGACAAGGTCTTCTTTGATTTCTGCTGGAACGTCTTGACCGATTAGCACCTTGAGATCTGGGTTGGAGGGGTCTAAGGATATTTCTTTCACATCATGTTCCTTCATCTCAGGAACCTCACGGGCCTTTCTCTGTAATTGCTATGCCATCTTTGGAGATGTCGACGCCTTCATGGATGTCATATAGCATTCCTTAGCTGATTGCTGATCACTGTAAACCTTGACAACTCCCTAGGGTATCGGCATCTTCACGCACTGATGATAGGTGGATGGCACTGCTTTCATTCCATGAATCCGAGTGCACTTGAGATTACATTGTAACACGTAGCACTATCAATCACGCAGAATCTCTCCATGGAGTTGATGCCTTCAACATAAACTGGAAGCGTGATATCTCCCACTGTAATTTTGGTTTCTCCACTGAAACCTACAAAAATTGAGGTCCTCCTAACGATGATTTTTCAGGGATCTTTGTTTCTTTCAAGGCGTCTAGCATAATGAGATTCACTAAGCTACCTCCATCTACTTGAATACGTCTTAGGAGTGCAATGACTAAGGCGTCATGTTGCGGATCCATAACATTGTCTCTGTCGCTTTCTTCGAAGGAGATGACATCTTGGGATGTGAGCTGCGACATCTTTGTAAGACTTTTGGGCTTCTCATCTTTTGCTTGCTTGGCAAATCTCTTAGCTGCAGAATAAGAAGTGCCACATATATAAGAACCACCACTAATAACATTAACTACCTTTGTTACCGGTGGAGGAGATGGTGGTCTAAATGGAACGGGTTCTTTGCTTTCCTTCTTGTTTTTGTAGTTGCCAAGGAGCTCTTTAAGATGTCCCTTTGATAACAGGTAAATAATCTCCTTCCTCTAGGCGATACAATCTTCGGTAAGATGTCCAAAATCCTCATGGTAGGCACACTACTTGGATTTATCCTTCCAACCAGACGGCTTGTCATTCTTCCGAGGCCACTTTGACATATCTCCAAGGTTGTTCATTGCACATAGGATACCTGAAACATCAACAGAGAAACAATAGTCAGAAATTTTAGGGGATTTAAAATCATCATCATCTCCTTCATCTTCCACATAATTGATTTTGCTATGTTCATTTCTGTAATAAGGTCTGGATCTGTTCTTCCTTTGGTGAGATGACTCTATCTTCCTGTCAGGGTTGTCATATGACGACGCCTTGTCGGAATGCTTGGATTGCTGCACCTTATCCTCTTCTAGCCTGATGAATCTTAATGCTCGGTTTCGGATATCTTCCATATTCTTGCATGGGTTCATCACCAAATCTTCGTAATACGGAGAATCTTTCTTCAAGCCCATTTTTGAAGGCTTCGGCAGCTGTCTCCATGTCTAGGTTGGGGATTTCTAGGACCTCTTTGTTGAATCTATTAACATAGTCCTTCAAGGCTTCTGCGGGCTGCTGGGTGATGCGGTAAAGATCACTAGTGAGCTTCTCGAACTGTCAACTGTAAGAGAATTGATTGTTGAACAGGTTGACTAGCTTAGCGATCGACCCAATGGAACTACGCGGTTGACGAATCAGCCACTTCAATGCTAGTCCTACCAACGTTGAACCGAACCCTCGACACAGACATGCCTCACGAATCTGGAGCGAGATGCGAACAATCTCCATTTTTTCTAGATAATGGGCGACATGCTCCTCAGGGTCTGAGCTTCCGTCATATAACTTCATGGCTGGCACGCTAAATCCTTTGGGGATGTCGACATGCACAATTGTTGGAGTGAAGCGAGACTGATTGTAACATGTTGGGGAGACCTGCTGGATAGGCGGGGTGATGCCTGGTACATTCATGATCGATCATATCTCTTAATTCTTGGAGCTGACTCGCAATGTAAGTACCTGCAAAAGGGTTAGTGGTACGAGCAGTATTATCCAAAGTAAAATTGGTATTGAGATTAGCAAAGGGATTAGCGTTATCTGCGGTGGGCGTCATGATGGAGCTGTTAGTGTAGATTTGTCATTCTGGAGAAGTCACCCCGAAGGCGCTGGACGCGAATGGTGTCGACATCGCCACAGAAGTCGTCAGCAACGGAGAAGACGTCAGGATTGGTGACGACGACATCCTTCCAGTTGGGGCCATCGGAAGGAATTCAGTGAAGGTTTGAGAGTTGTCCCCAGTGTTGAAATCAAGGATTCTAGGATGCATAGGGGAGACAACATCCACTCTTTTAGTAAGCAACTCTTGCTCCCTTTGCACCTTTATCAAAGTTTCAGTTATCAAGGAAGTGTTGTTTTGTTCGCGATCCAGCTGATTCTTCATCTGAATGAGCATACTCTTGATCTCGAAATCAGGTGTCGGAGGTGTCTGCTTCTTGCTAGTAGTAAGAGGTGACGGTTGTGGCCACGACTCAAGGCCTCCGGTTGTTTACTTGCCACTGCTGAGGCCCCTGGTAGGGAGATTCACGCTGCTAGGGTAGCAATGGTTTTGCTGGCGGCGGAGGTCATAGGTTGGGTAGACATGACTGATATGTGAGGATTTAAAACCAATTAAAAAACCAATGGCCCCTCGGTGGGCACCAAATTGTTTTGGTGAAAAAACAATGGATCAAACTAAAGATCAAATGTCAGATTAGGAAGGCACAATGAAGTAAAATCGGTGTAAATATGGAACATAGTCGACACGGTAATGTAACGAGGAAAAACCCTTGAGATGGAGATCTCACCGGCACAAAACCTCGGGAGGTGATTATAAGCACCCGCCTTCCCGAACGGTAATATTGATATTCAAGGAGTTACAAATGATGGTGGAGCTATGGTGGATTACAAGAGTATGCGTGAACAGTGTGTGTTGTGCTTCCAATCCATAGTTGATGCAGGAGAAGACCCAGGCAGACGAGACGGACGCCCCATGACACACCCAGCGAGCGCCTCAAAGGTTGTTAACGGGAATGGAGTTGCTGAGGAATACAAATCACGGCCAAAAGTGATGCAGGAGAAGACGACCAAAAGTCACTGTCCACTTGCGCGGGCGCGCTAGGCACTTGGGCGGCCGCGCTCGTCCATGTCCAACATCAGTTTTGACGTATTAATGCTTTGTTTAAATTGAGTATTACTGAATTTGGTTTATTTAAATGAGGGGTATTTTAGTCTTTGTTTTATTAATTAAGTCATTAGGGTTTATTTCTAGAATGTTCTTGTTATTAGTATAAATAGTTAAGGTAGGGTTTTGGAAAAGAGGCAACTTATTCATTATTGATTTTCAATTCAAAGAGATTTCTCTTTAATTTTCTGGTGGATTCCAGATTTGTGTTCTTGAGGATTCATTGCTTGTGAATTCTTGTGTTTAGTGCGCTAAACACGAATCGTATTGCTTCGTGCTGCGTCAGTTGGTATCAGAGCAGGTTTTATCCTGTCTTTTCATCGCTGATTCATTATGGGGGATCTAGCAACAAAGGCAGATATCGATGGCATAATCACCGCTATTGCCGCGTTGACTACAAAGGTTGCAGCGTTGGTGGCTGCTAAAAAAACTCAAAACGCCCGTGTTAATCGGATCCGAGGTGGCGAGGGAGACAGGGTGGTTGCACCGGTTCGACGTCCTAGAAAGGCAGAAAATCGGGAGGAAGAAGATCTAACGAAGAAGATGGCCATGAAAGTTGAAATAGGTGAAGGTGACGTGGCTAAGGGTCAAGCCTCAGAATGGGCACTGCTGGGACTTCCTTCAAAGCCTCCGGATTTTGGTGTACCCACGGCTACTAGACAGGAGTTCTTACAAAAAATTATAGATGGGTGCGAACAGGTTTCCGGTGAAAATAACATTCCTGGAGACAATGGGGAGGAAGATTTATGTGCAAAAGACGAAATCATTCAGGTATGTAGTGAAATTATTCCTGCAAATATTATGATCCTTGTTCATACCCCTATTGAGCCTCCTGTTATTGAAGAACAATATGTTACAATTGAAGAAAAGATTGAGCACAAGAATATTGAGCCTCCGGTAAGCATTAAGGTCCATGAGCATGCCCTAGTCGAACCCATGAATAAAGATGTGGGTAGCATTACTGGGTCTACACCATCGATTTTTGATCATGTTGTAGGTGTAATTGATTGGACAAAAGAATTTATATGCGATGATATTTTTATTTTTGATCGTGGGAAGGAGAAAGAAAGGATTAATTGGGGGTTTATGGAAGGGTCCATGTGGGACGTTAATTTTGTACTTACTGTTGACCCTGGGGAAGATGGGACGGACGGTCACCGGATGAGTGTCGACATTACTAGCATAATTTTATTATTGGAAGAACAAAACTTACATTGGTACGGGCTCAAGGAACAAATTTATTCCAAGTATTTGTTTCGTTGGGACGGAAGAGAATTCTTCTTCTTTCCGAATACGAGGAGAACATTGGTTTATTCAAAGTATTTATTCTTTTGGGGCGGATCTTGCCAAATATCGGATATGAACTCGGGGTCGAGTTCTTTTGAAGAGTGGTTGACTGATGCAGGAGAAGACCCAGGCAGACGAGACGGACGCCCCATGACACACCCAGCGAGCGCCTCAAAGGTTGTTAACGGGAATGGAGTTGCTGAGGAATACAAATCACGGCCAAAAGTGATGCAGGAGAAGACGGCCAAAAGTCACTGTCCACTTGCGCGGGCGCGCTAGGCACTTGGGCGGCCGCGCTCGTCCATGTCCAACATCAGTTTTGACGTATTAATGCTTTGTTTAAATTGAGTATTACTGATTTTGGTTTATTTAAATGAGGGGTATTTTAGTCTTTGTTTTATTAATTAAGTCATTAGGGTTTATTTCTAGAATGTTCTTGTTATTAGTATAAATAGTTACACAAAATCTAAGGAGAAACGCGTTTCTCCGTAAGTTATGGAGAAACGGGTCCCGACTTGTCGCGCGACAATGAGCTAGATATCCAGAAACCTATGAAAGTGATATCCAGAAACCTTCAAATGAATATCCAGAAACCTTCAAAATGTTTCTGGATATACATTTGAAGGTTTCTGGATATCCAGAAACCTTCAATAGCAATTTCTGGATATGCCCTAACACATTTCTGGATATGCACCTAACAGGTTCTGGATATGTACCTAACAGTTTCTGGATATACATTTCACATACTTTCTGGCTATCAAATGTAAAGCTTCTGGCTATCAAATGCAAAGCTTCTGGCTATCAAATGCAAAGCTTCTGGATATCCAGAAGCTTTTGGTCTTGGCCTTGGGTTTTTTTTTCTGGCTATCAAATGCAAAGCTTCTGGATATCCATTTCAAAGCTTCTGGATATCCAGAAGCTTTGTAAAGGATATCCAGAAACTGGCTACTTATGTCACGCGACATAACAAGCCCGTTTCTCCAAGAAACGCGTTTCTCCCCAGACGCACTCAAATAGTTAAGGTAGGGTTTTGGAAAAGGGGGAACATATTCATTATTGATTTTCAATTCAAAGAGATTTCTCTTTAATTTTCTGGTGGATTCCAGATTTGTGTTCTTGAGGATTCATTGCTTGTGAATTCTTGTGTTTAGTGCGCTAAACACGAATCGTATTGCTTCCGTGCTGCGTCAATAGTCCTTTAAATAAAGAAAATATGACCTAAGGATAACAAAAATAACAAATCACCCTAGAATCTCGGTATGTTTATCTTCAGATTTTGACTTAGTCTCTTAACCGTTTGAGGAGAGTCTTTGGATAGCCTATTCCCACATCCTTATTTTTCTTCCTGTATAATAGATATAGTAATTATTAATAATTAATAAATAATAAAAGCATTTTTACCTTGACTGCAGGAACGAATATGATGACACGTTGAATATTCTTAAGACGTCGCAATCCTAAGATTTTACGCAACTAAGAGTATATTTTATCTACAAAAATCATATTTATACTTCCAGTACTGAAATTTTGAAGCTCAGAATTGAAGTTGCCAACATAATGTAATGTTTAAGCATAGAAAGAAATTTATAAACATGAAGTGGGTAACCCGAAATTCATGTAATCACAGGAATTTATTGTAATTCTCGGTGTTGGGCCCTACATTTTCAGTCAACATGTTTTGCAACTTACGCCTAAACAACTTGGTACTAACAACTTGGGTTGTTCTATTTACAACTTGGTTTTTACAGGTTGGGACGCATAACGCTTTTCCTATTTTATAGGGAACATGTCGAAGACTGGTTCCACCACGTTTCTCCAGCAAATCTCGTCATTATCTCTTCATCAACAACAAGTGCGGATATGTCTCTCAAGATCAACCACTTCTCCGAGTTTTAAGGCCCTTATTGTTATTTAGTTTATTTCTTGAGGTATAAAAAGGGGAACATACACTGTAAATTCACACACACGTACGACACTAGCCTAAGCTCCCTTTTCATATGCTCTTAGCTTTGTAATCATCAGTGAATTCTTAGTAAACTTTTGGTGAAGGTAGGAGCCACATCCTCCCGGGGTTTTGTGCCGGCGAACAAGTTGTTCAAGGGCTTTCCCTAGTCAACAAACCACTTGTGCCTATTTCTATCTAATACGATGATCATTGTACCTAGATTCATATCACTTTAGTCACTTTTCCCTTCTTATAAATCTAATTGTTGAAATTTGACCAAAACAATTTGGCGCCGTCTGTGGGAAACTTTGATTATCCGTATAGAAATGGCCAATCCTTCATCCGGCAGTCAGACTCGGCCGACCCCTGTTTCCAGCTCCCCAAGCAATCGTCCACTGAATGCGTAAGCTGTCAATCTGGACTTGATGACCAGCATGGCCGATATGTTTAAAAAAGTAAATGACCGGTTAAATGCCCAGGAGCATACTAATGCCATGATATTCAACGCCATTGATAGTGCGTAAAGGGAAGCAAGTTGAGCCTCAAGTATCCACTCCGTTTTCACCTTTACTTCCTAGATCTTTGTTTGGTGCAGTACGGGACCAAGCCATGTTGGAGATATTCCTATGTCCAACACCTTGCCAGCGGAGAGCACAATTGTGACATCTATTCCAATCGAGCAAGCGAGGTTCGGCCGACCGGCTAGCCAACTTTGTCTTTGTCATCTTGCTACACCTATGCTACTCCCTCACTGGGGCAAACAGGGAGTTTCTTCAATACTTTTGACACTTTCGCACCTCCGGTTAGTAATGCTCCTCTTTTTGCAGAGAACCAACTTGTTAGGGAGATGCAAACCATTAAGGAGTTGCTCCGAAGCGTGCCTGGAGTCAACTTGCCATACCACCAGGTCTCCCCAACTTGCTACAATGAGTCTCGTTTTGTACCAGCGATAGCCAGTGTGGAGATCCCGAAGAAATTCTCAGTACCTCATATGAAGAAGTATGATGGGAGTACCGATCCAGCAGAGCATGTGTTGTTATATCAGGAGCAATGGATGTCATAAGTATTCCCCCTATGTTCAGAGAAGCATGTTTTTGCAGGGGATTTGGCTCAACCTTGTCAGGACCAGCCTTAAAATGGCTAACAGGACTTCCTCTAAACTCTATTTCCTCTTATGCTCAACTTGTTAACATGTTTATTAACCAATTTTCATGCAATAGGGCATTCGACAAGTTGACCAGCGATCTCTATAGAATTGTGCAACAGCCTAATGAAAGTCTCAAAGAATATTTGCACAGGTTCAATAAGGAGGCAGTGACCATACCCAACTTGGACATGTCCACAGCAACGGAGGCATTCCGCATAGGCTTGAAGAAGAGCTCATTGTTTTACAACGAGTTGGTGATGACCCCTGCGAAACAACTTGAAGAAATCAGAACCAGGGCCTTGCCTTACATCCGATTGGAGGAAGATAGCTTGGCAATAGGGAAATCAAGCCGGGAGGACTCCTACTCCTCTATTTGAACCTTCGACGGACGATCGGATTCCCATCACTATAAGTCCAACAGGGCAAACCCCGTTAAAACCGAACCTTCTAGAATTCATGTTGTAGATGATGATCAAGAAGGAGATGATAATGAGTATCCACAGATTTCGAATATTGCTTTTACGTGGACATTGCGGGAATCTTATGCGCCATGGGAAATCTTGGAGATAAAGCGAGATGGCCCAAGAAGAATGACCAGTCAACAACTTGGAAGGACAAGTCCAAGTGGTGCGCATTTCATGAAGATTTCGGGCATACCACCGAGAACTGTTTCGCTTTGAGGAAGGAGATTGCTCATTTGTTGTCCAAGGGTCTTCTCAAGGATTTGTTGGGCAAGAAGAGGGTCAGGAGTGAGTCCAAAGAACCGGGTTCAGAAGAGCAGCCTAGGCCCGAAAAAGTTGCACCCCCTCCGGCCACAAAGGTGGTGAATGTCATTTACGGTGGGTCCCATATTTGTGGCACGACTTACTCTGCTGCCAAGCGTCATGCCAAGAGCTCCAAAGAAGACCAATCGTAATTGCCTGCGAGGCACCGTGACTTCACGAGATGGTCACATCATCTCATTTGAAGATGAAGATAAAGATAACACCTTGGACCCTCATCATGATGGTCTAGTTGTTCGGATGCGATTGCCAAGCTGTGTAGTCAAGCGAATCCCGATCGACGGTGGTAGCTCGGTCAACATTATCTTTACTCATGCTCTTGAAGATATGGGTATTCCTTTATCCGAAGTTGTGAAAAACTCATCCGTCTTGGTAGGGTTCGGTGGTGAGGTGAAACAGACGGTGGGAGAGATCAAGTTGCCCATCTATCTAGAGGGTATGAATTCCATGGAAAGGTTTTGTGTGATTGAATGTCTTTCCTCGTACAACGTTATATTGGGAAGACCTTGGATACACAACATGAAGGCTGTACCATCAACTTACCATCAATGCGTCAAGTTTCCAACACCTTGGGGTGTTGCCAAGTTGAAGGGAAACCAGCAAGTCTCTAAGGAATGTTACAAGATCAACATGAAAGCGAGTTCGATCCTCGGCAAGCATAGCAATTAAAGAAAAAGGCCACTGGATGTTCTTGAAGCGGTGGAGCATGATACGAAGAGCGTTCTGTTGATGCTTCGAATCCACGAGGCCAAAGTACAAGTTGGGGTAGACCTACCCTCCGAGATTGAGGAGGAGGCGATTGAGTTCTGAAAAGTCGAAAAGCTGCTTTGCTTGGAAGCATGAAGACATGACAGGGATAAGCAAGGATATTATTACTCACAAATTGAACATTGACCCAACCATCCGTCCTGTCCATCAGAAAAGGAGGAAGTTTGCCCAAGAAAGGAATCAGATCATAAGGGCTGAAGTTGAGAGGCTGCTGAAGTCCAAGATGATCAGAGAAGTTCAGTACCCGAGATGGTTGGCTAACGTTGTAGTGGTGGAGAAGAAGAATGGCAAGTGGCGGGTATGCGTGGACTTCACCGACTTGAACAAGGCCTGTCCGAAGGACCCATTCCCTCTCCCTCACATTGACTCTCTAGTTGACGAGACAGCTGGCCACGACATCTTAACATTCATGGATGCATCTTCCGGATATCAGCAGATTCAAATGGAGCCTTCGGACCAAGAAGATACAGCATTCATGACTCCGGAAGGTATATATTGTTATATTTCTATGCCGTTTGGTCTTAAAAATGCAGGGGCAACCTACCAAAGGTTGGTAAACAAGATGTTCAAAGATCAACTTGGCAAGACGATGGAGGTCTACATAGACGACATGGTGGTCAAATCCAAACACATTGAGGATCATGTTGAGCACCTTGCTGAGGCGTTCAACATCTTGAAAGCCTACAACATGAAGCTCAATCCGGCAAAGTGCAACTTTGGTGTCAGAGCAGGTAAATTCTTGGGATATATGGTAACCAAGAGGGGAATCGAAGCAAGTCCCGAGCAAATCAAAGCGATTCTCAACTTGGAGTCCCCTAAAAACATCAAGGACGTGCAAAGGTTAACAGGTAGAGTAGCTGCTTTGAATAGATTTATATCCAAATCATCTGATAAGTGCAGGTTATTCTATGAAGTGTTAAGAAAAAATAAGCTCTTTCAATGGACCGACCAACATGAGGCAGCTTTCAAACAACTTAAAGAATATTTGATGACGTCACCCCTACTTGCTAAACCCGAACATGGTGAGCATCTTTATTTATATTTGGCTGTATCTGAAAACGCCGTTAGTGCGGTATTGGTGAAAGAGATCCAAGGAGAACAACATCCTGTTTACTATGTAAGTAAGTCTTTGTTAGATGCCGAAACAAGGTACTCTCATCTAGAAAAATTAATATTAGCCTTAACTACTGCTGCTACCAAATTGCGTCATTATTTTGAAACACATTCCATAAGCATTAGGACTAACTATCCTATGAGAAATGTGTTGAGAACTCCAGAAGATGTCGGAGTAGATTGGCCAAGTGGTCCGTCAAGTTGAGCACGTATGACATATCATACGAGCCAAGAACGACCATCAAATCGCGGCCACTAGCCGATTTCGTAGGCGACTTCGGTCAAGTTTGCGGCGAGGTAGAACTGGAAGTGCGGCAACTTGAAGGTAAAACTATTCCTAGATTTTGGACACTATTTACGAGATGGAGCCTCAAATTCCAAGGGAATTGGCTTAGGAATAGTCCTAAAATCCCCTCAAGGTGATATCATACCACAATTTGTATCTTGTGAATTTAATGCAACGAATAATGAAGGCGAGTATGAAGCCCTAATCATGGGTTTAACTACGGCTTTAAGTTTGAATATAACACATTTAAATGTATTTGTTGACTCTCAATTATTAGCTAACCAGTTTAATGGCGGTTATATGGCAAAAGCATTCCAAGATGACTCTGTACCTCCAACATGTTAAAGCACTAGCTTCGAAATTTTTATCATTCTCTTTGGAGACGAGGTCCCTAGAGAAGAGAATGCGGAGGCGACGCCTTGGCCAACTTGGGTTCAACTTGCAAATCAATGTTACATACTAATATCCCCATTATTTATGTTAAGTACCCGTGATAGACCAAGTTGAAGAAACTCGAAGTGGTTCTTCCACCTCTTGGGGCACAAGATGCTAAGCCTTCTTGGACCCAACACATTATCGAGTTCCTTCAACTTGGAACTATTCCTCCCGATGTTAAAAATGTTAGATCATTTAAAATTCGAACTTCAACTTTCGTGTTAATAGATAATGTCCGTTCAAGAAATCTTTTGCGGGCATTACGAGATGTGTAGACAGTGAGCAAGTTGAACTTGTGCTCAAAGAAATCCATGAAGGAGTATGTGGGAATCATTCGGGGGAAAGGCGTTAGCATCAAAGGCTCTCAAGACGGGATATTATTGGCCAACCATGCGTCAAGATGCCATGGATTATGTACGAAGTGTGATGCACGCCAAAGACACGGCAACATCTTGCACCAACCTGCGAACCTCTACATCCTATAGTCTCATCTTGGCCTTTCATGCGGTGGGGCATGGATATTGTAGGCAAGTTGCCCAAAGCTCCCGGAGGCAAAGTGTTCATGTTGGCTCTAACCGATTATTTCTCAAAGTGGATCGAGGCGTAAGCTTATGTACAAGTCGAGACAAAGAGGTAATATCGTTTTTAAAGAAAAATATCATTAGCGGGTTTGGTGTGCCGTCGAAATTATATGTGACAACGGGTCACAATTCATAAGTAAGAAGACTAGAGATTTTTGTGCTCATTTGGGGCATCAAGTTAATCATGTCAACGCCCTGTCCATCCTCGAAGCTAATGGCCAAGTGAATCTAGTAACAAGTTGATTATCAACAACTTGAAGAAGCGTCTGGATCAAAAGAAGGGCAAGTGGGTTGAAGAACTACCACTTGTGCTTTGGGCGAGATAGAACCACTTCTAAAGGAGCAACGGTAGAACCCCTATTCTTTAGTGTACGGGCTGAAGCTGTAATTCCGGTTGAAGTGACAATCCCCACAGCAAGGTATGGCTTATTGACTCAAGATGAAAATAACCTCTTGCTAACTCAAGATTTAGATACAATTGATGAGATCAGGGATTTAGCCAAGATAAGGATGGCAGCTTATCAGCAGCGAATCGCCAGGTCTTACAACAAGAATGTCAGAATAAGAAGATTCCAGGTTGGTGATTTGGTTTTGAGAAAAGTTTTTCAAAATACAAGAGAACTGAATGCAGGTAAACTAGCTCCCAAATGGGAAGGCCCGTATCTCATCGATCTTTGAAGCTGGCAAAGGTGCATACTGGTTGTCAACCCCAAGTGGAGACAGACTCCCTAGAAGTTGGAACGCAATCCACTTGAAACTCTATTTCATGTGAGTCTAGTTGTTTATAACTAGACCCCTCAGGTACGGTTTAGAATTCATGTCAAGTTCAATTACACGTTTCAATTTTTACTCTTATCGAATCCTTACTGACTTGAGCGTCGGAGGGGCGTTAGCTACGCTAACGCCCAACCCTAACGTAAATCTGTTTTGCAAGGTGCAACTTGGGCAAACGAAACAGTCTCAACATGTTGACACGCCAGTACGGCTGATACTTGTTGAGGCTCAAGCAGGAGCAGGTCAAACATGTTGACACGCCGACGGGCGATACGTGTTTGAACTGAAGAAGAAAATTTCAACATGTTGACACGCCGAACGGGCGATACATGTTGGAATTCTAGGCTGAGAGGTATAGAACTTGTTGACACGCCAGGACGGCTGATACTTGTTCTATCCCTTCAAACGATTTACCTCTGATCAAGGTACTTATGGTTAAAAGATTTTCATCTTTTCTTACGAATTAAGGTTTTGACACCTTCGCCTGGGCGCACGTTTTCACACTTTTTCCAAGTTGTGAACTTTTGGTTGTAACATTTTCATGTTACCTACTGGTTATAACATTTACATGTTATCTAAAGAACAAACAAGCGTCTCTTGGAGACACAGCCTACTTTGCTAAAAACAGTTAAGTGTTTTCCAAAAGATCTTTTCGTAATTAAAGGACAAGTTGGTTAGTCCAAACAAGTCCCTAAAAACCTAAAAAACTTGGAGTACTAGACCAACCTAGTACCCCCAAAAGAAATTGTCTCGGTTCTTATGAACCATTACAAACCAAAAACATTGTTTTAAAGGGACACTCCCCCCATTTGTTGTACCAATAAAGGTACACCAATAAAGCAAAAAATTGTTTTCATCCAAAATACCCAAAAACTTTAAAATGTTTTTTCAAACTTCCTGGCCCGCTGCCGCCGGTGTTGCATTTTCTTCTTGACCATTCTGAGCCACCACCAGGGCACTCAAGGTCTTATCAGTATCATCAACTAGAGCCTCCAAAGCTGCAGAATTCACTTCCTCTGCATCTACTGGCTCACCAACAAAATCCTCCAAAACCTTTCTCTCTGCTTCCACATCCCATTCCGAAGCCAGCCCGTTCTTATATTCTTCCATGAGTCCAATCCTAGCTTCAAACACCACTTTGGTGGCATTGAACGTAAAATCCTTCTTCGCAGCATCCAATTCCTTTTCATGGGCTTCATGCTCCTTCGCCTTTTCAGCTTTAACAACTTTCAACTCCTCCTCTTCAGCTTGGAGATCTTTTTTCAACTTCTCAATATCCTCAGCATTTTTGGAAGCCTGCTTCTTGAAATCCTCAGCATCTTTTGCAGCTTGCTCCTTGAGTTCTTCAACTTCAAAACTGCACATTTGCCTTGATTTTCACAGCGTCAAGTTGTTCCATAATGGGACACATAATATCCGCAACCTAAGCAAAAGAAATATCAGCATTCCTTAAAAAAGCTTAGGTAAATCTCAGTCTTTCTCATGATTTACCTCGTCAACAAAGTGGGCTATAGCATCCTTCAATTTCTTCCTTGCTATTCCCATCTCTCCTTCATCCAAAACCTCAGTATCAGACAGCTTTCTTTTCTTTACTTCTTCCTTTTTCTTGGAAGCATTCACATCTGAACTAGAAGCCATGGACATTGGAGTTGGAGGTTTGTTGTCCTTCTTGACAACTTTCTTTGCTTTAGCGGCAGCCATCAACTCAGAGGCACTTACGGTAGACTTGGATCGCGTAGCTACAACAAGAGCAGGGAATTAAGGCAATCAAAATGCTCGTGAAAAAATACGAAGATATTTAAGGACTTAGAACCTGTGGACATCTCGGGTAGAGTTGAGGGTAGATCTTCTTCGACTTCAACCTCTGTTTCGCCTCCAGTCACCTCAACAAAAAACTCAACGGGAAAGGCCTTGAAGGATCTATCGCCTACACCCAAGCTGGAGAAGGCGATTCACGTTCACTTTAGTCCCTTCTTGTGCCGGAAACAAGTCGACGGTTTAGGAATTCTGCGAAGGGCAATTTTGAGAGTTAGCTACCGTAGTATTAAGAAGCATTCCGTAAAACAGAGGAGCTATTTTCACTACCTTCAAACCTCCATTTGGAAAAAACACCTTCCTCCTGACCCAAGGTGTCCCTCCTTGCAAAGAAAAATTTATTTTTCCACCCTCTATCCGCAATGTCGTGGTTGGAAATCAGAATAGGCTCACCACTTTTGACCCTAAAACCAAACCTTCCTGGACCGAAACTTCTCAAATCAACAGTATACGTCAACTCTTCTAACCCGGCAACCAAATCATCCCTCTCTCCTAACCTAACTAGGGTTTGCAAGTACCTCCATCCTTGAGGCATCATTTGGGCATAATTGAGTTTAGTAGAAGAAAAGAACTTCGTAATCAAGGGGGGAAAAGGGAATCGCAAACCTATGACAAAGGGATATTCCGGAAAACATACCCAAGTGGAAGAGTAACATTCGGAGGTCAAGTCGGGATGGGTGAAGTACACCGTTTCATCAGGCATGGCGTGGTTCTTCTTGATAACCTCTAAGTTTACCTTAGGCATTAAACATTTCTCGTTGTCGGGTTCCTTCAACAAATTCTGGGTTTTGAAACCTTCGGGCAAACCCTCGTCGCTCTCGAACGCAACTACCTTCTTCCGACCCATTTTTTCAACTTAAAAACAAGAAATCAAGACGAAATTGAAGAGAAGGCAAGAAACTCACCGTAGTTATTTGTTCGATTTTTCGCTTCCTTGGCTCTTCTCCTAGAAACCTCTGAAAGTGACGTTCTTGATTTGGTGAAAGAGAGAGTTGGAGAGAGAGACCACTTATTAAATAAGGGTTTGAAGGTGGTTGAGACCTTTTAAAACAAATATACCTTTTTGCCTCGAGAAACTACCTGAAAACCGTCCCATCGCGTCTCTTTTAAAACCGTCGTTCCTTTCTTATTTTGGCAAACCTTTTGAATTCTTTTTGTCTCTTTCTATTCTTCTTTTTTAAAATTCAAAAAGTTTGGGGGCAATTGTTGGGCCCTACATTTTCAGTCAACATGTTTTGCAACTTACGCCTAAACAACTTGGTACTAACAACTTGGGTTGTTCTATTTACAACTTGGTTTTTACAGGTTGGGACGCATAACGCTTTTCCTATTTTATAGGGAACATGTCGAAGACTGGTTCCACCACGTTTCTCCAGCAAATCTCGTCATTATCTCTTCATCAACAACAAGTGCGGATATGTCTCTCAAGATCAACCACTTCTCCGAGTTTTAAGGCCCTTATTGTTATTTAGTTTATTTCTTGAGGTATAAAAAGGGGAACATACACTGTAAATTCACACACACGTACGACACTAGCCTAAGCTCCCTTTTCATATGCTCTTAGCTTTGTAATCATCAGTGAATTCTTAGTAAACTTTTGGTGAAGGTAGGAGCCACATCCTCCCGGGGTTTTGTGCCGGCGAACAAGTTGTTCAAGGGCTTTCCCTAGTCAACAAACCACTTGTGCCTATTTCTATCTAATACGATGATCATTGTACCTAGATTCATATCACTTTAGTCACTTTTCCCTTCTTATAAATCTAATTGTTGAAATTTGACCAAAACACTCGGCTACTAGACAACACAGCAAATTTCATCAAAAATGAGTGACTGAAAATTTAATAGTGAGATTCAACGGCAAATCTTTATTATACAAGTGGCACCACATTCAGCCATGAAACCATAAAAAAACCAATACAACAAATTTGGTTAAGTCATCTGTTTTATTAAATACTCCCTCCGTCCCATACCTACGTGTACACTTTCCATATTGAGCATCTCAAATCTTCGTGCACATTTTCTAAAATGAAAAGAAATCATTACTATTCCCTCCACTCATTCTCTCTCCTACATTATTTTAATACTCACAACACCATTATAATTTACTGTTCCCTCCACTCATTCTCTTTCCTATTTTATTTTCACATTCACAACACTTTCAATATAATACTCCCTCCTTAATTTACATGAAAAGTCAAACTAGGCACCTAGGTATGAAATGGAGGGAATAGATGATAGCAATAAGTTTATAAGTGTAAATATGAATGACTAACACTTGTAATATTATTATTAACATTTACAAAGGGTTATATATGTGGAATCACGTGTCAAATTTGTAGCCATTTTTGGTTTTATAAGATCGCCACCATTGTTTTTTTTAAAGGAAAAATAACGAAAAACCCTTTATATTTAAAGAAACTAGGTTTGGGGATGTGGATAAAGAAATTGGAAGTTGTTAGGCACCCATCTTAATTACCTAAATCTGGCTCGCAACCTTCCTAAACGCACAAAAAGTACTTTTGAGGACTGCTCAGCGATAACAGCGTGTTCGAGGGCCTTCCGGATGTTAATTTAACCATTATAAGTGAGCAAGGACCATTCTGGCGTAAGAAACCCTAAATGGATCTCACTGAAATGCGAAAAAGGTGAAAAGATTTAATCCTGAAAATAGTTGAGGCGGTTAGAAAGGCTGCCCGCGCAGCGCCTTTGGCCACTTGAAGGACACGTGCCTAGCAATGCCCTTCCACCATGTTTGCCTCTCGAGCCTTCTTGGGCAACTTGCTAGCATGAGCCTTGTGACCTTCAACACCACAATTGTAACAAGTTCCTAAGAACTTTTTCTTGGAAACACCGCCCTTTCGTCCCTTTTCCCTTACCATGGCCTTTGCCTTTGGATCTTTGACCATGCTCCACCACTTAGCCTTAGCCATACTAGAAACAAACTTTTTCTCAGCGGCCCTATTGTTCCCTTGAATATCAATCGAATAATTATTCCTTCAACATCTATTTTCTTTTGCTTCTGCTTAAGGTAGTTCTTGAAATAATTTCAAGATGGAGGCACTTTTTCAATGATTGCAGCCACTTGGAAACTTTTACTTATGACCATACCCTCGACATGACTCCCATGCAAACTTGTTTGAAACTCATCAACTTGAGATTTCACAGTTTTGTTCTCCACCATCTTAAAATCAAGAAAACGGACAACAATGAACTTCTTTGTTCCTGCATCCTCAATTTTATATTTGTGGTCCAAAGATCTCCATAATTCCTTAGTAGATTTCTTTTCATTAAACACATTGTAAAGAGAATTTGAAAGCGAATTGAGGACATAATATCTGCACAAGTACATCCCATGTTTCAATGTTTCAACCGCAGCCTAGGTTGTAACATCAGTTTCATTTTCACTAACCTTTGGCATATCCTCTTTCAGATATATAGCCAAATTCAAGATAGTGAGATAGAAATGCATCTTTTGTTGCCATCGCTTAAAATCCTGTCCAACAAACCTTTCTGTCTTCTCATCATGAGGGGTCGGGATATGGATTATTGGAGGGTAAGTCACAATAGTCGAGCCACTTTCATTTCCAGTTGTGGTCCTGTTTGGGGTCAATTTGGGTCTCCGCATTGTTGGTATCAGTCGTCATCTGAAACACAACAACCTGATAGTATAAACAGTTTGTAAAAATTCTGTAATCATCTCCCTCTGTCAGAGCAAATATGTCTTAACATTGTTGTCGGTAATACAGAAGGAAAATTACAGAAAATAACAATACAAATATAAATTGGAAATACAAAAGAAGGATTGAAGTTGCAGTTGCACGAGCCCAATGCTAGTCACTGTCTCCTTAAGACATATTCGTCCCCTCACCGAGTGTGCTTGAGTTTTGGTGGAACGCTTGTCTCTCCGGATAGAACGTGCGGACCGGGGACACTTTGGATCTAAGTATCCCAGCGAACTGAAATGTGCTTGGACGGTATCACCTCTTGTATTCTACGTATGCAAGAAGGCCAAAGAATTGAAGAACAATATGCATCAAGGAAATGGAGGAGGATTGCTTTCTTAGTGTCTTTTTCGTGTATCAACAATTACTGTGAAGTCTCCAATTTGTAGTTGTCCAAGATCAAAGAACCAAAATCGAAAACTGCTATTTAATCAAAAATTAAAACAGCCAATAATCCAAAATATAAACACAATTAACATAATGTAATGTTTAAGCATAGAAAGAAATTTATAAACATGAAGAGGGTAACCCGAAATTCATGTAATCACGGGAATTTATTGTAATTCTCGGCTACTAGACAACACAGCAAATTTCATCAAAAATGAGTGACTGAAAATTTAATAGTGAGATTCAACGGCAAATATTTATTATACAAGTGGCACCACATTCAGCCATGAAACCATAAAAAAACCAATACAACAAATTTGGTTAAGTCATCTGTTTTATTAAATACTCCCTTCGTCCCATATCTACGTGTACACTTTTCATTTTGGGCATCCCAAACCTTCATGCACATTTCCTAAAATGAAAAGAAATCTTTACTATTCCCTCCCCTCATTCTCTCTCCTACATTATTTTAATACTCACAACACCATTATAATTTACTGTTCCCTCCACTCATTCTCTTTCCTATTTTATTTTCACATTCACAACATTTTCAATATAATACTCCCTCCTTAATTTACATGAAAAGTCAAACTAGGCACCTAGGTATGAAACGGAGGGAGTAGATGATAGCAATAAGTTTATAAGTGTAAATATGAATGACTAACACTTGTAATATTATTATTAACATTTACAAAGGGTTATATATGTGGAATCACGTGTCAAATTTGTAGCCATTTTTGGTTTTATAAGATCGCCACCATTGTTTTTTTTAAAGGAAAAATAACGAAAAACCCTTTATATTTAAAGAAACTAGGTTTGGGGATGTGGATAAAGAAATTGGAAGTTGTTAGGCACCCATCTTAATTACCTAAATCTGGCTCGCAACCTCCCTAAACGCACAAAAAGTACTTTTGAGGACTGCTCAGCGATAACAGCGTGTTCGAGGGCCTTCCGGATGTTAATTTAACCATTATAAGTGAGCAAGGACCATTCTGGCGTAAGAAACCCTAAATGGATCTCACTGAAATGCGAAAAAGGTGAAAAGATTTAATCCTGAAAATAGTTGAGGCAGTTAGAAAGGCTGCCCGCGCAGCGCCTTTGGCCACTTGAAGGACACGTGCCTAGCAATGCCTTCCACCATGTTTGCCTCTCGAGCCTTCTTGGGCAACTTGCTAGCATGAGCCTTGTGACCTTCACCACCACAATTGTAACAAGTTCCTAAGAACTTTTTCTTGGAAACACCACCCTTTGGTCCCTTTTCCCTTACCATGGCCTTTGCCTTTGGATCTTTGACCATGCTCCACCACTTTAGCCTTAGCCATACTAGAAACAAACTTTTTCTCAGCGGTCCTATTGTTCTCTTGAATATCAATCGAATAATTATTCCTTCAACATCCATTTTCTTTTGCTTCTGCTTAAGGTAGTTCTTGAAATAATTCCAAGATGGAGGCACTTTTTCAATGATTGCAGCCACTTGGAAACTTTTACTTATGACCATACCCTCGACATGACTCCCATGCAAACTTGTTTGAAACTCACCAACTTGAGATTTCACAGTTTTGTTCTCCACCATTTTAAAATCAAGAAAACGGACAACAATGAACTTCTTTGTTCCTGCATCCTCAATTTTATATTTGTGGTCCAAAGATCCCGATAATTTCTTAGCAGATTTCTTTTCATTAAACACATTGTAAAGAGAATTTGAAAGCGAATTGAGGACATAATATCTGCACAAGTACATCCCATGTTTCAATGTTTCAACCGCAGCCAAGGTTGTAACATCAGTTTCATTCTCACTAACCTTTGGCATATCCTCTTTCAGATATATAGCCAAATTCAAGGTAGTGAGATAGAAATGCATCTTTTGTTGCCATCGCTTAAAATCCTGTCCAACAAGCCTTTCTGTCTTCTCATCATGAGGGGTCGGGATATGGATTGTTGGAGGGTAAGTCACAATAGTCGAGCCACTTCCATTTCCGGTTGTGGTCCTGTTTGGGGTCAATTTGGGTCTCCGCATTGTTGGTATCAGTCGTCATCTGAAACACAACAACCTGATAGTATAAACTGTTTGTAAAAATTCTGTAATCAGCTCCCTCTGTCAGAGCAAATATGTCTTAAGATTGTTGTCGGTAATACAGAAGGAAAATTACAGAAAATAACAATACAAATATAAATTGGAAATACAAAAGAAGGATTGAAGTTGCAGTTGCACGAGCCCAATGCTAGTCACTGTCTCCTTAAGACATATTCGTCCCCTCACCGAGTGTGCTTGAGTTTTAGTGGAACGCTTGTCTCCCAGGATAGAATGTGTGGACCGGGGGCACTTTGCACCTAAGTATCCCGGCGAACTGGAATGTGCTTGGATAGTATCACCTCTTGTATTCTACGTATGCAAGGAGGCCAAAGGATTGAAAAACAATATGCATCAAGGAAATGGAGGAGGATTGCTTTCTTAGTGTCTTTTTCGTGTATCAACAATTATTGTGAAGTCTCCAATTTGTAGTTGTCCAAGATCAAAGAACCAAAACCGAAAACTGCTATTTAATCAAAAATTAAAACAGCCAATAATCCAAAAAATAAACACAATTAATATTTCGGTTTCCGTTTTCAAACTTAATTCTTGGCTATTACACATTTGAAATTTGAAATCAAATTATCTGCTCATTTATTTTGATTTACTAAATCAAAATAAATCACTTTCCAGGAACTGCTCGGCCGAGCTAGGAATATGCCTCGGCCGAGCATTCCTGTCCAGAAACTAACAACAGGAAATGCTCGGTCGAGCATACCTGTCCAGAAACTAGCCATTCTATCTAGTCTTTGCTCGGGTGAGTCACCAGCAGTGCTCGGCCGAGCAACCAGCCATTTCTCAGGCTTTATTTTGATTTACAAAATCAAAATAATAACAAAAGGTGGGGTTGTCTGCGTAGGCAAATTCGGTGCGACATTCGTGTTCGCAGGATGCGCACATGCACGAGTACGCACCTCGCAAGCCAAATTGGAAACATGATTTTCACCCCCCAACGCGCAAGAGAGAGCCTTTATGCTACATAATCTTGAACACTACTCTAGTGCCCAAGTCTTTATACTAGCAACAAGATCATTTTCTTTCCAATGTGGGATAACTCCACTTTTCCCTTTCCAACCCATTTACTTTGAGCATTCATATCTCATCCATCCAACAACCATTTTTAACAAATAACCCTTTAGGAAATAACCTATAATTTCCTTCAAAACACACTATTTTCCAACAATCCCCCACATGAAGGAAATTCATGAGGATAGGTGATAAAGTCCGGCAGTCGAAAACCTGCATAGGATAGGTAGGGTTTGCCCTTTTAACCTTCCCTTGTAAAATATATTTACTCTACTCGCTAATAGTTTACACGATGTCCTTGAACTACAAGTTTTTTCTGTAGCCGATCATATACTTTACAGAGGTATCTCCCTAACACAATTCAGCTCTCATAGTTTTGTCTATTAATGGCCCTGGAACACAATGGCTAGTTCTGTGAGAAGGTCTAAGAATTGAGCCTCACACAATTCTCCTCAAAGCGGCCTCTACTTCTTTCTCACATAGGTGATTCTTTTAAGTAACTCGTTTTACTTCTCTTAAGAATCATTAAAAGCCATAGGCTTAACTTCATTCATCTCGGGATGTCACTTCAAGGAATGGGTATGGGGTTGACACCCACAGTGACGCTACAAGTCTTCTAACATTTTGGTTATCCCTTCGAACCTAGATCTTGGGATCTCCAGTCAGCTAGGTTTAGTATTCCGCTGTGGTTAACTTCTCAAGAGGCTTTAATCCCATTCCCAATGTCAACTTTGCAACTATCTCTTAACTTAACCCTTTGGTTAGCGAATCCGCCAAATTATCTTTGACCTTACATAGTCAATAGATATGGTGCCAGTTGCAATTAGTTGTTTAATGGTATTATGTCTTCGACATATATGTCTAGTCTTACCATTATACATATGACTTTGTGCCCTACCAATCGCAGATTGGCTATCGCAATGTATACAAATTGATGGCACAGGCTTTTCCCATCTTGGAATATCTTCTAGTAATTGGCATAGCCATTCGACTTCTTCACCACATTTATATAATGCTATAAACTCATATTCCATAGTTGATCTGGCTATAACATTTTATTTAGAAGATTTCCATGATATAGCTGCACCTGCTAATGTGAATAAATATCCACTTGTAGACCTTGAGTCTTTGATATCTGATATCCAATTAGCATCACTATATCCTTCTATCACCGCTGGATGTCTAGTGTAATGTAATCCAAAATCACGAGTATATCTTAAGTACCTTAGTACTCTTACTATACCCTTTCAATGATTTGTTCCAGGATTACTTGTGTACTGGCTTAATTTGCTAATGGTATAAGCAATATTCGGCCTAGTACAACTCATCAAATATATTAGACTTTCAATAATTCTCGAATACTCTAATTGAGACACCAGTTTATCTCTATTCTTTGAAAGATGAAGAATTGGGTCAATTGGAGTACTTGCCATTCCATTGTCGTCCTTGCTAAATTTCTAAAGAATTTTATCCACATAAAGAGATTGACTTAGTAAAATCCGTTGGGTATTCTAGAAATTTTAACTCTAAGGATTACGTCCACGATGCCCATATCTTTCATGTCAAACTTTGAATTCAACATGTCTTTCATGGATTTAATCATCATATCATAACTCCCTATGATAAGCATTTCGTCTACATAAAGACACAAAATGACAGCCATTATCCATGGTTTTAGTATAGACACATTTGTCACACTCATTTATTTTAAATCCAGTTTGCATCATGGCATTATCAAATTTTTGATGCCATTGTTTTGGTGCTTGTTTCAAGCCATATAATGACTTTACTAATTTGCACATCTTATTTGCTTGTCCATGGGCAACAAACCCCTCGGGTTGTTCCATGTAAATATCCTCTTCTAAATCTCCATTTAGAAAAGCTGTTTTTACATCCATTTGATGTATTTCAAGATTCATCAACGCGGTAATTGCAAGTACAACTCTTATTGACGTTATTATCTTGACTGGAGAATACGTGTCAAAATAGTCTAGGCCTTCCTTTTGTCTGTAACCTTTAATTACAAGTCAGGCCTTATACTTATCAATTGTTCCATCCGCCTTCATTTTCCTTTTGAAAATCCACTTATATCCTAGTTGTTTGCTTCCCGGAGGAAGGTCCACTAATTCCCATGTGTGATTATGCAAAATAGAATCAATTTAACTTTTAATTGCTTCCTTCCACAAAGGTCATTCCGATGAGCTAACGACTTCTTTGTAACTTTGTGGTTCACTTTCTACTATATATGTTAGAAATTTCGGACCATAGGATTTCTCAACCATAGCTCTTTTGCTTCGTCGAGGTTCCACCTCCTTTTCTTCACTTTTATCTTGAACGTGTTCTTCTTCTATTGAATATATAACCCTAGTCGCTGAGCTTGCTTCATTTCTTGACTTACACGGGAATATATTCTCAAAGAAAGACACGTTTTCAATTTTCGAATCATAGACAAGAAATCTATAAGCACTACTATTATGTGCATATCCAATAAATATGCAATCAATAGTTTTAGGTCCAATCTTCACCTTTTTAGGTGAAGGTATGGCTATCTTTGCAAGACGCCACCACACTCTCAAGTGTTTGTAAAATGGCACTGTCACGACCCTAAACCTAGGCATTATTTTGATATATGTTTGAGCGTATTTATGGCGTGCATTGCATCTCATTTATATGCTTCGCATTTTATTGATACATATTATGTGTTAGTTTAACATTTTAATAACTTATATGATATTTTAAATAAGGTAATAAATTAAATATTATCATTTAATGCATAATAGAATTATTAGGAGTTATTTAGTTGAAGTGGTAAATATTGAACTTTTATTAAATATCTTATAAAATGTTGAGGTGCTAAATTGTAGAAGTTAAAAACTTAAGAAATGTAAAGGGTGAATGCTTATGCCATGGAGGATCCTAGGTGGAACTATTCCATGTTTATCCTTGTTTTGTTTAATTGAGAAGTCATTTTTCATTTAACAAAAACCAAGCCAGCCAAGTTCATCTTCCTTGTTCCAAAAAGTTCCAAACCTAGTTTTTCATTTTAAAAATCCACCATTAATTCAAGAAAAATCCGTTCTTCAATCCGTTGTTGTCTAAATGTTCGGGAGAAAAAGGGGATCGTTTTCGTTCGAATAAATATTGAAGTTTTTCATTTCATTTTGGAAAGGTAAGTTATTATTTTCCCTTCAATGCATGCTCATTTGATGTTTGAAGTTAAATTTATGGAATATATATGTTGCATGGAATAGTTGGCTATTTTCCTTGAGTTTAAATTGGTGGAAATAGTCTTTGGTTGAGTTTGGAATGGTTTGAGGTAAATTTGGTATGTGTTGAACTGAAGTTGGGTTATTGTGGTTGTTTAAGGTAAAAAGGGTAAGGAAAAAATGGTAAGTTCAGGCCTTTGCTGAAGTTCAGCTTCTGTTCTGAATTCTGCAAAGGGCACGACTCGTGCCCTCTGCCACGAGTCATGCCAATCCTGCATTCATGCCCACGAGTCATGTAAAATAATGTACTTGTGCTGATTTCAATTGGCACGACTCGTGTTGTAGGGCACGAGTCGTGCCCTGCCCTGTTTTGTTGTATCATTTTCCAAGCAATGTATGTCCAACTATGTAACATATATTTTACCCAATTGAACACCCAAATCAAAGTATAGTATGTGAACTACCAAATGAGGTTTTAATATATCAATTGTGATATTGGGAAGGTTGTTAAATACTTGGTTAAAATAGGTTGGAATACTTGATTTCTATGAAACCTAAATGGATGTATATCCTTATATGGTTAATGATAGACCCTTGAATTGTTATATTAAGTCTGTAGACCTTATGTGTTTAAAATTTTGGACTTGTTTGACATATTTCATGGTGTGCTTGATAGGGTTCCCTACTTTGGAATCCTAAGTTAAAATGAATTGTTTCAAGGATTGTTTAGCCGTTGTGCCACTTATGAGTGATACTTGTTATCATCTTTTGATCATCTTGATATGATATATTTGGTATGGTTCCCTAATTTGGAATCATATATTGGTTGTTTAAGCAAGTATTTATTATTGTGATTTTATTTAAAGTCCAGCTTGTACTTGATTGTTCAGGAAGTGGAATGAGAATATAATGGCACCAGAGCCGAGTTCATTATAATACCATTCATTGTGTCCCTTTTTTTCCCTTCCATTGGCCATGGTTTGGGTTGTGGGCTAGCTCCCCTTTAGGTGAGGTCTAGTTGCACTTTGGGGTATGACTTTGTGTCATTTTCACCCAGTTGTTGATGTTGTTACATGGTTCCGGAACCGCTTCTTCAGCTGTTGATGCTGCTTAGATTGTTATATCCTTTTAGGATTAAACCTTGGCTCAGTATCCTTCTAAGTGTTACATTATTATATTTATTTGTTATCGTATATATACTTCTTTGTGTTTACTAGATTGTGATATATATATATATGAGAAGTATGATGTTATATGCTTTCATAATTGTAAGTACCCAAATCTGGCTCATGCCTTCCAATTAAAGTTTCCTAGCAGTTCCCCAAACTTTCATAAAGTTTGGGGGCAATTCGGGAACTTTTCAATACTTTTCGAGCAAGGAAGGACCTATTAGGAATAAGAATTCTGGATAGGACCTCGCTGGAAAGAAGCTTCCAACCTGCCACCTTGCATGTTTTCAGAAACAAGCTGACGCGACAGAAGAAGATGCCGAGCGGCTTATTTTGCCGCAGGGTCACGCCGAGCGTCCTTATTAGAAGCACACCAGAAGCCTATAAATAGAGCCCTCCTCTATTCATTTTCATATACAATTTTCAGCACTGTTACTCTGCATAAATATAAACTCGAATTCCAGTCCCTAAAAACACATAAAATTACTCTCTCTCATACACCAATCCTACCTTAATCTATTCCTAATAGATATTACCTAGGAAAAACTCCCTTGAAAGATAGATAAAAACCAATATTGGTAATCTCTCCTTCCCTTGCCTTTGATACATTCCTATATACTCTTATTTCTATTGTTACCTCTTGTTTATCTTTATTTATGTCATAAATCTTTAATCGTTAGCAATGTAGTCTTATATTTCCCACTCCCCTACACAAATGACTCAATGGAGATCATCTCCCTAGGATGAACAAGATTCCATAAGTTACTTGTTCTAGGGATGATCAACCAAATGAGGATGTGATCCCCTTTTATATTTATGTACAAAAATGCAATCTTTATTTACTATATGTCATTCCCTTCCCTTGATATAGTATTTTCCAAAGATTGTCCACCTTATGAGGTATTAAGGACATTAGAAAGCCATGAAGATTATCCTTTTACATTACGTCCTTAGATTAATGATACTCCTTGTATTATTCATATTAAAAATGCAATCTTTACATTAATACTATTTCTCCCCATGTCCCAAAATTTGGAATCTTTCTCCAAGGATTGTCTAAAAAGCCTCCTAAGGGATAAAAGACATAGGATGAGCATAAAGATCCAATCTTTACATCCCATTCCCTTAGTCCCATGGTTCTTGATGCATTCCATAGTGAGGATCGGTGTAAAGACACCATCTTTACATCAATCCCATTATAAAAATGCCATAATCTTTGTCCCTTTAGATATCAATGAGTCTTAGTCCCAAAATCTCCAATTATCACTTGAGACAAACACAAAATGTTCCTACGAATCATCATTGTCTCAAGATGTAGGATTGATGGACAAAGATTCATTATTTTCTAAAAAGTCTCATTCTTGGACTTAAAAAAACAAGTTCTTCGATCACATTTAACTAAAATCCCCAAGGAAAGTTAGATTAAGACATAACAAGGCTCCTATACCTATGTTGGTTGATTAATCTAATGGGAGGGTAGATAAGCCCCGTAATGATGATCATAAGTTCAAAGTGAGTACGGGATCAAAATCCCGAAAACACCAAAGTCCAAGGTATCCCAAACTAAAACCTTCTAAAATGGTTCTTACGTTCGGATAATAAACTTGGCACATCTTTTCTCTTTTCAAATCACACATGCACACAAACAAGCACAAATTTTGGACCTAGGAAGACTTGCTTTTGCAAGGCTCCTTGGGTGAACACCAAACGTTCTTCCCAAGGAGTAACTTAACCTCCGAACCCTTTTCCTTTTTTTCAAAGTTTTGAGGATAAATCAAAATGTCATGGCGACTCTGTTTTTCATAAATTTGGTGTCTTCAAACTGAGGTGAACTCGACCCTTTTCCGTAAAAAAGGAAAACTGCGGCACACTCGCAGTTTGGCGACTCCGCTGGGGAAAGTTAATGTTCTCCAAAATTCTTCTCTCATAAGAAGCGTTGGAATCATTTACGAGGGTTAGCCTTCCGTCACAGATCCAAAATTTGTGCTTGTGCAATTTTTCTTTTCTTCATGCATCCTTTGTGTTATTATTGGCTTGCGCATACTCTGAATGATAAACAAGTACAAATATGAAGCTGAAAGTTGCCAAAAATCCCTGGAAAAATAGTCTGGGATGGCAGCAATTTGGAACTTGGAAAACTGCTGGTTCTAGCCGGGCGGCCTGATCTGCCCTGGCCTGCGCCATGCGGCTTCATCAGCAGTTCCACCAGGACAGTTTTCATCTGAGGTTAATCTGGAAACCGTGGCGATCTGGGACTATTCAGTCTGAATCTGGACTAGTTCCAGAAAATTTATGTGCTTACATGATGCATTTTCCCCATCCCAAATTTTTTTAAACACATGATGAAAAATCTCTATTTTAACTCAAAAATGAATTTTTAGATGACCGCACACTACGCGCACTATATATATCCTGAACACTTTTGCACGCACATCCTTAACCCTGTATGGTTGTTCAATTGTAGTCACGGACAGTGTTACGACCCTCTCGGGTGCACATGGAATCATCCCAAACTCCCCATGGCAGCCTGTGTCGACCACT
This sequence comes from Adenophora triphylla var. japonica, assembly GCA_022495995.1. NCBI lineage: Eukaryota > Viridiplantae > Streptophyta > Magnoliopsida > Asterales > Campanulaceae > Adenophora > Adenophora triphylla. The sequence continues at coordinate 100,125 of JAFEMH010002206.1, forward strand.
GCACTAGTCCGTGTCACACTTTCAAAACTGTGACTTTTTGGTTGGTTTTTGTCTAGACCGTGTCATACAGCTTCATCGTATACCCCCGTAAAAGTCAAACCCGAGCCCATGCTAGAGTCAAGATTCCTCGCGCAAGCGAAGCCATGCCAAAATTTTGTTAGGCAAAATTGGCAAAATCTTGACCTCGGCATTGACCTTGACTTTGACTTGCACGGAGTATGTAAAAGTCAAACCCGAGCCCATGCTAGAGTCATGATTCCTAGCTCAAGTGAAGTCATGCCAAAATTTCGTTAGGAAAAATTGGCAAAATCTTGACCCCGGCATTGACTTTGACTTGCACAAAGTATGCAACAATGCTCAATGTGACACCGTGTCATTCGACTTTTAATGTCCGACCTATGCCTATTATCTTCCTTTTACAAATGCCGAAGTCAACGTCTCTCGCGCAAGCAAAGCTCTGCCGAAATTTCCTTAAGGCTAAAAGACTTGACTTTCACGGGATTGACATTGACTATAATCCGCATCGCTCGTCCGTTAAAATTCCTATGATCCTCTAGACCCTAGTGAAATTAACCGGATCGCACAGACTGCGGCGAGCGGTTCTTTCTAATGGGCTTCACTTGGAAAAGAGAGTCACCATGCCATTTTGTATTATGAGCCCAAACATTGAAAATGGCTTTGAAAACAAGGTCGTTTTTATTGGTAGCACACACTTGGTAAAGGCTTTGAAAATGGGACGTTTTGATTGGTAGCCAAAACTTTACAAAAGGCTTTTGGGACCAGAGATTGTTAGGTTCGGAGGTCACATTACGTTTAGGGAAGAGTATGTTGAGATCACCCGAAATGCCTCGTATGACGAGTCTTTCTACCTTTCTCGAAAAGTGTGTGTGTGTGTGTGTGTGTGTGTGCATTTGCATTTGGAAAATGGGGGCTTGAATGACAAGCTTAATCTTGATTTGAATGTCGAATGTCGATTTTATGAATCTTGTGAAAATGCGAGCGTTTGAATGACAAACGTCGGTTTTGGAGTTTTTTAGGAAAAGAGGTGTGAGTGACGAGTTTAAATCTTTTAACTTAAGTGTCAAATGTTGACTTTTAAGAAAAGAGCGTTTGAATGTCAAATGTTGGGTTTTGAGTTTAAGGATGATCGTTTGGATGTCAAACGTCACTTTTGTGCGTTTTGAAAGAGAGTTCGAATGACGAACTCCGATTTTGAACCGGGCATTACATTGTTAGCGATTTTATGAAAAAAAGCATTAAATGAGATGCGATCAACAAATCATTTTGTGACTCGGACTTTGATAAGTAAATACTATCACGAGGCAAACGGCTCGGACTTGTAAGTGACAGTTTTTAAAATGCGGTATCAACGGAATCAAACGATCCGGACATTAAAGGTGCGATCAACGAGCCAAACGGCTCGGACTTGTAAAGTTGCGTAATTTTAATGACAATCAATGGATCAAACGATCCGGACTTGTAAATGATTATCACGAACCAAACGGTTCGGACTGTAAAGTTACGAATCGACGGATCAAACGATCCGGACCGTAAATGACATAAAAGTAAAGAACGGGGCTGGAACGCCGTTTTAACCTGAGATTACTTCTCTTACGGGAGAGAAGATGATCTTGGACTAAAACGTATCAGACCCCATAGATGGTGTGACGTCTACATTTCAATGATTTTCAATCGAAGCGGTTGTAGCGATTGACACGTAAACCGAGATGGAACGAGTGTTTAGGGAGAGCTATGGCTAGGGGTTGACTCTTTTTGCTCGGTTGACGTATACGGGATACGGTTTAGTGTTTGGAAGGGTGTTTCGAGGTTATTTAGTTTGTGTTTGATTGAAAAACAAGGTTTTCACGTGAAACGAGACAAAACGGGCCTCGAGAGAGGCTAAAAAGGTTTATGTCGTGGGCTTTGGGTGAAAATGTTTAATAAATTTCCTCGTTTTTTTAAATGTTTTGACAACCCTTATATTTATAGGGTGAAATTGCAGAACAGTCCGGATAGACTTATCCTCAATTTGGGGGGGGGGGGTTTGTGGTATTTTGGAAAATGGGAGGACTTGTTGGCAATTTTGGTTTGCCTGTAAAACAGTTCGGACGGACTGTGACTCAGTAAAAGCTGTACTTTTACGTGTGATAACGTGTGTTGAGTACGCTTTGACGTTGGGATGCACAGGGCAGTCCCGAGACGTCTTGTTGGCTTGAGAACGGGGATTTTAATGGGTTCCGATTAACTTGGAGCGGGCCAGTTTAACGGATTTCAGTTAAATTTTAACGGATTTTGACGATCCGGATTTGGGTACTTACATTTAGCCCCTCAGCGACGTCACTTTCGAAGGAAGTGGGGTCGTTGAAAAAGATAAGGATCCAAATCGGGGGATGCCTTTCTTGGAGGGACCTGAGAGGACAGCTGGCTGGACCCTTAGCGGAAGGATTCCTACGTATCCCGAGCGGGAATCAAGCGGATCGTAGTTCGTAGGTGCAAGGGCTGCGCGAGGGGACCTTGACCTAAGCGAGACTATTGTGAGGCGTCTGAACATGAATGAAGACTATTGTGAGGTGTCTGAACCTAAGTGGAGACTATTGCGAGGCGTCTGAACCTAAATGTGACCATTGTGAGGCGTCTGAACCTGAATGGAGACTATTGTGAGGAGTCTGAACCTAAGTGGCCCATTGTGAGGCGTCTGAACCTGAATGGAGACTATTGTGAGGCGTCTGAACCTAAGTGGAGACTATTGTGAGGCGTCTGAACCTAAGTGGGACCATTGTGAGGCGTCTGAACCTGAATGGAGACTATTGTGAGGCATCTGAACCTAAGTGGGATCATTGTGAGGCGTCTGGGCCTGAATGGAGACTATTGTGAGGCATCTGAACCTAAGTGAGACTTTCGAGGGCGTGTGGAGCCTCAGACCGAGATTACTGAAACATTCGAGGGTGTGTGGCACCTCAGACCGATATTACTGAAAAATTCGAGGGCGTGTGGCGCCTCAGACCGAGATTACTCAAACATTCGAGGGCGTGTGGCGCCTCAGACCAAGATTACAGAAACATTTGAGGGCGTGTGGTACCTCAGACCAAGATTACTAAAAACATTCGAGGGCGTGTGGCACCTCAGACCGAGATTACTGAAACATTCGAGGGCGTGTGGCACCTCAGACCGAGATTCAGAAACATTCGAGGCGTGTGGCACCTCGGGCCAAGATGCGAAACATTCGAGGGCGTGAGGCACCTCAGACCGAGAATACTGAAGCATTCGAGGGCGTGTGGCACCTCAGACCGAGATTACTGAAACATTCGAGGGCGTGTGGTGCCTCAGACCGAGATTACTGAAACTTCGAGGGCGTGTGGCGCCTCAGATAGAATTTGCTGAAACTTTCGAGGGCGTGTGGCACCTCAGATCGAGATAATTGGAACTTTCGAGGGCGTGTGGCACCTCAGACCGAATAGCTGAAACCTTCGAGGGCGTGTGGCACCTCAGATCGAGATTACTAAAACTTTTGAGGGCGTGTGGCACCTCAGATCGAGATTACTTGGAACTTTCGAGGGCGTGTGGCGCCTCAAACCGAGATTACTGAAACTTTCAAGGGCATGTGGCGCCTCAGACCGAGATTACTTGAACTTTTGAGGGCGGGTGGTGCCTCAGACCGAGTTATGAGGACGTATTTGCCTTGAGACGAAGGCGTATGTGCCTTGGGTGCTGGACTTATGATAACGTCCAGGTTTTATCTGCTGGGGATATGGTGGAAATGACGGGAATGGTTGCGTCAAATGGATGTTATAACAACACGGAAGGATTGATGTTCTAACGATGGGGTTCGGAACGGAATCTGATCTCGGGAGAGACTGACACATTGTTGGGGAAAAGCATCCAGAGTTCTAACAAAGCCAGTTAGGAACTGAGGGGATTGATTGACGTTTCTTTTTAGAAGGATGGTCTTAGGATCCTGCTGGGGAGGAATGTTCGGGCTTACGATGATGGCCGATAAAATGAGATGGTCGGGCTTAGGATGACTGCCGGAGAAGTGAACGTTCACTTGCTGGAGTGAAAAGATGCTCGGGCTTACTATGGCGGCCAAAGAGGGATTGTTGTGCGGGCTTACCTTGGTGGCCGCTAAAATGAGATGGTCGGGCTTACGATTGACGACCGGGGAGAAGATTCATTGTACGGGCTTACAGTGATTGCTGTGGAAATGGGATGGTCGGGCTTACGATTGACGATCGGAGAAGTGAACGTTCACTTGCTGGAGTGAAAAGATGCTCGGGCTTACTATGGCGGCCGAAGAGGGATTGTTGTGCGTGCTTACCTTGATGGCCGCTGAAATGAGATGGTCGGGCTTACGATTGATGGCCGGGGAGAAGATTCATTGTACGGGCGTACAGTGATTGCCGTTTGTCTTTTGTCCGCTGGGGATAGGGTGGTTGGAGGTATTTGACTATCTACCTTAATTAAAAGGTGGCTAATCTTACGAAAAGATGGGTAATCTTACCAAAAGATGGGTAATCATACGAAAAGATGGGTAATCTCTCTAAGAGATGGGTTTGAATCTCACGAGGGAGATGGTTTGAATCTCACGAGGGAGATTGTTTGAATCTCACTAGAGAGATGGTTTGAATCTCATGAGGGAGATGGGTAAATCTCATGAGGGAGATTGTTGAATCTCACGAAAAGATGATTAATCTTACAAAGAGATGGGTAACCTTACGAAAAGATGGGTAATCTTATGAAAAGATGGGTAATCTCACGAAAAGATGGGTAATCTTACGAAAAGATGGGTAATCTCACGAGGGAGATGGTTTCAATCTCACGAGGGAGATGGATGAATCTCACGAGGGAGACGGGTGAATCTCACGAGGGAGACGGGTGAATCTCACGAGGGAGACGGGTGAATCTCACGAGGGAGATGGTTGAATCTCACGAGGGAGATGGTTGAATCTCTCGAGGGAGACGGGTGAATCTCACGAGGGAGACGGGTGAATCTCACGAGGGAGACGGGTGAATCTCACGAGGGAGATGGTTGAATCTCACGAGGGAGATGGGTGAATCTCACGAGGGAGATGGTTGAATCTCATGAGGGAGAGGGGTGAATCTCACGAGGGAGGTGGTTTGACTAACAAATAATGGGAGAAAGTCTCACGAGGAGGTATCGAGTACGGTCTCGAGAGGCAAAGTCTCGGGAAGGAATCTTATGGGGAGATGACGAGATGAAAAATCTCGGGAGAGGATCTCACGTAGAGATAATGGAAAGATCTCACGAGGAGGTAACAAGAAAGGATCTCGCGAGGAGATAACAGGAAAGGATCTCATGAGGAGGTAACGAGAAAGGATCTCATGAGGAGATATTCGGAAAGATCTCACGAGGAGATAAAGAGAAAGGATCTCATGAGGAGATAACAGGAGAGGATCTCACGAAGAGATAACGAGATGCAGAATCTCGAAAGGAATCTCACGTGGAGATAGCGAGAAAGGATCTCACGAGGAGATAATGAGAAAGGATCTCACGAGGAGATAACGAGAGGCGGAATCTCGTGAAGGAATCTCACGGAGAGATAGCGAGATGCAGAATCTCGAAAAGCAGTGTCACAAAGAGATGGCGAGATACGGAATCTTGAAAAGGAGTCTCACGGGGAGATGGCAAGATGCGGAATCTCGGGAAGGAATCTCACGGGGAGATAGCGATATGCAGAATCTCGGGAAGGAGTCTCACGGGGAGATAGCGAAATGCAGAATCTTGGGAAGGAGTCTCATGGGGAGATAGCGAGATGCGGGATCTCGTGAAAGAATCTCAAGGGGAGATAGCGAGATGAAGATTCTCAGGGAAGGAGTCTCACAGGGAGATAGCGAGATGCGGAGTCTCGGAAAGGAGTCTCACGGGGAGATGGCAAGATGCGGAATCTCGGGAAGAAATCTCATGGGGAGATAGCGAGATGTAGAATCTCGGCAAGGAGTCTCACGGGGAGATTGCGAGATGCGGAATCTCGGGAAAGAATCTCATGGGGAGATAGCTAGATGCAGAATCTCGTAAAGGAATCTCACGGGGAGATGGCGAGATGCGGAATCTCGGAAAGGAATCTGACGGGGAGATTGCGAGATGCAGAATATCGGAAAGGAATCTCACGGGGAGATGGCGAGATGCATAATCTCGGAAAGGAGTCTCACGGGGAGACAGGAAGATGCAGAATCTCGAAAAGGAATCTCACGGGGAGATAGCGAGATGCGGAATCTCGGAAAGGAATCTCATGGTGAGATAGCGAGATGCAGAATCTCGGAAAGGAGTCCCACGGGGAGATAGAGAGATGCAGAATCTCGGAAAGGAATCTCACGGGTAGATAGCGAGATGCAGAATTTCGGAAAGGAATTTCACGGGGAGATAGCGAGATGCAGAATCTCGGCAAGGAGTCTCACGGGGAGATAGCGAGATGCAGAATCTCGGAAAGGAATCTCACGGGGAGATAGCGAGATGCAGAATATCGAAAAGGAGTCTCACGGGGAGATTGCGAGATGCAGAATCTTGGAAAGGAGTCTCACGGGGAGATAGCGAGATGCAGAATCTCAGAAAGGAATCTCACAGGGAGATAGCGAGATGCATAATCTCGAAAAGGAATCTAACGGGGAGATAGCGAGATGCAGAATCTCGGAAAGGAATCTCACGGGGAGATGGCGAGATGCGGAATCTCGGAAAGGAATCTCTTAGGGAGATTGCAAGATGCAGAATCTCGGGAAGGAATCTTTTGGGGAGATAGCGAGATGTAGAATCTCGGAAAGGAGTCTCACGGGGAGATAGCGAGATGCAGAATCTCGGAAGGAATCTCACGGGTAGATAGCGAGATGCAGAAATCTCGGGAAGAAACCTCACGAGGAGATAGCGAGATGCAGAATCTCGGAAAGGAGTCTCACGCGGAGATGACGGGATAGGCCTAACGAGGTCGGGTATTGTAGACACCCCATTCCGAACCCATCGGAGCACATTTATACCAATCTAAGTCTCGCCTTGAGTCAAGAAGTAGAAATCCACCATTTCGTCATGTTTTGTTAAGTTTTGACTAACGACCGTTAGTTTGGGACTAAACTGCATACTAAATAACGAGGGAAGGGCAGAAATGTCCACATAATGCCTTATCTCGCGCGAAATAGCATGTCTCGCGCGAGATAACGGAGTTCTGCAGACTGCAGATGGCAGTTTCCTCGTCGATTTCAACTTCTTTTCGGGATAAAACTTTATCCATCCGGCCAGCAAATGAAGGTTGGATTCTGGAACCTTCCCAAGGTGTTTGATCTCATCTTCAACACCTCTCCAACACCTATAAATACCTGAAGACTATCAGTATTTCTGATCCTGAAAATCCCATGTAAAATCCCCCCATTTACTGGTTTCTCTCCTCGAAAGATTCCTGTAAATAACCCCTAAAATCACCAAAAAGTTTTGTTTGTCAACCTTGCTGATAAATAAACATCGTAGCTCGAATCAAAGGATTGAGGCGAAGCTCTGTCCGTGTCAAGGGTCGACTCTAAACTTGAGTCGAAACTCTACCCGAATTACCTCACGCAAGGTAATCTTTCTTTCCCTTCTAATTGATTGTTAGAGTGGTATAAATACATCGAATCTAGGATCATCCTAGATCCTCCCCAACTCATGGGGATGGTCTCAAAGTAATCGATCCTATATTCCGTTTAACCCCGTTAAATGGATCTTTACTTTATTTATTGTTTGAAATCTTTTCCTTCTTCGAAAACCTCTCTTTTCTTTAGCAAGACCGATCTCCCGATTGGGTGGAATGGGTTCTCCTTGACCTTCCCATTCCATAACCTAAGCCCCGGACCAAAACTCTATTTCAAAAATGGTTTACTATGTTTGCAAAAGAATAATATAGGTGGCGACTCAAAAAGAAGTTAAAAAGATGGAAAATTCGCGCATCGCTACAGTGGCGACTCCGCTGGGGATTGTAAATATAAAGAGGCTTAAACTTGCGTAAAAAATAAAAGAGAGGTTTTCAAAAAAAAAATCGTTTTTTTTTCTCCAGATCAGGCATATCTCGCACGAGATATCCTATCTCGCGCGAGGTATTGCTTCGGCAATCTGGTGTCTTCTGGTTTTCCCTGTTCATCTCAAAGTCCAAGACAAGAGTCGAACACGCAAGGGGGATCCCAAAATTCATTATCTACAGAGTTCCCTCATCTTAAGGCCTCCCTTAAGATGTAGAACTCGAACCCGTATTTTAGTTTAAATAATTGATTGTTATTTATAAACTGCGTGTGATTGGGTTTTATTGTATTAAAGTCTGGTCTATTGGGGATTCGGGAGTAGTAATTAATTTATTCATCTCTCTCTCTCTCTCTCATTATGTGGAACTACGATGGCTTGAGTCTTCCTAATTTGGGGGAAACGTAGGCAATCATTTGGTGCGGCCACTATTTGTTTTCTTTTGTTTTAAAAAAAAATCTCTATTTTATCTATCACCTAGATTGACTATCACACACGCGCACTCATGTTATATCTGTCATTGCACTACATACCCTCTATAAACCCGAGACCCACACTAAGGACGGATGACGGTAACCACCTAGTCATCGGTCTCTCCGAAGTTGGATCATCCCACTCTGCGTATTTAATCCATCTAGATTGTCATAGCGCGGGGAGCCTCCTTCCAGCCCTGCATCGCCACATTTCATGTAGATTGTCTTTTTAGGATCACTCTGTGACCGGTCGGTTTGACTTGATGATCTTTTCTTATTTTTGATCAAAATAAAGCCATGTAAAATTGACAATAAAGAAGGACTCGGAATAGTCCCTTCGGAAAAAGTCCCTTCGGAAAATGAAAAGTCCCTTCGGAATGACCCTTTCGGAAGTCCCATTAAAAAGAAAAAAAAATCCTTTACAACAAACTACATGGCTTTGTTTTACAAAAATCAGACTGATTACTTAGTCATTAGGTTCTGATAAAGACCTTAGAAACCCCTCAAAACCGATCCTCCGTTCCGACCAAAATTAGGTCTAATAAAAATCGACTTTCGTGTGATTATCTCGTGCGTGACTACCTGTCTCGCGCGAGATAATGCCCCTGTTTGCTGTGTTTGAGCCTAAACCGTTTAAGCCTGCTTTCTACTCGTTGGGGCTAGATTTGAACCTGACACCATCTCTGCATCTCTTATGTCAGTTTTCCGAAGCTACTCAATCTCAAGACTCCCAACACAATGTCCGACATCGACGAAATTCCGGGCGACGAAACTTTGTCCGAAAATAACCACAAACTTCTAGAAGAAGCCAATGATCGCCTAGAAGTGCAAGCTACCCAAATCCACACTCTCGTGGAAGAAATCCAAGAGCTTAAGGAAGCACTAGCCAACTAAGAAAAGAAGAATAAAAATGCCAAAGCAAAAGCAAGAAAAAGAAGTACGAGTCTAGCTCGTCATCTTCCTCCTCCGACAACGAAAGTTACACATCCAAGAAAGAAAGCAAGGGGGAAAGCAAGAGGGAACCCCTTACCATGGCTATGTTAGAAAAGAAGCTTGCATCCCTCGATGTGAGTAAGGGAGCCTCGCTCTCTATTGATTATGACACCCTTCGCCAGTCCATTTCCAAGCTTCCTAGAAAATACAAAACACCCGACATTGCAAAATTCAATGGCACCACCTGTTATGGGTAAAATTCAGGATTGATGCATCTTGAGTTGTTATCAGCATGTCAACATCTTCACACTTGAAGGCAAGGTAAAAATTATTTACATAAATTAATTATTTATTTCTGTTATATTTAATTACAGGGATAAAAAAGTATGTGGGAGAAAACATGTCCAACAGACTCCTTTCAATGGCTTGGAAGACTAAGTCAAGATGAAGATAACTTACCAAGATTGTAGGGGAGTTTGTTAGGATTTGATTTTTTCTATTATTTTCTTTTTTATTTAAGCTCATGGCTGGAAACACACAACACAACACACGAACGCACACATTACCCACACGTATCTCACAAATACTTTGTAATTCCGCCATAGCTTTCTACCTTGTAACTCAGTCATAATACAATTGTTTGGGATGGTAGGTGCTCATAATCAACTCCCGACGTTTTGTGCCGGCTAGATAGTTATCTCAAGGGTTTTCCTCGTTACATGATCGAGCCATCCTAGTTACATTATTGTACCAATTATACTCCATTGCACCCTCCTTAGCTTCATTTCAATTTCTATCATTATAGACTGTTTTTAGCCAAAACAGTTTGGCGCCCACCGAGGGGCCATTGGTTTTTTAATTGGTTCAAAATTCTTACGTTTCCACCATGTCTACCCAACCTTTGACTTCCGCCGTTACCAAAGCCCTTCCTAGCAGTGCGAATCCTCAAACCAGTAGCCGGTCGACAACCGGAGGACAAGAAACATTGCCTCCTCCTCCTCCTGTGAATTCTGGCATGAAGCAAATGTCGCCATCTCCTGATCTTGAGATCAAGAGTATGCTAATGCAGATGAAGAATCAACTGGACCGTTAACAGAATAGCACCTCCTTGATAGCCGAAAGCTTGATCAAGTTGCAAAAAGAGCAGGAGTTACTCTCCAAAATAATGGATAATGTCACTCCTTACCGCCCTAGAGTCCTTGATTTTAACATTGGGGACAACTCTCAGACTTTTAATGAATTCCTTCTGATGGCTTCATCTGTGAGGATGTCGACATCCTCTCCTCCCATTACGACCTCTGTGGCGATGTCGACACCCTTAGCCACCAGTGCCTACAGGATGACTTTTCTAGAAGGGCCTATCTTCACTAATAGCACTGTTCTGACGTCCTCTACAGATAATGTTAATCCTTTCATTAATTTCAATACTAGTTCTGCTTTAGATAATACAGCTCGTACTACTAACCCTTTTGCAGGAACCTACATTGCAAATCAACTTCAAGAATTGAGAGATATGATCATGAATGTACCAGGTGTCACCCCGCCAATCCAGCAGGTCTCCCCAACATGTTACAATCAGTCTCGCTTTACTCCAGCAATTGCGCATGTCGACATCCCAAAAGGATTTAGCGTTCCTGCCATGAAATTGTATGATGGAAGTTCTGATCCTAAGGAGCATGTCGCCCACTACCAAGAAAAGATGGAGATCGTTCGCATCCCGCTCCAGTTTTGTGAGGCTTGTTTGCGTCGAGGGTTCGGTTCGACGTTGGTAGGACCGACATTGAAGTGGCTGATTTGCCAACCTCCTGGTTCCATTGGCTCATTTGCTCAACTTGTCTACCTCTTCAACAATCAATTTTCTTGCAGTCGGCAATTTGAAAAGCTCACCAGCGATCTTTATCGTATCACTCAGCAACCCACTGAAGCATTAAAAGACTTTGTTAACAGGTTTAATAAAGAAGTCTTGGAGATCCCCAACCTGGATATGGCAACAGCTGCAGAAGCTTTCAAAATGGGCTTGAAGAAGGATTCCCCTTACTATGAAGATCTAGTGATGAACCCATGCAAGAAGATGGAAGATATCCGAAATCGGGCCCTAAGATTTATCAGGCTCGAAGAGGACAAGATGCAGCAATCTAAGAATCCTGACAAAGCTTCAGCATATATCCATCCTGATAGGAAGATAGAATCATCCCATCAAAGACAGAGCAAATCTAGACCTTACCACAGAAATGACCATAACAAAGTCAATTATGTGGAAGATGATGGAGATGATGATGATATTGAATCTCCTAAAATTTCTGATTATTGTTTTTCTGTTGATGTTTCAGGTATCCTGTGTGCAATGAGCAATCTTGGAGATAAAGCAAGGTGGCCTCGAAAGACTGACAAGTCATCCGGCTGGAAGGACAAATCCAAATGGTGCGCCTATCATGAAGATTTTGGACATCTTACCGAAGATTGCATTGCCTTGAGGAGAGAGATTAGTTACCTGTTGTCTAAGGGACACCTTAAAGAGCTCCTTGGGAACCGCATGACCAAGATGGAGAACAAGGAACCCGTTGCAACTAGACCACCTTCTCCCCCACCGGTAACAAAGGTATTCAATGTTATAAGTGGTGGTTCTGATATTTGTGGTACTTCTTATTCTGCAGCTAAGAGATTCGTCAAGAAAGCTAAGGACGAGAAGCCCGAAAGATATTCCAAGACGTCACAACTCACATCTCAAGATGTCATCTCCTTCGAAGAAAGTGACAGGGACAATGTTATGGATCCACATTATGACGCCTTAGTCGTTGCACTTCAAATAGCCAACTGCAAGGTCAGACGTATCCTAATATATGGGCACAGCTCTGTAAATCTCATCATGCTGGATGCACTGAAGGAAATGAAGTTCCTTGAAGACAGCATTGTAAAAAGGACCTCGGTGCTCGTGGGTTTCACTGGAGAAACCAAAAGTACAGTGGGTGAGATTACACTTCCAGTTTACGTCAAGGGTATCAATTCCATGGAGAAATTCTGTGTAATTGATAGTGCAACTTGTTACAATGTAATCTTGGGAAGACCGTGGATCCATGGGATGAAGGTTGTACCATCCACATATCACCAATGTGTCAAGATGCCGACACCTTGGGGTGTTGTCAAGGTTTACAGTGATCAACAGTCAGCTAAAGAATGTTATATGACTTCCATGAAGGCATCAACAACCCCTACGATGGCATAGCAATTACAGAGAAAGGCCCGTGAGGTTCTGGAGGCGAAGGAGCATGATTTGAAAGAGTTACTCTTAGTCCCCTCAAACCCAAATCTCAAGGTGCTGGTTGTCCAAGATGTTCCAGCAGAAATAGAAGAAGACCTTATTAATCTTTTGAAAAGCAGGATTAGGAGCTTCGCATGGAAACATGAAGATATGACAGGCATCAGTAAAGATGTAATCACCCACATACTCAACATTGAACCATCCTTTTGACCAATCCACCAAAAGAGAAGGAAGTTCGCACAGGAAAGGAACATTATCATTCAAGAAGAAGTGGACAGACTGCTCAAAGCTAAGATGATCAGAGAGGTCGAATACCCAAGATGGCTAGAAAATGTGGTGGTAGTAGGAAAGAATAACGAAAAATGGAGAGTTTGTGTTGACTTCACAGACTTAAACAAAGCTTGTCCAAAAGATCCTTTCCCCTTGCCACACATTGATACTCTGGTAGATGCTACTTCTGGACATGAAGTGTTGTCTTTCCTAGATGCATCTTCAGGATTCCAGCAAATCCAGATGGAACCATCCGACCAAGAGGATACCGCCTTCATCACCCCAACATGTATTTATTGTTATATTGCAATGCCTTTTGGACTAAGAAATGCAGGTGCTACATATCAGAGGCTAGTCAACATGATTCAAAGAGCAGATTGGGGACACTATGGAGGTATACATCGATGATATGGTGATAAAGTCGAAGAAGGATGAAGATCATGTTCGAGATCTTGCTCAAACATTTGACATTCTAGACAAGTTCAACATGAAGCTGAACCCTGCAAAGTGCAATTTTGGCATGAAGTCCGGGAAATTCTTGGGGTACATGGTGACACAAAGAGGGATAGAAGCAAGCCCAGAACAAATAAAAGCTATCATCAATTTAACGTCACCCAAATCCATAATAGATGTTCAAAGATTGATAGGGAATGTGGCAGCATTGAATCGATTCATCTCAAAATCCTCAAACAGATGCAAGCCGTTCTATGACATCTTAAAGAAGAATTCTAGGTTTGAGTGGACTGATAAGCATGAACAAGCCTTTCAAGATTTGAAATTGTACTTGTCAACACCTCCCCTTCTTTCAAAGCCTCAAGATGGTGAGCAATTGTGTGTCTACTTAGCTGTCTCCGAAACCGCAGTTAGTGTCGTCCTGGTCCGTGATCAAGATGGCATCTAGCAGCCAATATACTATGTAAGTAAAACATTGCTCGATGCGGAAACCAGGTATTCACACCTTGAAAAGTTAATATTAGCATTAATTTCTGCTTCAATTAAGTTAAGGCATTATTTTGAAACTCATGTTATTGTCATTCGTACTAATTATCCAATAAAAAGAGTAATGAGAAAACCATAAATGTCAGGAAGGATGGCCAAGTGGTCCGTTCAGTTAAGCACTTATGACATCAAATATGAGCCTAGAACAGCAATAAAATCACAAGCACTTGCATATTTTGTGGCAGATTTAGTCCAAGTATGCAACCAGAAGTAGAACTTGAAGTCCAACAACTTCAAGATGGGGACATCCTAAGGATGTGGACTCTATTCACAGATGGTGCTTCTAATATGAGGGGCACAGGGCTAGGTGTTGTCCTAAAGTCACCACAAGGGGAAATCATACCCCATGCCATCAGTTGTGATTTTAAAGCCACTAATAATGAAGCAGAGTGTGAAGCCTTAATCGTGGGCCTAACCGTGGCTCTAGACATGAACATTAAAGCAATACAGATATATAGTGACTCATTATTACTTGTAAATCATTTTAAAGGTTCCTATGCAGCAAAAAATGCCAAGATGACAGCTTATTTGGGCATTGTAAAAATTTTGGCAAGCAAATTTCAAATATTCTCTTTCGAACAAATACCCCAAGAAGATAACTCTCAAGCAGATACATTGACTAATCTTCGATCAGCTTTCAAAAGCTTATCTCAGACTAATATCCCAATCATACATGTTGACATCCCTGCTATGGAAAGGTTAGAACTATTCTGCATAGACGATGACATTCCAGACAGTCAGATGGAGATATCTTGGACGAGGCCAATAATCAAATATCTTCAAGATGGTACCATCCCTGATGAGGAAAAGAATGCTAGAGCATTCAGGGTAAGGATTTCAAGATTTATATTAATAGATAATGTGCTATTTAAGAAATCATTTGCAGGCCCATATTTGAGATGTCTCGAAGCCGACCAAGCCAAAGAAGTCCTGAGAGAGTTACACGAAGGATCATGTGGTAACCATTCTGGGGGCAGAAGCTTATATACAAAGGCTCTAAGAATGGGTTATTACTGGCCAACAATGCGCAAAGATGCTGCCATCTTTGCCAAGAAATGTGATTCCTGCCAGAGACATAGCGACATCTTGCATCAGCCCGCAGAATTGCTTCATCCGATCCTCTCTCCTTGGTCGTTCATGAGGTGAGGAATGGATATACGTAGGCAACTTCAGCCCGGTCAAACTCAAAATTGTGGAGGTCAAATATTTTCTCAAGGATGCCTTAAGATTAATTATGAATCTAATTCAACTCATTGGCTTGACTCCGCCATATGTTCTTACAGAATTCCACATCATGTCTCTGGAGAAAAGCATTGAAGCCCTCAAAGAAGTCTCAAACATGAGGTTGGGAGTGATCAACCTCCTCAAAGACATGCATGAAATTGAGCAGCACCATTTGTCTTACATTCAGGAATACTTGAGAAGAGTTCCTCCCCCTATTCAATTCCGGGGTCCCTATCATCCACATGCTTATGGTTCCCCTTATGGTCCTACACATCAGAATTTCTCATTCAGGATGCCTGCTGTGGCTACCAACCAACTAAAGGCATCAATACCCGAGAAGAAGATCAACAAGGAACATTTTGATGACTTAGGAATGCCTGTGGGTGAGTTCTTCGACATTTTGGTGGGAAAGAATTTGATCGAGCCGCTCGAGAACTACAAGCCTATTAACCCAAAGGAAGACTTAGATACATCCAAGTTTTGCAGATACCACAAGTACGCTGGGCATACCACTGACAAATGTGTGCAACTGAAATGCTCAATTCAAAGATTGATCAACCAAGGGAAGACCCAAGGCCTCATTGATGAAGGAACCCTCACCCTTCAAGGAAGGATTTAGATTCATTCAGTCTTGTAGGTTCTAGTGTGTCTTTGGGCATTGACATGTAATGTCCACTTTAGATTAGTTGCTTCAATAATAAAAGAGTCTTTCTTTCTTTTCTCTCTAGACTTGAGACATAATCTCGCATTACTTTCAAGAAGAATTGCTTTATTTATAATTATCACTTGATTGCTAATCTCACTGATTAACCCACCGGCTAATAAAGTAAACAATGAGTGAATGCTTTGATTGGAGTAAACAACTCACCGTTCCTTCTTCATACACACCATCTCTATACACCATCTCTATACACCATCTCCATACACCATCTCCATACACCATCTCCATACACTCTCTCCATACTCCACCATACACTTTTCATACACTCTCCCCCACTTGACCTCCTTTCCATATGGTCAAGACAAGCACAAAGACCGTTGTTGCTCATCATCAGAAAATAGCTGCTCACGCCACTGCAATTTAAAGAAAATGCAAGGAGTTGTTCCTATCCTTCACAAGTGCTGCATGAATATCAACTTGGGGCTCACCAACCCCCCAATCTCGCGTCTCCTCTGATTTTCCATTTGATCGATAAGCTTTCATTGAATATGCTCACATATCTTTCAAATGGTCCAAATACATTCTGCCTTACTTAATAAGTCGGTTAAATGAGTTTGCATTTATTTTAAATACTCTTTTGAGAATGCCATCCAGTAGCAATTGAAGCTTAAACCTCTCACCATAGGAAGCCATAACCTTATCCTCACTAAATAATACCATTTCATTTCAAGATCGACAAGTTTTGAGACCCTAAGGAAGAAGCCCATACTAGGGGCTCTCTTGATTCACAAAGGAAGTAATCACCTCAAAGCTCAAGAAAGGCGGAATGCGAAAGAAACTCATACAAGGGGCTCCCTCGAAGGGACCACCTCCAAACCCAAGAAGGAAAAGGTAAAATCATCCTAAGGCATACACTAGGGGCTATCGCGAGCAAACAAATCCGAAGGCCTTTCTCGATAAGAGGGTGTTTAAAAAAAAAAAAAAAAAAAAAACTTCATCACCCGAAGTGAACCTCCCAAAGGTTGTGAAAACGAGATATCGAGTGAAGGTCCTATCGTGATCAAGTTACTGCTTTGGAGTCACAACAATCTCGCGAGAAGAAGCAACAAAAATTCCCTCTTGGACAAATCCCGTAAACCAATTCCAAAGTCCATCCTCTCACTTTTAGAGGATTCCATCACCACCCTTGACCTTATCAAAATCAAAGTTAACCTCACTCTTAGAGGTTCTGAAGAAGCAGCAACAAGAAAATCCCTTCACCTTAGAAATTCCAAACACATCCCTCAAACCAACCTCTCAGCAAAAAGCCCAGCCGACCTCTCACTTTAAGAGGTCATGTTAATCATCACCTAATGATCGATCGCAACCCAAAGACCAGCTACAACCGCCACCGAATGGCATTCTCAAAAGATTATTTAAAAAAAAAAAAATGCATATTCAGATTTTTGAGTCTTTTGTTATCCTACGTGAGCATATTACATATCCTCTCAAAAGTTTGGGAACTCGTCCTATTCTTGAAATTCGTTCATTCGACTCCTTAAACACTGTCTGCAAAAGTCTCACTGGGGCTTTGCATCCGTGCCTCTCAGCGGCACTCCGGTAAAAGCAAGGAGACACGCGCCAGGGACTACTCCCCTCGGCTTGCGAGAACAAAGGAACAAAGAATCTTCACTCGAAGGAATGAAAAAATCTTTGGGTTATAATCAGTCAATTCCCACCTTTTCTTCCACCCCAATCTTTTTTCTATTTTTCATTCTTTCCCATGAAGGAGATCAATGCAACGGCAGCCCGTACCACAATTACCACCGAACAGAGCAGCAAGCAACAACGGAACATCCTTCTCCTTCTAAAGTCAAGCCAGATTTCCAACTTCTAATCAAAACAGTCATTATTTGTTTACTCATATAATTGGAATTTGATAAACCAATCAGTAAGGTCCATTCACGAGCAATCAAGATGTAATTCTGAATAAAATAAATTCTTCAAATGTCTCGACAAGTCTTCATTTTCTACATCATAGGAAAATAGAGCCAAACACTGTCTTTCTGTCTACAGGGGCTTCCATACACTTTTCCACACCTTGTGATGCTTATACTCTCCCAAAAGAGTCAAACCCAAAAGCGAAAGTGTCATACACGAACTCGGGATCCATTCCCACCTTCGAAAAAATGCGCCCCTGCACATATACATTTCCGAGTCTTGTCCAGCGACTGATTGACCATTGTTCGAAACGAGGGGTCGCCCCGTGGCCGCAAGATGACTCTGTCTGCAAATAGGGATGCATTGAATCTCTCCAAGCTGGGGCTTGTGTTAAGCTGTTCTCTCAGGCTCTCTTCAGGTTTGCTCTGCATCATCAACTGGGGCTTCGTCATTCCCTTCAGGTTTGCTTTGCATCATCAACTGGGGCTTCGCTATTCATCATCAATTGGGGCTTCGCCAAGGTTACTTCATCAAACATTGGGGCTCCCCTCAACAAAAATGGGTCGACTATGTGCTCTAACAAAAATCGGAGCTCCAATGAAGTCATATCTAGCATGAAGGGCATCCCTTGTCATCAAGATCAGCATGTGGCAAACTCTTGGAGTTAGTTAGAAACATGATTAATCATAAGGCCTCCTTATCAAAATAACATGCTTTCAAAATGCTATCCTCTTTGGCACCTTGTTTACAAAATCACTCTTTGGTCTCCACAAATTTTCAAACTCTTCAAATCTATCAAAAACGTATCTCTGTGACTCTCAAGATGACTCGACCCTTATCTTTGGACATCAAACTTACCTAATCCCATCTTCTCAGCCTCGCCTAGTTTAAATCAATAACCTTTCTGCTCAAACTGCCTTGTTTAGACATACCGCAAATGTAAAACCCTAGCCTCAAACCTAGGTGACAAATACCTCTCTAAACCCTAGCCTCAAGCCTAGGTGACAAATGCCTCTTTCTAAACCCTAGCCTCAAGCCTAGGTAACAGAAATCTTTCTAAACCCTAGCCCTAAGCCTAGGTAACAAAAATCTTTCTAAACCCTAGCCTCAAGCCTAGGTAACAGAAATCTTTCTAAACCCTAGCCCTAAGCCTAGGTAACAAAAATCTTTCTAAACCCTAGCCTCAAGCAAGCCTAGGTGACAAATACCTCTCTAAACCCTAGCCTCAAGCCTAGGTGACAAATATCTTTCTAAACCCTAGCCTCATGTCTAGGTGACAAATACCTCTCTAAAGCCCTAGCCTTAAGCCTAGATGACAAAACTCCTTTCTAAATCCTAGCCTTAAGCCTAGACGACAAATACCTCTCTAAACCCTAGCCTCATGTCTAGGTGACGAATACCTCTCTAAACCCTAGCCTTAAGCCTAGGTGATAAATACCTCTCTAAAACCCTAGCCTTAAGCCTAGGAGACAAGACTCCTCTCTAAGCCTTAGCAATGATTATCCCAATCTTTTAATCGCTTGGTTCTTCGGCTCGGGAAGCCATAATAATCCCAATCAATTCACACAACTATTCTTCATCAGTAAACAGTAGCCTAAGTCCTTTGGCAGCTACAGTTTCCCGCATTTTAGAGGTCTATCCTCCATTTCAAAGGGTCCGTCCCGCATCTTTCAAAGGGTCCGTCCCGCATTTCAAAGAGGTCTATCCTCCATTTCAAGGGTCCGTCCCGCATCTTCAAAGGGTCCGTCCCGTACATTTCAAGGGTCCGTCCCGCATCTTCAAAGGGTCCGTCCCGCATCTTCAAAGGGTCCGTCCCGCATTTCAGAGGTCTATCCTCCATTTCAAAGGGTCCGTCCCGCATCTTCAAAGGGTCCGTCCCGCATTTCAGAGGTCTATCCTCCATTTCAAAGGGTCCGTCCCGCATCTTCAAAGGGTCCGTCCCGCATTTCAGAGGTCTATTTCAGAGGTCTATCCTCCATTTCAAGGGTCCGTCCCGCATTTTCAAAGGGTCCGTCCCGTACTTTCAAAAGGTCCGTCCCGCATCTTCAAAGGGTCCGTCCCGCATCTTCAAAGGGTCCGTCCCGCATCTTCAAAGGGTCCGTCCCGCAGAAGTCAAACTCTCACAAATCTAGGGGTGACTCCCACAAAAGTCAAATATTTGGCTTTTGATTCCCACACAGCTTTTTCCCACATCGCCCCATACACTTTCTCTCAGTACACGAATCAAGACTAAACTTGGTTTATTTGCACAACACACGGAGAAATCAAGACTACACTTGATTTGTTCCATCACACACAATTTTCAAGGGAAAATCAAGACTATACTTGAATTTCCTTTCCACATATTATCTCACAAATCAAGACTACACTTGATTTGTTCCATCACACACAATTTTCAAGGAAAAATCAAGACTATACTTGAATTTCCTTTCCACATATTATCTCACAAATCAAGACTACACTTGATTTGTTCCATCACACACAATTTTCAAGGAAAAAATCAAGACTATACTTGAATTTCCTTTCCACATATTATCTCACAAATCAAGACTACACTTGATTTGTTCCATCACACACAATTTTCAAAGGGAAAATCAAGACTATACTTGAATTTCCTTTCCACACATTATCTCACAAATCAAGACTACACTTGATTTGTTCCATCACACACAATTTTCAAGGAAAAAATCAAGACTATACTTGAATTTCCTTTCCACACATTATCTCACAAATCGAGACTACACTTGATTTGTTCCATCACACACACAATTTTCAAGGAAAAAATCAAGACTATACTTGAATTTCCTTTCCACACATTATCTCACAAATCGAGACTACACTTGATTTGTTCCATCACACACGATTTTCAAGGAAAAAATCAAGACTATACTTGAATTTCCTTTCCACACATTATCTCACAAATCAAGACTACACTTGATTTGTTCCATCACACACAATTTTCAAGGAGAAAATCAAGACTATACTTGAATTTCCTTTCCACACACAACATATTTTCCCTCCGGAGAAGGCAAGACTATACTTGATTCTCCTTTCCGTACATCTCTCAATATTATTCGAATCGTCCTTAGATTCGACCCTCAAAGCCTTGCCACAAATCGCATCTTTGGGCTTGAGACGCTGCACGTCCGCCACTCTCGGGTACTAAACGCCCACGTTTTCGAACTACGACTTGGCTTGATTCCTCTTGGGATACGTAGGTAGCCCGACGTGGGTCCAGCCGCTCGACCTACCTGGTCATCCTTTTGCGACTCAGCTCGAGTCCAAACCTCACATCCGCAAGCTCACCATTTCACCTCCTGAAATCCCTTTTTTCAGGACGGATCCTATTCTTTTATCGTCGACCCCACTTGTCTTACAAGAAGCGTCGCCGAGGGGCTACTGTTAGTACCCGGTCCGAAAAAAGGGACTGAAATGCAATTCGGGAAAATCGGGGACTAAACTGGCATTTGGAAGCTTTTGGACCAAATTGGAATTTATTGGAAATTTAAGGACTAAAACGGGAAATATGGAAATTTGGGACGAAATTGATATATAAAAATTCCTGTGATTAAATGAAAAATAAAACTCCAAAGAGCGAAGTGCAAAAGAAGTCATTAAAGTGGTCAAAATGCAACGAGAAGATCGCGGGACGAAACGAATCTTTATTATACAAAATTGAGCCTTTCCATTTGTACCATGGCCGAGGGAATTGATAGTTTGGCCGAGACTTCTAGGACAAATGGCCGGCCAATGCATTGCAATTTGGGGCCATTCTAGGCCATTTGGGCCAAGGCAGATTTTGGGCCAAAAAAGGTTGGCCGATCGGCCCTTCCTCTTTTCCCACATCAGTTTCATAACCGTTCCTCCCCAATTCCTTTCACTATATAAACCCCACTCCGCCTCACACTTTGAACACAAAATTATTCTACGGAAAACTCAAGACAAAAGTTGAGGTTTCCTCCATAGAAAACTTGAGACTAAACTCGAGTTTTCTAAGTCTAAATATTTTATCAAGCCCGTTCTTCGAATTTTCATAGATTCGTTCCAAAAGCCTTGCCATCATTAGGTAAGTCTTCTGTTTATTTTTTCTGTCTTTATTATTATGCTAGATTTATTATTTGCATGCTTAGTATTTTAATTACTTTATTTCTTGCTTATGTCATATATGCTAGATTTAGGATTGTTTTAATATATTTAAATATGCAATAGCCGAGGATGATCTAGGGTTTCGCCAAAAAACCCAATGGATCTAGGAACTATTTCTTTCCTTCCACCTTAGTTATAATTATCCCATGATCAACAATCCCCCAAGGATGAACGTTGATTAGTGCACCTTCCGAGGGCCTAACTCAAAGGTTCTAGGGTGTGATCATCAATAAATTCTTTCTCTCCCCTCCTCCTTATGCATGATCCCGCTTCTTCTATCTATTCCCGTAAACACCGCACACAACCAACACCCCACATGCTAGAAAGACCGATTCGTCGGGCAATAGGAGTGATAACGTTTCTTCTTCTGTTGTAACTTGACCCCCGAACCCAATTAACTGTTTAGCCTTTTTCAAAGCTTTGGGCTATATCAAAGTGGCGTGGCGACTCTCAAAATTTAAATTAATATTTTTAATATGGTTTAAATCGAGTGTCACTAAATGAATATCCTATTTCGATCCGACTTTATATAATTAATTATTTCAAACTTCCGAATGCGCGTTGCATCGGGACGGGGTATTCACAGTTGCCGGTGGGGGAGAGACCGGTGAGAAGATTGGAGAAAGAGGAGAAGACCGGGGAGGGGTCTCCCTGTTATTCCGTTTAGAGAGAGAAGAAGTCTCAGAGAGAGAGAGAAAGTGTATTGCTTAGGGAGAAAGAAAATGAGCGTTCCCCCTTTTCGCCTGTGTCCCCCCCCTCTTGCAAATGGGATAAAACCCTTTATTTAATACTGATTTGGACTTGGTTTGGGGTGTCGTATGACACCTGTCCTTTTTAGGGCAGAATGGGCTGAAGTGAGATAGGCCCAAAAGCTGATGAATATAAATAATAAAAATGGGCCCAAAAACCAAATAGATTTAAATGAGCCCAAAAATAAAAGCATACCCAAACATACGAGTTCGGGTCGGGGTACTCACACTACTACCATCAATGCCATGGCCACCATACCGACAAATGTTTCAACCTGAAGAATGCAGTCCAAGACTTAATTGACAACGACGCCATCAGAGTTTGTCCAAGCGGTGGCATAAATTGGATGAATTCAAGCCAATGAGGGATCTCTTTCTTTTTCAGTTATTTACTTTTATTTGCAAAAAGAAACGATTAGTAGTCTAGTTTAGTTTGGATACTACTTGCCTAAAGACTTCATTTGTGGGCAAGAGTATCAAGTTTGCTTTTCAATAATAGTTAGTCAGTATTTTCCTTTTCAATTCTGATTACTCATTTGAGATCGAGAAAGAAAGCACCGTGAATGTCATAGAAACTTGCAATGAAAATGATTACTCCAAGGCACTTCGGTTTTCTGGAAACCTTCCTGTTTGGAGAATGATGCAAGCAAAAGGATACTTCCCTGGCTTTGGACTTGGAAAACACTTGCAAGGGATAACGGAACCACCACCGGTTCCCCCACCTCACACAAAGCACGGTCTAGGATACATCACTTCCATCCATGATGGAGATGACGAAGCAGAGTGGGACTTCACTCAAGTCAAGTGGGAAGGAACCGCATACAAAGGCCACAATAACCCGAAGGTCAAAGATTGCAACCTCGAGCCATATCGAAAGACACTCAATGGCTACTTCGTCTGGGAAGGAGAAAGCATTCCCTACTTTATCTTTTCAGAACCATGGACTGATGATAAAGGAAGGCGCCAATCGGGCTTTGAAATCTTCAGCGACTGCGATGCTTCACCAGATGAAACAGAAACCGTCTCACTAATCCCTAGAGATTTGTGGGGCATAAAGGCAGAAATAACCAGCGAATGCGACTTTGTGTTGGGAGAAGACATGCTGCGACAGTTTGAAGACCTGTGCCGGTTAGAAGACAGCCAGATCCATGCAATCTCCAAGGGGGACGCTCCAACTATTGATTACACAAGGCTAATACAGAAATGTGATGAGCCAATTCTAAACTGGCACGTCACCAGAGGACCAGTTGTTGATGAAGACTTCATGATCAAAGAGCTTGGTTGCACTCCCCATCCCCGCAGGAAGATAGGCCATGTAACTTTCACATTAGAATCATGCTCCACCTCTGATGAACTCACTCAAGAGGAAATCGAGATGGTGGCCGAGCATGTATTCCCTTACTTCCTCAATGAAAACTTTGATCTTTCCGAGTACCCTGAGATTGCTAACATCGTGAATGATGAATTAACTAATAACAATCAATATAACGAACACGTTAATAATGAATCATACGATAAGATAGATCAAGAAAATGAATAAATCTTAAAAGAATTAGCAAAGCAAGTAGGTCGTTGTGGAAAGAATGGCCCTGTTGACTACGAGGAAATGCAAACGGTTAATCTTGGGACAACAGAAGACCCCAGAGAAACAATGATCGGTAGCTTCTTCAAGGGAGAAGACAGAGAAACCTTGACTCAGCTCCTCAGAGAATATGTCAACGTCTTTGCTTAGTCCTACAAAGATATGCCTGGGTTGAATCCGTCAATTGTAGAGCACAAGATACCGCTGCTACCCAACGCCATGCTAGTCAAAAAGAAACTATGCAGAATCAAGCCGGAATGGTCAATGCCAGTAAAAGAGGAAATCATGAAACTCTTGAATGTGGGTTTTATCAAAGTGATCGAGTATCCGGAATGGCAAGCAAACACGGTGCAAGTGGCCAAGTCGAACGGGAAAATACGAGTTTGCGTCGATTTCAGAGACTTGAACAAGGCATCCCCTAAAGATGACTTCCCGTTACCAAACATAGATATGTTGGTCGACGCCACAGCCGCATACGAAGTCCGCTCATTCGTCAATGGCTTCGCAGGGTATAACCAAATCCTCATGGCAGAGGAGGATCAGCACAAAACTGCATTTACCACACCTTGGGGGACGTTCAGTTATACGGTCATGCCGTTTGGTCTCAAGAACGCTGGGACTACTTACCAAAGGGCAGTCACGACGCTATTTCACGACATGATCCACAAAGAAATAGAGGTATACGTGGACGAAATGATTGTCCACTCAAAGGGGACAGATGGTCAGCACTTCAGAGATCTCAAAAAATTCTTCGATCGACTGAGACAACACAAGATGAGACTCAACCCCGCAAAATGCTCATTCGGAGTGGTGAAAGGGAAAGTCTTAGGGTACATGGTAACAGAGCCCGGCATAGAGGCAGACCCCGCTAAGATAAGGGCTATCATGGACATGCCTCCACCCAGAACGCAGAAAGAAGTAAAAGGATTCATAGGCAGACTCCAATATATCAGTCGATTCATCAATCAACTGACCACCATGTGCGATCCTATCTTCAAGCTACTTAAGAAAAACACACCTCAAGAGTGGACCAAAGAATGTCAAGAAGCATTCGAGGAAGTTAAGCATTACTTAACTTCCCCACCCATCCTGGTTCCACCACACAAGGAAAAGCCCTTAAAGCTATACCTCACGGTTACTGACAATGCGCTAGGGGCTATGCTCGCTCAAGGACAGCCTGCCTCACACATAGAGAATGCCATCTACTTTGTCAGTCGTAGATTCCAAGGCAGCGAAATCAACTACTCTCCACTCAACAAATCCTCCGCTGCTCTTGTTTGGGTATCACAAAGGCTAAAGCCCTATATGGAAGCCTTCCCGGTTCGTCTCATTGCAAGAATGGATCCGTTGAAATATATCCTAGACAAATCTAATTTGTCTTCGAGATTGGCCAAATGGTACTTCATGCTCGCGGGATATGATATCACTTATGTCACTCAGAAATCCGTCAGGGGGAAGTGTATTTGAAGATTAGTTGACCGAATTTCCTTGTGACGAAGCGAAGGGGGAAGACCCGCGATTCCCTGATGAAGACATCATGAGTATAGAAGACGAAAATAAGTGGCAGTTATTTTTCATTGGCGCAGCCAACAAAAGAGGGTTCGGCATCGGAATGTTGTTGGTAGACCCTAACGACATCTATACTCCACTGGCAATACGTCTTGACTTTGACGCCACCAACAACACCGCAGAATATGAGGCTTGTATAGCGGGGATTGAGGTAGCCCTAGAACGCAACGTGACCGAACATGAAGTATTTGGGGACTCCCAGTTAGGGGGTTTTTGTTTTTTTAAAGTGATAAGTGCTGAAATCTGATTTCAGTTCTAAAAATGGCCGAATGATTAAGAGGCAGTAACTGAAAACTGAATTCTGAATTGGATAAATTGTTTGATTTTCTATCTGAATTCATTTTCTGAAACAGTTTCAAAAAAAAAAAAAACGTAAATGCAATATAAGACAGTAAACAGTTTAAAAAAAAATTAACCAAAACCAAATATGAAACAGTGGCTTTCAGAGGCAATTCAACAACATTTTAACCACTTAAAATTAAGAGGACTTTAAGAGCCTAACAAGCCTTATTTCAAAAAAAAAAACAAACACACTTATTTCTCTAATCCTCTGAATGAATAAGTGTTAAGAGGCAAACAAGGCTGAAAATCAAAAAACAAATGCCCCCTTAATCATCAATCAGACGCTGAAGATGTGGAGGATCCAAGATCCAACCCTTCAAAGATACAGTGCCCACCTCCAAGAGTTGGCGCAACAATTTCAGGATGTCTCGTTCCACTATCTTTCTAGAGACAAAAATCGGTTCGCAGATGCATTAGCCACACTCGCTTCCTTGGTTGAAATCCCTAAAGTAAAAACAGTCAAACGCTTCAAAATAACACGACGTTCAACTCTCGCCTACTGCGCCGTTATAGATCTCCATGACTGCAAAGACAAATGGTTATCTGAATGTGCCATTGTTGAGAACTCCGAAGAGAAACCATGGTACCATGATATTTGGCATTTTATCCTAGATGGAACCATCCCACCTAAGTCAGATCAGAAGACTCAGATCGCCCTTAAGAGATTGGCCGCTAATTACTCTATCATAGCTGGCCGTCTATTCAAGAAGCATTCCCAAGGAAACCTCCTTTGTGCCACCGAGGAAGAGACCCGAGAAATAATGGACCATGTTCATCAAGGCATATGTGGAAACCACATGAGCGGAAATATGCTTGCCAAAAAGATCATCAGACAAGGGTACTTTTGGCTAACCATGGAAGCCGACTGTACCAAAATGGTCAAGAAATGCCATAAGTGTCAGATACACGCCAACCTTTAGTACGCACCGCCCTCCTTGTTGTACCCTATGACTTCTCCTTGGCCGTTCTCAACATGGGGGATAGAAGTGATTGGAAAGGTAACACCCACAGGAGCTAATAGGCACTCCTTCGTCCTAGTTGCCATCGACTATTTCACTAAATGGGTCGAGGCCGCCTCCTACAAAGTTTTGAATGCCAGAAAGGTTGCAGAATTCATCAAACACAACATCATCTGCCGATACGGGGTCCCACAAGAGATGATATCCGATAATGGCTCGCACTTCAAGAAGGAAACCGATCACCTCCTAACCGAGTATAAAATCACGAGACACAAGTCATCCCCTTACAGGCCTTAGACAAATGGAGCAGTTGAAGCCGCAAACAAGACAATCGAAACCATCATCATAAAGATGGCAGTCACCGGGAAAGACTGGCCCGACAAGTTACCCTTCGCACTGTTGGGATACCGCACTTCAGTCCGAATAGCTACGGGAGAGACTCCCTACGCCTTCACATTCGGAATGGAGGCTATCTTGCCAACAGAATTGGAAATACCGCCACTAAGGGTTCTCCTAGAAAACCAAGTGAATGAAGTCGACTGGTTAGAAAGCAGATACGAATAGTAAGCCTTACTAGACAAAAGGAGGATGAAAGCAGTCGAGCATACTCAAGCTTACCAAAGAAGAATGGCAAGAGCTTTCAACAAAAAGGTCAAGACAAGGAACATCAGAGTGGGCGACCTGGTTCTCCGCGAGCATCGTCCTGGACCTTTCAACCCGCTAGGCAAGTGGGGACCAAGATGGATAGGAACCTACATCGTAAAGAAGATATTCTCTGGGGGAGCCCTTCAGCTGGTAGACTTAGACGGAGATCAGCTACCGAAGGCAGTCAACATGGACAAGCTCAAGAAATGCTTCGCGTGACTTGGCCTCTTAAAAAGAAAAACGCTCGTTAGGTTGAAAATCTCGAAAGGGACAGCCTAGGCAAAAATTAGAGCTTGCACAAAAAAAGAAGCCCGCTAGATTGAAAACCCGAAAGGGCGGTCTAGGCAAAAGAAAGGGTGTGCATATATAAAAAAAAGGGGGCCTTGTCTCGCGCGAGACTACCTCTCGGCCTGAAACCGTATTTTGTCCTTTATTCTATAAAAAATGAACTACGTTAGACCTGAGCCTCTTATTTAATTGTTGTAAAAGAGGAACGTAGGCAGCCTTCGGGTTCGGTCTAATCAAATAAATAAATTTAATTTTGTCCTTTTATTAATCGAATGCATTTTATTAATGGCAAAAGGGAAATCCTAACCACAACGACTAATTTGCTAAGTAACAATTTAAAAAAAAAAAAAACTAATAAAATAAAACTATTGATCTATCAAAGCAATCTCTTGGTACTCCTTAAGATCTAGCCTTTCATTAACTTGGTTGGCCGGCGAACATGATCACCACCGTCTTCGCGATCCTTCTTGCGCTTTGGGTCCTTCGAAGCAGAACATCCCTTGAGACGAGTAAAGACGGACTCCGAAAGCCTCTTGAAGACATTGGGCCTATCTAAAGCTTGCGTCTTTCCAGGCATCCCTTTGCCTCGCCTCTCGTACCAATCCCCATCAAGAAATTCCTGGGTTGGATCTGTCCGTACATTAGCAGGATCAGATTGAGCCTCGCTCCTTCGCAAAATACTGCTAGCTACGAAAGAATCCCCTAACAGTGGAAGCCGCAGATTATCAATCTTCTCCACACTAGGGTGGCCAGTATGAAGAAACCAATCCAAATACTTGTCAGATAAGAAGACGCTTGCATTAAAAGTCCGAAGGTTCGACCAGCGGTCCCGACTATTTCCTTCGCCCCATGCTTGAGCTAGCACCTGCGCAAACTCTACACCAATATAAGACACACCACGGGAGGCCCCTTCGAAAAGATAAGTGTCCTTCTGCTGACCAAACTGACGGAGCACCCGCTTGGGAAAATAAAAGGAGGAATCTCACAAACTTGGAAGAATGACCCTGTCAAAACCCTTGGTATTGGCAACATACTTGTTCAATCTCCAATAAGGTTGACACCAAAGGATATCAGCAGTTACAGTCTTCGCAATCAACCCAGCCTACTCATCCACCGAGAGATCCTTGACCAGCAACTTTCGCATATGATATGTGAACGGAGAATATTCCAACGGGGGACCTACCAACTTGAGATGCTCCCTAAGCCAAATAGTCAACAAAAGAGGACTCCCTTGGGTCATGGCACCGGTCTTATGCAGCTCATCAAGACCATGTAGGGTTCACCCAAAATTAGCGGAATGATTTTCCTAGAACGTTTCCTAGCCTGCAGAACAATTTCCACCAATTGGGAGTCAACCAAGCCATCCCTGCATGTAAACAAAACATCTCCGAAGAGAGAAAGGGCCAGAAAGTTCCGTTTGTAGACATGAAAGGCGTCATCATCTGAATCCCCGCTGAATCGCTCAGGAAAAGAAGAACAATCAACCCACCTACGGTGAACCAACTCATAACAAGTATCAAGGGGGATCCCTAGCAATTCATTCAAGGCCTCTGAATGATTCCTATTGTATTTAGGAACAGTAATCTCACCTGTCAAGGGCATATCTAAGATGATGGCAAATTCCTCCACAGTAGGCACCATCTCATTAAGAGAAAAATTGAAGAGATGAACAGAGGGATCCCGAAATCGGGCAGCACCCTGCAAAAGATTCCAATCCGGTTGGAGGTTCTTCAAGGTGAAAAGGATTCTGAATCCGAATTCTGCTATAAACTTATTGCGAGATCGGTTGCGAAACGACCTCACAAAATTTCTAGACACTTGCTTGAAGGAGTCAACCACTTCAAACGGTAAAGAAAAATCATCGACAATCATGGACATTGGGGCAATCTCCTTGGAAGCCATGGATCACAGGGTTGAAAAAGAAGACAATAACTTCACCCTAACAGAATATCTCTAGAGTTTGAAAGGCTTGGATGAGTTATCTGGCTGGACTACAGGGCAATTTTATAGAGAAAACTGACAAAATCCTGTTCGAAGAAGGAAAAGAATTCTGCCTGGGTAGCGTGTCTCGCGCGAGATGCCTTGTCCCGCGCGATACATCGCCACGGCAAAACAGCAACAGTTCTGCACAAATAAAAATCTAGCCCCAACTTGACGAAGCAAGTCTCGAAAAACCTGCACATACAGTTCCCAACATACAGTGCAACACCAAATTCAAGCTCAAAATTGTGGCCTAGGTGGCCATTTCATTTCCAAACTACGGAAAGTCGAGAAAGTTAAAAAACTAACTAATTAAACCTAGGATTAGGAATTAAGAAAACCATGTTTTTTGTGCTACCTACTTGGTAACGGGTACCAAAAAGAAAGAAAATTGTCTGGGCCCACACGGCCAATATTTACAAATTCTCAGAAAACAAATGGGGAGAAAAGGAGGGGATCACGCCATCAAGTCACTCGAGCCACCGGCACCTCCGCCTTCACCACCATGGGGGATACCATCCCTCCTCGATCTCTTGGCTCCACAAGTCGGAGTCACCGCAGAGGCCACCGTCGAAGCCGCCAAGGATGCCTTCTGGAACAGCCTCTCAGACAGGTCCGACACCAGGGCCATCAATCCTGCCATCTTGCTCGCCCCACGGTTGTAATCGGCCGCGGACATAGTGATCTGACAACAGAAGAAAAGAGATGCTCAGATGAAGTCGGACATATACACTTATATGGACGAATACTTGAAATGGTGAACAGAAATGTACCGAGGAGACATCAGGCAGAAGACGGTAACCCTCGGGAATATGATTCGGAGTCGGGATGTGGCCCACCATCGGCATGCTCCCCATCATATACGTGTAGCTCAGAGGGCCTAAATCTTGCATGAAGGGCAAAGAACTAGCTGACTGGGAAGAAGTTCTAGGGGCTAACGAAACTAAGGCAGAGCCAGAGCCACGAGCAAGCGATCGCCTAGCACCCACCGGAAGGGGACCCATCAGTCGAGGCAGGAACTCCGCATAAGAGGCTCCTCAAACAACACGAGTCGTAGCCGCACAACCCACCATGAGATCGGCATAATCATCATCAGGAATATAGTGGGTGGGGTACATCGCCCTCGGCGGATCCGCTGGCATCCTATATTACAGTCTACCCTGACCATGCTGTGGGAAGACCCGCTTGCCAAGATACATAGTATCTCCCTCCAGAGATGCCAGCATCCTCTGCATCACAGTGGCATCCAAAGCATGGTGGACCTCCCGCGCTAACAGGATCCAGGGATAAAGGCCCAGTCGCTCATACTCAAAGGTGTCCAGCATGGCCCGCGCCTCTGCAACCGACAGGGTCCACTCCTGATTCTCCTCCTCATCAATGCTTCGATTGGGGTGGCTCCACCTCCTAATATCCGAGAATAGAGGGTTCGGACTGTCCAGCTCAAACTTGTATAGCCCAAAGACAACATAGCCCCATTTTTGTAAAAGAAAGCAGAGCGGATTCAGTATGAAATACAGACAAAGCATACAGACAAAGGACAAAAACAGAATCAAGAGCATACCTCCCAAGCATAAGAATAACCCTACAGGGTATCCTTGGTGTGCCTACACGCCTCATCCATGGCGTGATAACAGAAGGCCAGCCCCGCTGAGCCCCAGTCATAGGTTCTCAGCTCATCCGAATTCACCAACAAACCCAAAAGAGAAAGACGGGCTGTAGAAGAGTGGTTCGCAAAAATGGTCTCCGAAAGAATGTACCAGAGGGCACCTCGTACCAACCGATTGGTCTCCGCGTTCGGCTTAAGAGCATAAGCCTCAAGCTGAGCCCGGAGAGGTGACAACTCAGCAGCAAACCCCTTAACCTTGTTAGGGGCGAAACCGATCAACTGTCTCCACACAGTAGGGCTCGCAGGCTTGTAACCCGCAGTCTTCGGAAAGGGCTTACTGGTAAACTCTAGCCCCGTGATAGCAAGGAAGTCCATCGGAGTCATAGTGGCTTCCCCGAAGCGCAGATGCACGGTGTGGGTAGTATCCCACCACCTCTCCCTGATAGCCTGAAGAACTTGGGGAGTCCGTCTCATCCCCTGAAGGTTATCAACAAAGGTCAAAAGCCCCGTTTGGGCCATCCTAGCTCGAACCCCATTGAGGTCCTTGATCTTGTCCCACAAAGGTCTAGCCAGTTTTGGGCTCCCTCGACAATTTTTTGTTGGCCTATACGACTGCAAAACAAAGAAAGAGCAAAGGACAATGTTAGAAATCATTCCATGGCAGAAATTCAAAGGAATAAAAGAAAATTTTCATTGATGCATTTCATCGAACACTTGGCGTGCGCACAAGAAAAGCTTGCCCAAAGATGTAATTGATGATCCGAATCAACCCCTCCTACAATCCATGATATGTAGGGGACTCATACGCACACAATGCAACAACAAGCATCTAACAAATTCAAAAAAAAATGAAGCATGCAAGGTAGAATCAAGTTCTAAGCAAAAGGCAAAGGAAAACTACCATTAATGGAATTTGAAATCAAAGAAAAGCACGAGTTCAAATTCAATGCAATGTAAGAAACAAGAATTGAGAGAGAAGCTCTTACCAAACCTTCCCGAACAGCGGTGGAGATATGTGCGTCCCTATCGAAGGTGAGGTCATCGCGAGGATAATCTTTCCCAAGCAAATAACTCCCCAAAATGGAATTCTTTCTCTCTTGAGCCATTGATTGTGGAGGGAGGAAGGATTGAGAGTTGTTTGGAGGGAGGAATCAACAAGCAACTCACCAAAATTTGCAGAGAAAATCACCTTAGCTCGAGCTAGGGAGGGAATTTGAAAAGAGATGGTTTCAAATTAAAACAGCAGCGGCTGTTATATATTACCTCGATAGTGGATATCCCGCACGGGATAACTTATCTCGCACGAGATATGCCTTCTGGAATTTGACAAAATTGTCCCCGACAATAAGCATCTACGTAATGTCAAAATTCAAAATTTTGACACATTTACCCTTGGAAATGATACACTAGCAAGGAAATGTAGAAAAATCAGCACCGCAAGTCACGACATTGGGAATCAGACCGAGAAAGGTCGCGATTCGAGGATTGGACCGCTAAGGTCACGACTTTAGGAATCGGACCGAGAAAGGTCGCGATTTGAGGATTGGACCGATAAGGTCAGGATATGATATATCAGACCGAGGAAGGTCGCGATTGAGAGTTGGACCGCGAAGGTCGAGATATGAGATATCGAACCGAGAGGGTCTCGATTGAGGGTTGGACCACGAGGGGTCAAGATATGAGATTTCGGATCGAGGCACGTCGCGATTGAGAGTTGGACCGCGAGGGGTCGAGATATGAGATATCGGACCGAGGTAGGTCACGATTGAGAGTTGGACCGCGAGGGGTCGAGATATGAGATATCGGACCGAGGAAGGTCGCGATTGAGAGTTGGACTACGAGAGGTCTAGTTATGAGATATCGGACCGAGAAAGGTCGTGATTGAGAGTTGGACCGCGAGGGGTCGAGATAATAGATATCGGACCGAGAAATGTCGCGATAGAGAGTTGGACCGCGAGGGGTCGAGATATGAGATATCGGACCGAGGAAGGTCGTGATTGAGAGTTGGACCGTGAGGGGTCGAGATATGAGATATCGAACCGAGAAAGGTCGTGATTGAGAGTTGGACCGCGAAGGTCACTATTTGAAAGATTCCCGAGATGGGACCATGCAATTGTTATTCTATTAAATGTTTAAGTTTACTGAAAACACATTTTTTCTCCGAGTCCTAAATGGTTGAAATAGATTGCTCTTCTTTTTCGCAACTAACCTAGGGCTTGGATCAGTGGATCTCGGCACTACGTTTATAAGCCCCTCGTTTTTCACCTGGAAATCGTCTTCCCGGGACAGACAATCCCGAGCGAGGGTCCTATAAGGCAAGCGAGTTCCACTGACAAAGGGAAAAGTGAACTTAAGGCTAGCTGGTCATGTAAACTTTCAACCTATGTGACATGCGGGTCATGGTCAAAGTCGACGTCCTTAAGTTAGGGCGGAAATCGTGCCGAAATTTCGGCATGACCTCTCTTGACTCGCTTGAGCGAGGGGCCTTACCTTTTGGCATTGGCTAAGTTGTGGCTGGCATGGTGCAAACGTTGAGGGTTTGATGACACAGTGTCACATTGAACCTTCGGGTTTGTTTTTAGTGTGGATCTGCATCAAAGTCAAGGCTGAAAAGCTAAGACTTCGGGTTGAGAACGACCTTTGATCTCAACTTTTAAGTTTGACTTGTGAGGGAGACCGGCGTAAAAAACATACACTTGGGCTTTATGACACGAACTAAGCCAAAAACCAACAATGGTCTTGGACGAAGTGTGACACAAAGAGTGCATGGTTTACACGGGCTAGGATTGGCTATTTGCGACGACCCCGTGCGCGCTCGAAAGGTATCTAGCAGACCAACTGAGTTGCAACTGAACGGTCATCCCGGGTTACGGGTCATAGTGTGCAGTGCACCGAGGTAGCAAGTGCGCGTAGCGTGCGGTGTATCGAGGCAGCAGTGCAAGTAGTGTGCGGTCACTAAATTCTTTTTTGAGTACAACATAGATTTTTAGAATTTGTTTTAAAGAATTTATGCGCAGTTCAAAATGTAGCATGAAAATCAAATATGAACGGAAATGCACGAACATGTTATGATTTTGAAAGAGATGAAAAGCAACATCTTTTTTTTGAAACAGTCCAATGTTTTGAAAACCGGAGCTGCTTGAAATTTCTTTTTTGAAAAGAAAAGCAAATTAACACGAAGCATGGAGAAATCACACAAGCACACAAAACGAGGAAAGGTAAATGAAAGTTTGACTGACAAAATGTTTTTTTTAAATGAAGGAAGTTTTGAAAAACATGTTAACTCCCCAGCGGAGTCGCCAACTGAAATTACCCGGATCGCGCGGACTGCGGCTAGCGGTTCTTTCGAATGGACTTCACATGGAAAAGAGAGTCGCCACGCCGTTTTGAATTATGAGCCCAAACTTTGAAAATGTCTTTGAAAACAAGGTCGCTTTTATTGGTAGCAAAAACATGGAAAAATCTTTGAAAATGGGACGTTTTGATTGGTAGCCAAAACTTTACAAAAGGCTTTTAGGACCAGAGATTGTTAGGTTCGGAGGTCATGTTACGTTTCGGGAAGAGTATGTTGAGATCACCCGAAATGCCTCGTATGACGAGTCTTTCTACCTTTCTCGAAAAGTGTGTGTGTGTGTGTGCATTTGCAATTTGAAAATGGGGGCTTGAATGACAAGCTTAATCATGATTTGAATATCGAATGTCGATTTTATGATTCTTGGGAAAATGCGAGCGTTTGAATGACAAACGTCGATTTTGGAGTTTTTTAGAAAAAGAGGTGTGAGTGACGAGTTTGAATCTTTTAACTTAAGTGTCAAATGTTGACTTCTAAGAAAGAGTGTTTGAATGTCAAACGTCGGGTTTCGCGTTTAAAGATGATTGTTTGGATGCCAAACGTCACTTTTGTGCATTTTGAAAGAGAGTTCGAATGACGAAATCCGATTTTGAACCGGGCATAACATTGTTAGCGATTTTATGAAAAAAAATCATTAAATGAGATGCGATCAACGAATCGTTTTGCGACTCGGACATTGATAAGTAAATACTATCACGAGCCAAATGGCTCGGACTTCTAAATGACAGTATTTAAAATGCGGTATCAATGGAATCAAACGATCCGGACATTAAAGGTGCGATCAACGAGCCAAACGTCTCGGACTTGTAAAGTTAAATAATTTAAATGACAATCAACAGATAAAACGATCCGGACTTGTAAATGACTATCACGAACCAAACGGTTCGGACTGTAAAGTTGCGAATCGACGGATCAAACGATCAGGACTGTAAATGACATAAAAGTAAAGAACGGGGCCGGAACGCCGTTTTAACCCAAGATTACTTCTCTTACGGGAGAGAAGATGATCTTGGACTAAAACGTATCGGACCCCATAGATGGTGTGACATCTACATTTCAATGATTTTCGACCGAAGCGGTTGTAGCGATTGACGCATAAACCGAGACGGAACGAGTGTTTAGGGAGAGAGAGTGTTACCTATGGCTAGGGGTTGACTCTTTTGGCTCGGTTGATGTATACAGGATACAGTTTAGAGTTTGAAAGGGTGTTTCGAGGTTGTTTGGTTGAAAAATGAGGTTTTCATGCAAATCAAGACAAAACGGGGCTCGGGAGAGGCTCGAAAGGTTTATACCGTGGGCTTTGGGTGAAAATGTTTAATAAATTTCCTCCTTTTTTTAAATATTTTGACAGCCCTTGTATTTATAGGTTGAAATTGTAGAACAGTCCGGATGGACTTATCCTCAATTAGGGGGGGTTTCGTGGTATTTTGGAAAATTGGAGGACTTGTTGGCAATTTTTGGTTTGCCTGTAAAACAGTCTGAACGGACTGTGACTCAATCTCAGGGGCATTTTGGTCTTTTTCCTTTGAAATCTGATTGATGTTGACTTGAGGGCCTTGGCAAGCGTGCCACATGCCCCTGTGACTCACCTAGGCTAGGTTTTCATCCCGTTATTTTCGATTTTGCCCGTTTTTTAAATAAATGTCCGGAAAATGTCCGAAACGCCCCCGGAAAGTGCCAAAAAGTGTGTTTTTCAGGAAAAGCTATACTTTTACGTGTGATAACGTGTGTTGAGTACGCTTTGATGTTGGGATGCATGGGGAAGTCCCAAGATGTCATGTTGGCTTGAGAACGGGGAGTTTAACGGGTTCCGGTTAACCTGGAGCGGGCCAGTTTAACGGATTCTGGTTAACTTTTAACGGATTTTGACGATCCGGATTTGGGTACATACACCTAGGACCGTTCTTCTCTCTCGGTCGGTGGGATCTGCTTGCCCTATATGACCCTCGCCCGGGGCTGTCCACCCTGGGATGTCGAAATATTGGTGCAAAACGAGGAGCTTATAGACGTAGTGACGGAGCCCACTGATCCAGGATCTAGAATAGTTGCGAAAAAGAAGGGCAACCTTTTCCAACCAAATAGAAATAATTAAAAGATACCGTTTTAAGTAAACTTGATGATTTTTAACTGCATGTTACTTGAGCCTTCAGCCTAAACACCTACCCCCGAGTCTAAATATTACCTATCCCTTCTCGTAGGGAGAAAAAAGTGGGTAAGAATATCGGGTTAGCGGCTTTTCAGTGCAGAAATTTCAGGCTCAAACAGTTCGTCAGAATCGTCAGTTTCATCTACTCAGTGGTTTAGAATGGCAGATCTGACAGAAAACAGTGATGGTGTTGGTAGTCCGATGTCTAGAGAGGAAGAGTTAGCCCTCGCCTTGAAAAGCAGCCGCAAGTCTCACTAAGAGCAGCAAGGCATGCTCATCGATGCTCTTCGCCGTCATGGGGTTCAGATAGTAGCTGAAGCAAATGGTTCTTTGGTCATGGTGGAAGATGAGACTCCAGAAACAGTGATTTCAGCCCCTCCATCCTATAACTAATGCCCTCCTTCTTCGACATACGATCCCTTACCAAGGACTACTCCCTTTCATTCCTTTCCAGTACCTCAGGCCGTCATGGCTCCTTCACCCTCAGCTCCTCAGATAAGACCCATCTTCGTTCAATATCAACAGCGAACGAATGCTACAGCCACCCCAGCCTCTTAGTCTCAGCAGTATCCCATAGGATTTACTCCGCCTCCGCACGGACCATCCCAGCTGATTTCAAAACCTCAGAACCAATACAATGATCTCCTCAACACTTTCCCCGCAACAGCAGATCTTCCATCTCCAGCCTTGCCAACAGGACCCCATGAGGCTCCTTACTCCTTCTTTTACCACTGTAGCTTTGGATCCAACCCCTATGCCTCTGGCCTGTCCTATGGAAAATAGGGACAAGGTCATGTTTACACCTATTTCCCTCCAAAAGATCCTCAAGTCATGGTACCAGCCACCAGTGTGCCACCTACTGTGCCGCCACTCAAGTCTGATAACCCAACCCTGGAACCGAGCAATCCTAAAATGTCATCTGACCCTAACATGACCTTGGTCATGGAGCATGTTAAGTCCATGCAAGAGAAGTTTGGTGAACTGAAAACTAAGAAAGCAGCCAATCAAATCACCGATCCAAGAAAAATTGTTCCCCTTCCTCCAAAATTGCGGATGCCTGAGATTGTAAATTTCAACAGAACAGACTTTCCTCAAACTCACATCAAAACTTACCTCCTGGCTATGAGGGACAACGATTGCACGTATCAGCAAATGATTGATCATTTTCAACTATCGTTAACGGGTTCAGCTCGTAGGTGGTTCTTGCATGTAAAGCCAGAGGCACGAGCCACATGGGACCAGATTAAGGAAACATTCATGGAAATGTACAAGGCCAACTTGAACTGGGAAACTAGCAAAAACGACTTGCAAGGGACTTTGCAGCGCTCAGATGAGCCGGTGGGTAAATTATATAAGAGATGGAATTGGAAGCTTAGTGAAATGATGACCCCGTTGAATGAAGAAGAACAGATGGAAATCTTCCAGTCCTGCTTAAAGCCCCAGTTAAGGGTCCAGATTGGCAATTACTATTGTCCCGATCTCCGAGCGATGGTGAATGCTTACACAAAATTTGAAAATGCCTTCAACATGGCACCAGTTATAGGATCCAGTAACTCCTACTGGTATAGAGCGCCAACCTCAAACACTCCAGCCAGCGCCATGAAGGGAAAAGAAAAAGTAGGGGCAGTCAATTACATTCAAAATGAGAAAGTCGGATAAAGTTCATGTCAGACAGCTACAAAGCCAAGGCCTCGCTTCTACACTGCTGAGGACTTTGGGAAGTCGTTGGAGAAAGTATTCGATGGTTTGGTAGCTGAGGGGCTTATTAGACCTTTGGAGAATTGGAAACCCAAGAACCTTAACATTAGGTTAGACGAGTCTAAGCATTGTCATTTCCACAAGTACCATGGGCATACCACCAATGACTGGCCCTATTTGAAGCACCTGATCTCCCGTCTGATCGAGGAAGGCAAGCTTGAACCGCCTTAGGGCCCCAATATAGTCAAGAATCCTCTTTCGGCCAATGACCGAGTGAATGTGATTGAGTTCGGAAATTCAGAGCAGGCAAATGGTGTAGGGTTCGGGAATCCAAAGATTATAGAAATCCTAGAATTCAACGTTCCTTACGTTGAATCGCATGGGGAATGGAAAGATCTGATTGATGCCTTAGCCAGGGAAGGGCAATTTGGCCCTATAATAGGGACTTATTTCATTAATGTTGTCAAAGCAAGATCACTTTTCGACAACATCGAGCCAGTTACCATAATCAAGATTACCGAGGAAAAACTAACTTATGAAGATTGTGAGGCCGAAGTAAATCAAGCTATGATGGCCGAAGTCTCCCCAGAACCCTTCATCACCCATGGTGAACATAACGTGTTTGTGATGGCCTTTTCTGCTCAGGAGGATCAGTCCCAACCACCAGCCTGGAGAAATGTGGAAAGAAGAATGAATGACCAAGGAGACTCTGATGACGGAGAAAGTTGTCTCTCAGATGCCGAAAGTGTAACTGGCCTTGGTAGTCCAAAAATGCAACTGAATGTGATCGAATTCTGAGAGAAAGCCGCACCAGTTCAACCGAAGCTCCACCTTGGGTATGATGTCTGCAACTGTGACCATTACCTTGAGGATGCATATCAGGATTGGAACGCAATAAAATTTGCTTCTCCTCCAGATAGCAACAGTGAAGAGTACCTCCCTATCTAGTCCAATCAAACACTTTATCATTAGTAGTATAGGGTTAAGAGTCTTCGAGTTTGAGTCCTCCAAGTCATCTGATGGCCTTACGCCTGATTATTATGAATGTGTCGCCAATATCATCTTTCCCTTTGCATTAAATGAAATGATAGATCTTTTTGAGTATCCCCTTATTACCAACTTAACAAATGATAAATTAACTAATAATCTAACAACAGTTAATAATGATTCATTTGAACAAGATGCAAACACACTAAATGAACAATACATTAAAGAAATATTTAAGCAAGTTATTGATAAAGAGGAAACCCTGTGCCCAAGCCGCCGAGGAGGGTTTGACTAGTGTTAACCTGGGTACTATCAAAGAACTAAAGAGACATAGATCGGGAACTTCTTTCAAAGGGCCGAACGGGACAGACAGGTTGATCTGCTCAGAGAGTATGTGGATGTGTTCGGCTGGTCTTACAAGGACATGCCGGGGTTGGACAACTCGATTGTGGAACACAGGATTCCTTTGACTCCCGATGCCAAGCCTATGAAATAGAAGTTAAGAAAAATCAAGCCTGAATGGTCTCTACAGGTCAAGGAGGAAATTGAAAAGATGCTTCGTGTAGGATTCATCAGGGTCATTGAATATCCGACATGGCTGTCGAATATCGTGACAGTGACTAAAGCAAACGGGAAGGTACGCTGCTGTATGGATTTTCGGGATCTAAACAAAGCCAGTCCCAAGGAAGACTACCCCTTGCCAAACATAGATATTTTGGTGGACGTCACGGCCAACTACGAAGTGAAGTCATTCGTTGATAGTTTTGTTGGCTACAATCAGTTCAAGAAGGCAGAAGAGGACCAGGAAAAGACAGATTTCACCGCGCCATGGGGGACATACTGTTACACGGTGGTGCCTTTTTGGTTAAAAAATGTTGGGGCTATGTATCAGAGGGCAGCAACTATGCTTTTTCATGACATGATCCACAAGGAGATCGAGGTCTATGTCGAAGATATAATTAT
Organism: Adenophora triphylla var. japonica; assembly: GCA_022495995.1. Lineage (NCBI taxonomy): Eukaryota > Viridiplantae > Streptophyta > Magnoliopsida > Asterales > Campanulaceae > Adenophora > Adenophora triphylla. The sequence goes on from JAFEMH010002206.1 coordinate 140,866, forward strand.
CCTTTCCAAGGGCACATATGGACAACACTTTGTTGATCTGCGAAAGTTCTTTGAGCGGTTAAGGAAGCATTCTATGAGGCTGAACCCTGCAAAGTGCACCTTCGGAGTGACAAGGGGAAAAGTACTTGGGTATATGGTTACAGAGCGAGGCATTGAAGATAACCCCCGAAAGATCAAAGCCATTATGGATATGAGACCGCCTAGATCCCAAACAGATGTCAAAAACTTTATGAGCAAATTGCAGTATATCAGCCATTTTGTCAATCAGCTGACAACCTTGTGTGAGCCCATCTTCAAGCTTATAAAGAAGAATGTCGATACAGAATGGAATGAAGAATGCCAGGATGCCTTTGACAAAATTAAGGCATACTTAGTGAATCCCACGATATTATGCCCCCCGCATGGATAGAAACCTCTTCTGCTCTATCTCACTGTCAGTGACATGGAAGTTGTGGCTATGCTAGCCCAGGAAAAGAAAGATTCTCGGGTAGAGAATGCCATTTTCTTTGTGAGCCAAAAGCTGCAAGGGAGTGAGCTCAATTACTCGGCGTGTGAAAAGACCTATGCAGGACTAGTCTGGGTAGTTGAGAAACTGAAACACTACATGCAAGCTCACTCAGTGAATTTGGTCTAAAAAATGGACCCCATCAAGTACCTTTTCGATAAACCTTCCCTATCGATGCGCCTGGCAAAGTGGTCATTCTTCCTAGCTGAGTTCGACATCAACTAAGTAACAATAAAGGCAATCAAGGGTCAAGCACTATCAGACCATTTGGAAAATTTCCCTAGTAATGAGGACCGAGGGCCTGAACCCCAGTTTTCGAACGAGGGGATTTTCGCTGTTGAGCTCGAGAATCGATGTCAACTCTTCTTCGATGGAGCTTCTAACAAAAGGGGAAATGGCATAGGTATGTTGTTGGTAGACCCAAAAGATGAGCATATGCCAATAGCCGTCAAGCTAAACTTCTCTGTCACAAATAATGCAGCGGAATATGAAGCCTGTATAGCCGATTTGGAGGCCGACTTGGAAAGAAATGTCAAAGAACTCGAGGTCTATGGAGACTCAGCCCTGATCATTAACCAGGTCTCCAACAAATGGAAGACTGTGGATCCTAACCTACGAAAGTACCATGCCTATATGGAAGAATTGACAGCACAGTTCAAAGAAGTGATCTTCCCTTATCTACCAAGAGACAAGAATAGATTTGCAGATGCCTTAGCTACTCTAGCCTCACTGGTAGAAATTTTCAAGGGAAAGGCAGTAAAACCATTCTGAGTAGGTAGAAGGGAAACACCAGCCTTCTATTTGGAAATAGAAGTGGGACCCGAACTCATCAAGGAACCTTGGTACAATCAAGTTTACCAGTTTCTCAAATATGGGGAATCAACATTTAGAGACGAAGAAGGTAATCTGAAGGAAGGCATCAAAGCCAAAAGCTTGCAAGCTTTGAAACGAATGGCCTCTCACTATGTCATTCTAGGAGGCGATCTGTACAAAAAGCGATACCAGGGACCACTAATGTTGTGTGTCACCAAAGAAAGAGCAAGAGAGCTAATGAGCGAAGTCCATAATGGTCCCTACGGTCCTCACATTAATGCCATAACATTGATGCAAGTGACCCTCAGAATGGCTACTACTGGATCTCCATGGAAACAGAGTGTATTCAGCATGTCCAAGAGTGTTACAAGTGTCAGCGGTTTTCCAACCTTGATCATCTCCCGCCTCATGACATGTACTGCATGACGAAGCCTTGGGCGTTTGCAACTTGGGGTATTGATGTAATCGGGAAGATAGCCCCAGCCGGAAGCAATGGGCATAGGTTAGTGTTAGTGACAGTGGATTACTTCATGAAATGGGTAGAAGCAAAGTCCTATAAAGTCCTCACATCCAAGAAGGTTGCTCAGTTTGTCAAAGAGAACATCATGTGTAGATATGGGGTGCCAAAAGAGATCATCTCGGATAACGGGACACATTTCAAAGGAGACTGTGATAGATTGCTATCAGAATTCAAAATCAATCGCCACAAATCATCCCCATACAGACCTCAGACCAATGAAGCAGTAGAAGCTGCAAATAAGATACTTGAGAGAATCATCCGAAAGATTGCTACTCGCGGTCGTGACTGTTGGGTTTTATGGGTCCATGTGCAACGGAATTAGCATCTAAATAACACAAAACCCAAGAGCCCTAAGATCCGTTCTATATAATTAAATTGAATTCCTATGAGATAGAATTAACCAACCATAATTGCTTTTCGTTCTTGAGCTATCGAACAATCTATCGATGTGATTTTGAATCATAAACTTCGATCTTCAAAAACTTGAAAATTCAGATTCGAACTCTAGGAATTGATCGTCGTACGAGCGAAGACCCTCTAGTAGTATTCACACCTTTGATTGAACCAAGAACGATTCTTGAGGATTGCTAGATCCTTAAAACCTATGAAGAATATTGAGAAAACTTTTGTTGTGATTTTTCTTAAGAAAATTCGGCTAGATATTAGGGTTCACAGACCACATATTTATACTACCTTAGTATTAGTATTTGTTTCCTAATCGTATTAGGAAACAGTCTGTAAAACCGCCTCAGGCACGTCCTGTCGCGCGACCACCAACAGCCTATGGGCAAGTTGTGTCGCGCGGTGACTTATGCCTGATGAGGAACTCTCAATTTTTTTCCTTTGGTTTAACCAATTCATTCTAGTTGTGTGTGACCCAATAGGATTATATTATGTTGGCAATGAGCTCGATCATATCGACCCTCATAAAACATAAGCGGACTCTAGCAAGCCATTATGTCTACCCAATTAATATAACATAAGAGTTCACGTTTCCGATGGTTCACTTCCATTTCTCCCTTTATCTCACGATGTTATATTAAACACAAGTCATGGTCCACGTCAACTTGTATTTCTTCAATGCTTTCTCGATCTTGAGTATAATGATAATCCAATCGCATTGGGGTATGGCCATACACTTTCATCATTATCACTCATCGAGGGGCCCAAGCAAAACATCTCTCTTTCGAGGGACAAATTCCATCTTGACTTATCATCCTTTCCCATCATGAATCCGATCATGCCAATGATAGCCTTTATAAATATCGTGTAAAGATATCGTTTGACTAAAAGCAAACATGACTTTCATCAAATGTAAGGTCATGATAATCTCAGGTCTAAGGACTAAATGAAGTGACCATATGAGATTTAATTATGACATTTGACCATGACATAAATCTCATACGGGTCAAGTCCAGTCACTTATTCTCTAACAAGTACCCATAATTTCAATGTGCATCTCTATGCATATAATCATCATATGATTATCCATTAACAATTATACTAATTATTCACTTAATAATTAGGGATGGAGTTTATTACAAATAAATATGCAAAACATATAATAATGAAATAATAAACTTTTCATATAATAATAAATAATGTCAACATATAAGTCTATCAACTATAGGCCTAGGGCATAATACTAATAGTCTCCCACTTGCACTAGGCCCAATCTCCCATGTATCGAATACCCATGGACCTAACATGACCATCATGCTTAGCTTGCTGGAGAGCCTTAGTTAATGGGTCCGCAACGTTGTCATCAGTGTCTACTCTGCATATCTTTACGTCTCCCCTTTCGCACATCTCTCGGATAATGTGGAAACGTCGAAGTATGTGTTTGGATCTCTGATGTGACCTTGGTTCCTTTGCTTGTGCAATGGCACCATTATTGTCACAATAAAGTTCAATATGATCATTGATACTTGGAACGACTTCCAAATCACTAATGAAATTTTTGATCCAAACAACTTCCTTAGCTGCATCAGATGCTGCTATGTACTCAGCTTCGGTTGTAGAATCAGTGACGGTACTTTGCTTGGAACTTTTCCAACTGACAGTGCCTCCATTCAGCATAAATAAAAATCTTGTCTGCAATCTGTAATCATCTTTGTCGGTTTGGAAGCTAGCATCTGTGTAACCTCTTACAACAAGATCTTCTTCCATTCCTCCAAAGACCAAGAATACGTCCTTAGTTCTTCGTAAGTACTTGAGGATATTCTTGACTGCTATCCAATGTGGTTCACCGGGATCCGATTGGTACCTACTCGTCATGCTTAGAGCACATGAGACATTAGGTCTAGTACATAACATAGCATACATGATAGACCCAATTGTCGAAGCATATGGAATACCATTCATTCTCTTTCGCTCATCATTAGTCTTAGGACTTTGAGTCTTGCTAAGAGATACACCATGTAACATTGGCAAGTTTCCTCTTTTAGAATTTTCCATTTGGAATCTTCTAAGAACCTTGTCAATGTAAGTACTTTGACATAAACCAATCATCCTTTTAGCTCTATCTCTATAGATCTTGATACCAAGGATATATGCACATTCGCCCATATCTTTCATTGAAAAGCACTTTCCCAACCAAGAATTGACAGTCTGTATTGCATGAATGTCATTTCCAATGAGTAAGATATCATCGACATACAACACTAGAAATAGTGCTATGTTCCCTGTGAGTACCTCGACCCGAACTCATGTGTTGGGTCCACTTTCCTTGATTTTTGGGCTCATTTATTTGCTAAAATGCAATATTGAGTCCAATTATCCAACAGCTCACTCAACCCATTGGGCCTGCCATCCATTCGGCCCAATATGCCAAAAAGCAGTACGCTGTCGTCCGACATAGGACGACACTAAGGCGGTTTAACTCCCTCTGTCGGATGACATGGAGCTTCCCATCAGCCTGCCTATAAATACAAGGCATGGCTGATCATTTCAAAGGACCTTGGGAGAGTTTTGGGAGGATATCAGTAAAAGAGGGGAAACTCTAGAGAAATAGAGTCTCTCTCTCTCTCTCATACACACACACTCACCTCCCTCCTCACACACACACATACACCAAAGCCAAGATCCAAAGAAAGGTTCCCTTTGTTGGTGTGTTGAAGGGGTAAGCACCATACTACTGGTATTCTTACCTTGTGGACTACAATAGGTAGCCACTAAACCCTTTCTCTCTTAAATAAACTCTTCCATACACTCAAATCACCTTGCATGCTTACTTGCTTAGATATTATGTGAAATATTAGGGTTTTTTCATGATAAAGGTGGTGGTGAAGTGAATCTTCAATATTCACTTCTCCCCACCTCAGATCTGAACATTTGGTGACATTAGCATCAATAAAGTTTGGATATTTGTTAATTTCCATCGAGTTAGGAGGTGATGGCTACATAAAAATGGCCATAAACATGTGATCTATCACATTTGGCCATTAAAGCCCTGTGATCCTCCCATAATTCTCACGTAGTATTACTTTTTTACAGCTTTCAATTAATAAAGTTGCTTGGTTTGCTTTGGGAACAAAGGGGAAATCAAACAGACTGAAGGGCACTGAAACAGGCTGCTCTTGTCGGACGACACAGGACACTCTAAAGATCCTGTGTCATACGACATAGAGTTCCCAGATGGTTGTAAGGCTTTTCTTGGACTTCTGATTTGTCAGATTTAACCCCCTTTCGTAACTCAAAGCTTACCTAGGTACTTTTAGCTCATAAGCCACTATTTGGAGCGCCTAAGGACTGTTTGGGTACGATCTATTTAAGAGGGTCTAACTTTCTTTAAATCAACTTGGACAATTTCTTCATTCTCCTTGTGTGTGCATTTGTGTCATTTCATATGGGCTTTGCCATGCTTCTATGCTCTATATGCTTTGGTATTGTGGCATTTTTGGAGCCGAGGCTTCTCCTTTCGCTATTTGCTCTTCCCGTTGATCAGAACAGGGCAGGACGATGCTGGACTACAGCTACTGGTAAATTCTGACATTTGGGGCAGTCCCCTTTTGTCGTGCTTCGGACTCATTCTCTTGTTTTTTCTTTTTTGCATATTGCATAAAAAAAACAAAAAAATATCTTTTACAAAAAAAAAATTTTTCCTAGAAAAATACCTTCACACTACTCGCACGCTACCCGCACATAGAGTTAGAACCCGGGAGTGTACGGACGGCATCGCGGAAAGTGACGTGTTTCGCTAACGCTTGAGCGCCTAAAGTCCTCCTAGCCTGTGAGTCAGCCAACACTTGTCCGTGACACACTTTCTACCGTGACCGCTTGGTTTTTGGCCAATACTTTTCAAAACATTATTCAAACTCTGTTTTCAAAATTTTCTCACAAAGTCCGAGTCATGCTTCGTCCACAAAATCTTGGCATACTTTCCCTCTTCATGTCGGAATTATGACATAATTCAACGTAAGCACACGTTAAGATTTTGGCATATCTCGACGTAGGTACATATCGATTTCTTGACTTGGCTTCGCAAGAGGTCATAACGCGTTCTCGACATGTGTCAACGCGGGACCATGTCGAACTCTTGACGCATACTAACGCGAGTTATGCCGAAATTTCACCACTAAGCGACGAGAGGCCATGCCGGATTTTCAACTCGAAAAAAGGAGAGGTCATGCCCAATTCTTCCAGGATCTTACCTGCAAATTGCTGTCTTGTACATTCAAACGTACTTCCGACCCTCTCTCCTCTCGAGTCTAGACGTTGATTTGGACTTGGTTTTTAAAACCCCGTGTTTGACTTGTTTTGGCTTGTATGCCCATAGGTTCGTTCTCCCTTTCGATTAGTGGGTTCCACGTGCCCTATAGGACCTCTGCCGGGATTGTCCGTCCCGGAGGTGCAATACAGGTGGAATACAGGGGGTCTATAGACATAGTGATGGAACCCACTGATCCAGGAATAGCGTAGAATGCGAAAAAGAAGGTGTCCCCCTTTTCCAACCATTCCTAGGATTAATAAAAATCATTTTTATAAAAAAAAAACAAAACAAAAAAATCCATAAAATATATATATAAAAAAAGAGAGCATATGCATGAGTCCGTCCTAAGCCTATACTCTCCCCTACCTAAAATTGTTCTCTCCCCCTTTCAGCGAACAAGTATTGGGTCAGAGTTCCGGGTGGTCGGTTAATCAGTTTCTCTCCAGTCAGGGGTTCATTTCCAGCAGTCTCGGAAATGGAAGATTCACAAGTTTCAGCGGGTTTGGGTCTGAATGCGAGTGTTGATCCAGCTCAAAGTCAGAATACCAGTCAAGGTGTAGGGCCAGATCAAGGTCAGAATGTGGGGCCGAACGTAGCTTTGAATGCCTCCCCAAGTAGTGGTTATGGCATGGGTCCTCACATGATACCCCCGGGAAGTCCGTTTGTTAACCCTCACCCAGGTTTCAACTTCTCTCAGGAAGCTTCTCTCCGTGCTGCTCTCGAAGCCTCTCGTGCCCGTGAGGAGGCCGGTTGGGCTCGCTATGTCGAAGTAATGCGCATGCAAGGCATCGCCATAATCCGTCGCCCCGATGGGTCGTATGAAGAAATCAGGGAAGAGCCCGATGTTACTATCACCGGCACTGGTTTTGTTCCCCCATCCTCACCTAGGCAAGGCTTTCACAATGTGCCCCCACCAGTCTCCTATGGTGTGCCTAGCTCTTTCCCGATGCCAACTCATGGGAGTATGTCAAGACCTCCCCCCGTCCCAGTATCTACTTATGGTGGGCAATACGGGCTGAGGGGCGAATCAAGCTCCTTCCCAAAGGTCAGTGCTCAGGACCAGTTTGTGTTTTATCCCCAGAATCAGCTTGGGCAGAGTCAGCAGCCTAGTGGTGTCAACCAGGAGCAGTTTGGGTATATTCAGAATCAGTTTGGGGCTCAGGGTCAAAGTCCGTATGGCAACGCGAGTCAGCCATCCAACCCAGCTTTTGGTGGTCAGTTTGTTGCTCCTCATGATCAGTCCAATCAACAGCAGAACGGGTATCGCATGTCAGGAAGCCAGATTTGCCAGGATCAGATCCCGCAATATCCACAACCCCAATTCCAAAACAACATCCCTCAGCCTGCGGTTTGTTCCCCTCTCACCCAGCATCTGTACGGCTCCACCCCATATTCAGCTACGTGCACCAGTATCAGGACCCCTGCCCATGGTCAGGTCGGCAGCCAATCAGTACAGTTTGGGCCCCAGAATCCTGATGCCCAATTCAATGGTTACGACATGTACGGGAACAGGATCCCCATCCCAGTTGGCTTAGTGGACAACAATGTTAGCATACCCAGTACTCTTGGTCTTCCTCCGGCTGCCTTGCCAATCAGGTCCACACTAGAGTTTCCAGTGCCATCCTCGACAGTAGCCCCGACTGTGGGACAACCCCCATTCTTCGAGGTTTCAAGTCTGAAAGAAGAACTGAAATATGTGAAAGAACAGTTGCACAAGATGACTTTTGGGTCCAGCATGGTCAGCTCCGTAGAGCTCAAAGACTCCAAGGCCCTCCCGAAGAACTTCAAGATGCCCCCCATAACTATGTTTGAAGGCTCCACATGCCCTAAAGCTCACATGAACATCTACATCATGTCAATGGGTTCCAAAGGGGCCACCGAAGAGATGCTAGCCCTTTACTTTCACTTATCCCTCGATGACTCTCCTTTGAGATGGTTCCTAGGTCTTAAACCGGAAGCGAGGGCTACGTGGTCCCAGATCAGTGATGCCTTTTTGGACAAATACAAAGGAAGTGTCGAGCGGTACACCACTCATAGTGATTTGATCGGCACCATCCAGAGGCAAGATGAGTCCGTAACAGACTTTTATAAGAGGTGGAACAAGAAGCTTAATGAGTTTGCTCACCCAATTCCCCTCTCTGACGAGAAGTCCATCTTCCTTTTATGTGTCAAGCCATCTGTCAGGGAAGCCATTGGCCGGGGGTACTACCCGAATCTGCGAGAAATGGTGAGTGCAGGGGCTGAAAGCGAGAATGCTACCTATTCCATTGTTCCAAGCTCTACCCCTGTCGCTCCAAAGGGTAAAGAAACTGCTATCTCTAACACCGTCAACTACATTCAAGGGGAGAAGGGTCAGTTATCTGGCCATGGTGGAGGAAGGCCTCAGCGGCAGAAATTCGATGATTTGGGGATGCCAACTGAGGAGGCATTTAATGGTTTGGTAAAGGCTGGGCTGATCAAGCCTGTGGATAATTACAACCCGGTTAAGGCAAATCCCAATCTGGACACTAGCAAGTTTTGCCTCTACCATCAGTACCCTGGACATGTTACCAATGAATGCGTCCCTTTGAAGCTGCTCATCCAAAGGCTTATTGATGAGGGGAAGATCGAGAAGGCTCCTCGCCCCAATGTGATTACCAATCTTCTTCCGTGATCTTCACCAGAACCCAGGGCCCTCCCATCCAATATTAATACAGTCAATCAGTCTTTGTAGGATCTAGATTGTTTGTTTGTTTCTTTAATGAATGTCCTTTATTGGACAAGAGTCTGTCAAGTCCACGTTGGACTAGTCTTTTCTTCCAATGATAAAAATCTTTGTTTCTCTTCTTGCTAGACTCGAGACATCACTTGCACACCCACGTTACAATTAATTGAAATGGCCTTATCCTAGATGATCACCTTTGCTGCTCAATCGCTAATGTTTTGAAATAACTCATGTTTAAATTAATCGGAGTGAGAAAATCAATTAATATCCTTCTCAAATTGGGGCTTACCAATTCCCCATATTGCATGCTCACATCTCTTTCATTATCCTCATCATTTCATTGACCATGAATTTGCATGAATCTTTCTCATTTAAAGCTTAAGCAAGCAACGAAGACTTAATTTCGTTTAGGTCATCCGAAAGGGATTGCGGTTGAAGCCTTTCACCCTAGGGAAGCCATTACCTCACCCTCACCAAATAATATCCCTTCATTTCAAGATCGGCATGTTTTGAAACCATGTTTAGCCATCATCTTTGCTTCCATGCTGAGAGAAGTCCAAGCAATGCCAAGAAGTTAGCCTCGAGAAATCGGCGATGCACAAAATATTCAAGTCATTAAAGGAAGGACAAATGTATTCCTTAACTCCTCAAGAGGCCTTCTAATTCTTAAAAGAAGGATTTTCTAATCCTCACAACCTCAGATGCAATCCTCAACTCCTCAAAGAGGCCTTCCAAACTCTGAAAAGAAGGATTTCAAATCCTCACAACTCAGCAAAAATCCCCGACTTCTCGAGAAGCTCTCCAATGTTCACAAAAGATCCCAAACCCTCGAAGGTTCATAAAAGTTCTCAATAGCTTGGACATCCTCTCACCGTTACCTTAACCAATCCCAAGCCATCCTCTCGATTTTAGAGGATATTCCCTTAACATTACCCTTGCCCTTTGCCAAAGTCAAAATTTGACCTCTCATTCTTAGAGGCAATCAATCTTCCTCACCGTAGATTTCCCAAACACATCCCTGCAAGCCAACCTCTCATCTTTAGAGGTTCAGTCAGTAAAAGGCCTAGCCGACCTCTCATCTTAAGAGGTCGTAACATTCCAAATCACCCGATGGCCGATCGAAGCCCTGAAACCCACCTACAGTCCCTACCGGATAGTAATTTTATTCCAATACCTTCAAGAGCTAACTCAAATTAATGCTTCAATGCTTTCTTAAATTGGAATCTAATCCATCTTGGTTTAAAATCATCGATCTAAGATTGTGCAAATTCAATCCATTCATTTGGCACTTTATGTGAGCATATTTCAGTTCTCTTCCGCAAACACTTGCCGTGGATGTCCCACTGGGACTTCGCATCCGTGTCTTTCATCGACACTCCAGGAGGACATGTTTTTCAATTCTCTGAATCCTCAAAGGTCCTCACATCCTCGAATTTCAACATTCATTCTCTTTTCAATTGGGATAAGCCCGAACTACGGCGACCTGAGCTCCTCGTCAAGAGGGGAACGTAGGCAACCATAATTGGTCCGGTCGAAATCACAAATAAATCTCAGAAAATCGGTCTCATCAAGGACCGTTCCTATACACTTTCCATCCTTCCGAATTTGATCTCGATATCAGTTGGTTTTCTCCTTGTGATTAATCAAAATATTTGTTCATATCAGACTTAGTGTTTGAATAACCCAATCATCAATAAAGGGTTTTAAGCATCTTTGTGATCATCATGAATAAGACAAGTTTTCAAGTGTCTCGACAAGTCTTCTCTCTCTCCGTCATAAGGAAATAGAGCCAAACACTATCTTTCTGTCAGCAAGGGGCTTCCAAACACTTTTTCACACCTTGTCGTGCTTATACTCTCTAAAAAGAGTCAAACCCAAAGCAAGTGTGTCATACACAGATTCGGGATTCATTCCCACTTTTCAAAAAAATGTGCCCCTGCACGTATATATTTCCAAGTCTGTGACTGATTGACTAAGGTCTAAAAAGATGGGTGCCTCCTGGGAAGCGTGATGATTATGCCTGTAACGGGATTGCATTGGACCTCTCTTCATAACGTTCCATTTTGGGCCAAATATTGGATCTTGGGGATGATGCCAAGGTTGAAGATGAATTTTGGGGCTGCTGTGACTGCTGGAAGTTGCCTTTTGTGAAGCTGTCCTTTTACAAATGCTGGGGCTAGTTTCCCAAGAAAGTCAGTAAACGTGACCACCCATCAGACGTCAAAAGTGGCTGCATCTGCAGCACTCCATCGGTGATCTGATAAATGCTCAAAACCTGTCCAAAGCAGCCCAAAACTCAATATCCATTCCCCCTACTCACCAGCCACATGGGAGAGGATTTGGCACACTTTGCACCCAAATACATTACCAACCCCCAACAAATGCCATCCTTTCTTGCCATTTCTTGGGACGAATTAATACATATAAACAAATAAGTCTAGATGCTATCAATAGAATGCATTAGTTGCAAAATACAAAGATTTTATTTAACAAAGTAAGAAGCAATAGATTAGTGCATGCATTGTTCCTTCTCTCTATCTAAGAGTCCTAAAGCATGGCAAAAAAGGGCCGCTGCAATCAATCTGGCTCTGAGTCGTCGTCAGGGCGCTCACCGCCCTCCTTGGAGTTGCTCTCTCCGCTACCCTCCTGGTCGTGGCCCCCCTGCTCCTCAGAGCCACTCTGCTCCTGGCCATCGCCGCCGCCCTCTTACTCCTTATGGATCTTACCATCAGAGTCATCATCCTCCTCATCTAGGACCCAAGGCCGGGGCTCACTATAAAGTCTGCACCACTGGGGTACTGCGGCAAGCGGGGGCTGGAAAGAATCATCCTCACCATCATCGTCAAAGGCCCGTCCTGCAATGACAAATGAATCAAAAGTCCGTTTTGAAATGGCAAATCATCGTCAAAGGTCCGTCTTGCAACGGTAATGTTCATCAACGGCCAGTTTGGCAATAGGCAAGTCCTCAATAGTCCGTATTGCAACGGTGAACCATCAGCAATACCCGTCTCGCAATGGCAAATTAACAGCAGAATCCGTCTTGCAACGGTAATATCAATCGCAAAGTTCGTGTTCTACCTGACAAATGTTTCCAAAGTTAGCCAATCACTTCAAGTGATCATCGTGCACACAACCCTTGTAGGTAAGCACAACACAGGTATGAAAGCATATCTCATTCACCTGCAAATCATCATTACTTTCTCAGATAAAGTCATAGAGTTCATCTCGCGATCCTTTTGAGTTAATCTCGATCACCTCTTTAGGCTTGTTCCTATATCTCGCTAGGCTTGTTCCTATGCGTAGGCTTGTTCCTACACCTCTTCAGGCTCGTTCCTATATCTCGCTAGGCTTGTTCCTATGGGTAGGCTTGTTCCTACACCTCTTCAGGCTTGTTCCTATATCTCGCTAGGCTTGTTCCTATGCGTAGGCTTGTTCCTACACCTCTATAGGCTCGTTCCTATGTCTCGCTAGGCTTGTTCCTACACCTCTTCGGGCTCGTTCCTATATCTCGCTAGGCTTGTTCCTATGCGTAGGCTTGTTCCTACACCTCTATAGGCTCGTTCCTATATCTCGCTAGGCTTGTTCCTATGTGTAGGCTTGTTCCTACACCTCTTTAGGCTCGTTCCTATATCTCGCTAGGCTTGTTCCTATGCGTAGGCTTGTTCCTACACCTCTTCAGGCTTGTTCCTATGCGTAGGCTTGTTCCTACACCTCTTAAGGCTTGTTCCTATGCTTCTTTAGGCTTGTGCCTATACCCTTTAGTTTTGTTCCTATACCCTTTTAGGCTTGTTCCTACACCCCTTTAGGCTCGTCCCTATGATTCATTCGGGTCTAAACGCCCACCTCTCGATCTTTCTCAAATCATTATTCTTTAAGCACGGAATGGCTATAAACTACCCGGTCCAGAAAATCGTACAGTTTTCCACACAGAAAATTGCCCGGAATGGCTATAAACTACCCGGTTCGGAAAACCATACAGATCTCCCACACAGTAAAATTTGCGGGTGACTCCCAAAGAAAAAGTCAAATCATCGGGGTGACTCCCCATCAAAACAGTCAATTTAGAAGGTGACTCCCAAAGAAAAAGTCAAATTAGCGGGTGACTCCCAAAGGAAAAAAGTCAAATTCGCGGGTGACTCCCAAAGAAAAAAGTCAAATCATCGGGGTGACTCCCCATCAAAACAGTCAAATTAGCGGGTGACTCCCAAAGAAAAATTCAAATAAGCGGGTGACTCCCAAAGGAAAAAAAGTCAAATTCGCGGGTGACTCTCAAAGAAAAAAGTCAAATCATCGGGGTAACTCCCCATCAAAACAGTCAAATTAGCGGGTGACTCCCAAAGAAAATGTCAAATTCGCGGGTGACTCCCAAAGGAAAAAAGTCAAATTCGCGGGTGACTCCCAAAGAAAAAAGTCAAATCATCGGGGTGACTCCCCATCAAAACAGTCAAATTAGAGGGTGACTCCCAAAGAAAAAGTCAAATTCGCGGGTGACTCCAAAAGGAAAAAAGTCAAATTCGCAGGTGACTCCCAAAGAAAAAAGTCAAATCATCGGGGTGGCTCCCCATCAAAACAGTCAAATTATTGGGTGACTCCCAAAGAAAAAAGTCAAATTCGCGGGGTGACTCCCGATCGAAACAGTCAAATTCGCGGGTGACTCCCAAAGAAAAAAGTCAAATCATCGGGGTGACTCCCCATCAAAATAGTCAAATTAGCGGGTGACTCCCAAAGAAAAAGTCAAGTTCGCGGGTGACTCCCAAAGGAAAAAAGTCAAATCCGCGGGTGACTCCCAAAGAAAAGGTCAAATTCGCAGGTGACTCCCAAAGGAAAAAAGTCAAATCCGCGGGTGACTCCCAAAGAAAAAGTCAAATTCGGGTGACTCCCAAAAACAATCAAATTCGGGGTGACTCCCCATCGAAAAAGTCAAAATCGCGGGTGACTCCAAAAGAAAAATTCAAAATTGCGGGGTAACTCCCCTTGGAACAGTCAATCTCGGGTGCAAAAACCCATCTTCGGGGTGACTACCCATCAAAACAGTCAAATTAGCGGGTGACTCCCAAAGAAAAAGTCAAGTTTGCGGGTGACTCCCAAAGGAAAAAAGTCAAATCCGCGGGTGACTCCCAAAGAAAAGGTCAAATTCGCGGGTGACTCCCAAAGGAAAAAAAGTCAAATCCGCGGGTGACTCCCAAAGAAAAAGTCAAATTCGGGTGACTCCCAAAAACAGTCAAATTCGGGGTGACTCCCTATCGAAAAAGTCAAAATCGCGGGTGACTCCCAAAGAAAAAGTCAAAATCGCGGGGTGACTCCACTTGGAACAGTCAATCTCGGGTGCAAACACCCATCTTCGGGGTTACTCCCCTTGGAACAGTCAATATCGGGTACAAACGCTCATCTTCGGGGTGACTCCCCTTGGAACAGTCACTTTTCGGGTATAAAACCCGTGGCCTTTCATTGGCACCCCATCTTTGACGAACTACGATTCGGCTTGATTCCCCCACAGGATACGTAGGAATCCTTTTCGTAAAAGGTCCAGCCGCATGACCACCATGGTCAATTTCCCCGGGACGTAAACGTCCATCTTTGACGAACTACGATTCGGCTTGATTCCCCTACGAGATATGTAGGAATCCTTTTCACAGAAGGTCCAGCCACTTGACCATCTTGGTCACCTCTTTCCCTGCCGCTCGTGTCCGGCTCGGGATTCTCATTGTGTCGACGACCCTACTTCCCGTGGAAGTGACGTCGCCGAGGGGCTCTGTGAGTACCCCGACCCGAACTCATGTTTTGGGTCCACTTTCATTGATTTTGGGCTCATTTATTTGCTAAAATTCAATATTGAGTCCAATTATCCAACAGCCCACTCAACCCATTGGGCCTGCCATCCATTCAGCCCAATATGCCAAAAAGCAGTACGCTGTCGTCCGACATAGGACGACACTAAGGCGGTTTAACTCCCTCTGTCGGACGACATGGAGCTTCCCATCAGCCTGCCTATAAATACAAGGCATGGCTGGTCATTTCAAAGGACCTTGGGAGAGTTTGGGGAGGATATCAGTAAAATAGGGGAAACTCTAGAGAAATAGAGTCTCTCTCTCTCTCTCATACACACACACTCACCTCCCTCCTCACACACACACATACACCAAAGCCAAGATCCAAAGAAAGGTTCCCTTTGTTGGTGTGTTGAAGGGGTAAGCACCATACTACTGGTGTTCTTACCTTGTGGACTACAATAGGTAGCCACTAAACCCTTTCTCTCTTTAATAAACTCTTCCATACACTCATATCACCTTGCATGCTTACTTGCTTAGATATTATGTGAAATATTAGGGTTTTTGCATGATAAAGGTGGTGGTGAAGTGAATCTTCAATATTCACTTCTCCCCACCTCAGATCTGAACATTTGGTGACATTAGCATAAATAAAGTTTGGATCTTTGTTAATTTCCATCGAGTTAGGAAGTGATGGCTACATAAAAATGGCCATAAACATGTGATTTATCACATTTGGCCATTAAAGCCATGTGATCCTCCCATAATACTCATGTAGTATTACTTTTTTACAGCTTTCAATTAATAAAGTTGCTTGGTTTGCTTTGGGAACAAAGGGGAAATCAAACAGACTGAAGGGCACTGAAACAGGCTGCTCTTGTCGGACGACACAGGACTCTCTGGAGATCCTGTGTCATACGACATGGAGTTCCCAGATGGCTGTAAGGCTTTTCTTGGACTTCAGATCTGTCAGATTTAACCCCCTTTCGTAACTCAAAGCTTACCTAGGTACTTTTGGCTCATAAGCCACTATTTGGAGCGCCTAAGGACTGTTTGGGTGCGATCTATTGATGGAGGCGGTTTGCCATATGACATAGACGACTTCGGATGTCCTATGTCATATGACATCCGTATCATTAAAAGTCAATCATGACTTTGCTCACTCCTATCAACCCCAAATTGAACTTAGACCACTAAATAGTGTCTTCATTGGGTGAAATAATATTGTTCCAGTTCCAGAGTGGCCTTGTCATTGTAAAAGACAATCTGACCATGAGGCCTTCTGTCGTCCGACATCCTCTTTATGGGAAGTCCTGTGTCGGACGACATCAGAGCTTCCTGAGCAGATTGTCTCAGACTTCTGCCTTGTGATGAAAATCATCATGTGTAAAGGGTGTGGCCCCCTATCATGGCTCACAAGTTGTATCCAGTCCCTATAACATTAATGAAATTCCAAATTTGCATGCCTTACTTGTTGACACATACTGCACACACACTTTGAATGTCTATGATTGTCCAATGTTGATTGAAAGTCTCGAAAGAGGCGTGTTGGGTGAACTCTCAAGTTCTTCCCAAACACGTAACCAGACTCCCGAACCCAAAAATTCTCTTTAAAATAGGTTTTTCAATGTTTTCCTTTAAAAACGGCGTGGCGACTCCCAAAAATCGGAAAATTTCCAAAAACAATACAATCATTTTTTTCCGGAGAGCGTTCATTCAGTCCCACTAATTTTCTTGTATACACAAGGTTGATGTTCGTTCTTGATAAAGCCAAAATCTTTGATTACTTCATCAAAACGTAGATTTCAACTCCTAGAAGCTTGCTTCAATCCATAGATGGATCTCTGCAACTTACACACCTTATTAGAATTTTCAGGACTGACCAAACCTTCAGGTAGTATCATGTTTACATCCTCAAGTAACTTCCCATTTAGGAAAGCTGTCTTGACATCCATTTGCCATATCTCATAGTCATAATATGCTGCTATGGCAATTGAAATTTCTAATAGACTTAAGCATAGCTATAGGCGAAAAGGTTTCATCATAGTCGATACCATGAATCTGCCTATATCCCTTAGCTACAAGACTAGCCTTATAGGTGTGCACCTTCCCATCCATGTCGGTCTTTTTCTTGAAGACCCATTTGCACCCTATGGTTTTTACACCTTTGGGTGGATCAATCAGATTCCAAACGTGATTATCAGCTATAGATTGTAATTCGGACTTCATGGCCTCTTGCCATTTTTCCGAATCAGGAGAAGACATCGCTTCTTAGCAAGTAGGTTCATCGTTTTTTATTAACTCCACTTCATCACTTTCCATAACGAGAAATCCATATCTCTCAGGTTCGGATCGTGACCTACCACTTCTGCGAAGGACTTGTGCATCTTGAACCGGTTCCACAACTCCTTGTGGACTTGGTTCAATTTATACCATTGGTTCAATGTTGTTTTCGGGTTCTCGAATTTATTCGAGATCTATTTTACTCCCACTGGTTCCTTTGCGAAGAAACTCCTTTTCTAAGAAGGTACCATTTCGAGCAACAAACACTTTATTCTCGTTTCGGTTGTAGAAATAGTATCCTTTAGTTTCCTTAGGATAACCCACGAAAACACATTTGTCAGACTTAGGTGCTAGCTTGTCAGAAGTTAACTTCTTGACATATGCATCGCAACCCCAAATCTTCATGAAAGACAAACTGGGTTTTCTTCCATGCCACATCTCATATGGGGTATTTTGAACTGATTTGGTAGGAACTCTGTTTATAGTGAAAGCACCAGTTTCTAGTGCATGTCCCCAAAAGGATAAAGGAAGCTCAACTTGACTCATCATTGAATGAACCATGTCCAATAAAGTTCTATTCCTCCTTTCAGACACACCAATCCATTGTGGTGTTCCGGGTGGAGAGAGTTCTGAAACGATTTCACAAATCTTAAGATGACTGTCAAATTCTTGGCTCAAATATTCGCCACCTCGATCGGATCAAAGTACTTTAGTAGTTTTGCCAATTTGATTTTGTACCTCATTTTGAAATATTCGAAATATCTCAAACGATTAAGTTTTATGTTTCATTAGATAAGTATATCCAAATCTACTATAATCATCAGTGAATGTTATGAAGTACTGAAATCCTCCCCTAGCATTGCTACTCATAGGTCCACATACATCAGTATGTATGAGGCCCAATAAGTCGCCTGCCCTTTCACCAGTTTTGGTAAATGGGTCCTTGGTTATCTTGCCAAGTAAACAAGATTCACATGTCTCATATGATTCATAATCATGTGAGTCTAAAAATCCATCTTTATGGAGTTTAGAAAGTGTTTCTCATTTATATGTCCAAGACGACAATGCCATAAGTAAGTGTGGTTTACATCATTGGGTTTAGATTTCTTGTTAATGTTATAGACATCATTATCACGATTTTCAACATCAAGGATATAAAGGCCATTGAATGACATAGCAGTACAATAATGCATATTACTCTTGTAAATAGAAAACTTCTTATCACATGTAAGAAAATTAAAACCTTCATTATCCAAACTTGAAATCGAAATAATATTCCTACTTAAAGCTGGAACGTAATAACAATTGTTCAAAACAAGTATTAGTCCACTAGGTAAAGTAACTTCATAAGTTCCTACAGCTAATGCAGCAACTCTTGCTCCATTCCCCACACGTAGGTCCACTTCACCATCTTCAAGCATCCTTCTGTTCTTCAGACCCTACACATTTAAACAAATGTGAGATCCACATCCATCTTCAATCATACTTCTGTTCTTCAAGCATCCTTCTGTTCTTTATACTACCTTAGTATTAGTATTTGTTTCCTAATCGTATTAGGAAACAGTCTGTAAAACTGCCTCAGGCACGTCCTGTCGCGCGACCACCAACAACCTATGGGCAAGTTGTGTCGCGCGGTGACTTATGCCTGATGAGGAACTCTCAATTTTCTTCCTTTGGTTTAACCAATTCATTCTAGTTGTGTATGACCTAATAGGATTATATTATGTTGGCAATGAGCTCGATCATATCGACCCTCATAAAACATAAGCGGACTCTAGCAAGCCATTATGTCTACCCAATTAATATAACGTAAGAGTTCACGTTTCCGATGGTACACTTCCATTTCTCCCTTTATCTCACGATGCTATATTGAACACAAGTCATGGTCCACGTCAACTTGTATTTGTTCAATGCTTTCTCGATCTTGAGTATAATGATAATCCAATCGCATTGGGGTATGGCCATACACTTTCATCATTATCACTCATCGAGGGGCCCAAGCAAAACATCTCTCTTTCTAGGGACAAATTCCATCTTGACTTATCATCCTTTCTCATCATGAATCCGATCATGCCAAAGATAGCCTTTATAAATATCGTGTTAAGATATTGTTTGACTAAAATCAAACATGACTTTCATCATATGTAAGGTCATGATATTCTCATGTCTAGGGACTAAATGAAGTGACCATATGAGATTTAATTATGACATTTGACCATGACATAAATCTCATACGGGTCAAGTCTAGTCACTTGTTCTCTAACAAGTACCCATAATTTCAATGTGCATCTCTATGCATATAATCATCATATGATTATCCATTAACAATTATACTAATTATTCACTTAATAATTAGGGACGGAGATTATTTCAAATAAATATGCAAAACATATAATAATCAAATAATAAACTTTTCATATAATAATAAATAATGTCAACTTATAAGTCTATCAACTATAGGCCTAGGGCATAACACTAACAGTGACTGGCCCGAAAAGCTACATCTGACACTCTGGGGCTATAGGACTTCTGTCAGAACAGCCACGGGAGAAACCCCTTTAGTCTTGACTTACGAAATGGAAGCAGTCCTGCTTGTAGAGTTGGAAATTCCATCACTGAGAGTTCTCTTGGAAAGCAGCATCAACGAAGTAGAATGGTTGCGTAGCCGGCATGACGAGCTCGCCATGCTTGATGAAAGGAGACTAAAATCAATGGAACATACTCGAGCCTATCAGAGGCGAATGGCCTGGGCATTCGACAAAAAGGTCAAGGCAGAGACATCAAAGACGGAGATTTTGGTACTGAAAGAGAAGCCCCCTATCAGAGACAACCCTCTAGGAAAGTGGAAACCCATTTGGATCGGCCCTTAGGTATAGAAGATACTATCGGGAGGAGCAATGAAGCTTGCAGACCTAGACAGCAATCCTTTTGTTCATCATGTCAACGGTGACAAGCTCCGTCGTTATTATATTTAAAATGAAAGAAAATAAAAAGAAAGAAAATATATAAAAATAATAAAAAATGCAAAAAGAGTAATACCCAGCTAGACTGAAAACCCTGAAAAAGGGCGGTCTAGGTAGAAAATAGGGTTGCACCAAAAAAAGAGAAAAAAATGATAAAAAGTGCGAAAAGAGTAATACCCACCTAGGCCGAAAACCCTAAAAAGAGCAGTCTAGACAGAAAATAGGGTTGCACCAAAAAAAATAACAAAATTCCAAAAAGTTCATTAGAATGAACTACGGAGACCTGAGCCCCTTAGTCTTTCTTGTAAAAGGGGAACGTAGGCAGCCAGAAATGGTTCGGTCTAAATAATAAATAATACATCTATATTTCCATAAAATGTGTCTTGAAAAATTCTAAGATAATATCTCTTGTTTTTACAAATTAAAAACTTTTTGATGAGTTAAAGCATGGTCTACTCTTGACTCTCCTAACCTTCTACGAAGACAAAAATATACAATAAAATACCTAATTAACTAATGTGTTTGCAAAAGGCAATAAGTGGATGCTTAGAATCGGTCTATCAATTGTCAGCAGCAGCGTCATCCATTTTCTTCTTTCCCCGACCTCGACCTCGTCGAGTGTTCTTTCTCTTCTTCCCAATAATGTCTATCTCCCTCATCCCTATCTCAGGCGCCCTCACTGGAGCCTTGATCAAACCTGTGTCAATAAGTGCCTTCTCTACCCTAGCACGAGTCTTTATCTCCTCCCGCTGAGCCTCGGTGAGAGGAGAAATATCTGATAGTCTCTCATATCTGACTTTCATGTCTTTGATAAAATCGCTCGACTGGTTATGACGACTAGCCTTTGCCTCTGCCTCCCTTAAGGCCCTGCTAGATTCACTATCAACACCCAATAAGTCCTGGCACCTCTCTCACAAGACAATCTGTATCGCCCCCATCTCTCTCTCATACCAATCCAGGTAAGTTGTGGTCAAAATGGTACTCTTTTTGTTCTTGAGAATGGCCTTAGGTGGAAAAGCAGCATATGTCCATGCTCTCAAGAAAAAGGATAAGCTGTCTGGATCTCTCATGTCTAAAGGTGCCACCTCCACGGTGCGAATATCTCCCAGTCATCCAATGGCTCCTGTAAGGCCCCAAACTGTCTTGATACTAAGTTGGGAATGTAGAAAGATGAAAAGGATAGCCCTGGAATCCTCAATATATAGGACTCCTGAAATGTCCTACGGGTCTGCAACCTCCAATGAAGCACTCACCAATAAACATCAGAAGTAGACAGTCGAGCCATCATCAGCTCCCAGCGACCCTAATCCTGCTGTCTCGGTGCACCCCTCCGAGAAATCACCCAAGGACAATGAGTAGGCAAAGCCTTAGGTAAAGCCCCGAGCATCTCCTGCAACCACAGAGTCAGTACAGCTGGGCTCCCTGACCGCATGAAAAGGTCCCCCTGGCCATCCTATCAATGTCGTACAGTGTCTCTCCCATAATTAGAGGGACAATATCTCTCCCAACCCTGCAGTCTCGAACCATGTCTGCCGCTATGGCACACTCCAAAGGATTTGGCAGTGAAAAGGAAAGAAAATACGCAGATAATGAAAGCATCTATAGATACCGTGGTCCCTGCAGTACCCAGATACATGAATCTACCTGGAATATCATAGATGTCGATCCTATCAGGAGCTATCATCATCCCTTCAGCTTTTTCTGGAGAAATTTGCAGAAAAGATGCCAGCTTTGGGATTACTGGTAAATCCCAGGCCAAAGGAATTGAAATAGCCTCGATTTCTGGACCCCCAATCAATGCTCAGAAATCCTTGAATGTGGGAATGATCTCATCGTAGAAAAAGGAGCAAACGTGTCTCCGGATATCCCAGAATCTCGCTGCTGCTCTCAAAAGGTCCCAATCTGGCGGGAGATCCATCAAATTCCATAAAGATTTGATTTTGAAGGTGTTGTCAAAAAGCCCCTTATGAGATTGAAATTTATACCGCATCTAAGATTGAAGGTTGGAAAGAAAATGGTCTCTTTTCCCCTTTTGCAATCGAACCGGTTTCTCCATGGCAACGATTTGATTTATCTTTCTTTTTGGCTAAAAATATGTTCTTGGATGGTTTGAGACAGTATGGGAGGAGCCAAAATTGGAAATAAAATATAAAGACCCTTCCTTTGCTTTATGTGCTGAAAATCAGTTCAGATAAAAGACCCAGCCGTGCGGCCTTTTTTTCTCAAGTGCTAGCCGGGCGGCTTCATTCGCTACTGCAGAAAAAAAATATGCAGCAGCTGTAAGTACGCCAATCCAATTCGCAACTTTTTAGATGCATTTTAATGTAATAAAATTGCATTAAGGGGCGTTCTGGTAAATTCCCGACCAATCCCGAGACTTTCGGAAACATTTCATAAGTTTCCCGTGAAGGAAGTACCTTTTGGTACCTTACTCATGCAAAGGGACCTCTTGGGAATAAAACCTGTTGGACTTTTTGGGTATTTTCCCGGAATGTTCCAGAAACTGGTTTTGGCGCCAAAAGCGGTTATGGCCATCTTGTGTCACGCGACAACTCGAGGCCTAGAAAGTGGATACGTAAGGTCGTGCGACACCTTGAGGCCACTAACTGCAGCCTATAAATAAGACCCTCCCCCTCTCAGAAATGGATCCCAACTTCAGCCTACTGTTACTCTGCACAAATTGCATCGTAACAAAGCCCCCCAAACACACCTCTCTCTCTCTCCTACCTTCAACCTACCCAATTCTCTCCCATCTAAACCCATTTCTTCAACCAACTCACTTGGAACCTCTTGCATCAATTCCCTCAGGATTTCAAGACCAGAAACGACCAATTGAAGGGTCTTGTATCTAACTTGATACAGGATTCGGGGAAGCATCAAGGGTAACGAAATCTAAACTCCCTCCTCTCTCTCCCCCTTACTCAATTCTTCATAATTCTCTCATTTACTTTTGTTAGGATTCAATAATCAGACCCTAGCTGTCTGGATTATTGAATCCCAATCGCAATCTCTCTGTTTAAGTCGTTTGATCTGTGTAATTGAATTGCTCTTGTTGAATATTTGCTTGAATTGGTGTTCAAACCCCAAAGGGGGTGTGGATCTACCCATATCCACACTCCCGGGGTCGATTTGTTGTTATTTCTGTATTTCGTACATAATTTGGTTAATCAATTGGATCTGTATTAATTGTTGTTGATTCTGGTGTTCATTGTGTAAGTTTCTGCAGATGGCCTCTGTATGTCATGCGACATATTGTTCCAAGGTGATCCTGTGTCACGCGGCATATGTGGTCACTGGAATCATATGTTATGCGATATATCGTGACCTATTTGCAAGAATCTTTTTCAGTTGTAATCTGTTTTAGATTGTTGTAGCAGGGGTCTGGCCTCCCTCAATAATAGGTTCACAAGTTGTAAATCTCAATTCATATTAATAAGATGCATGATTACCACATTTGTTCATTGTCAACACTTGCACACACTTTGGATTTCGCTTGGATGTTTAATTGAAAGACTCGTCTACATACGAGGCGTGCTGGGTGAACTCTCGGTTCTTCCCAACACGTAACCTGACCTCCGAACCCGTGTTTTCTCTCTAAAAAAGGTTTTCAATGTTTCCTCTCAAAAATGGCGTGGCGACTCCTTTACTTTATTCATTTCGTAATAAACCGAAATTTTTCGGGCGAGCGCACATTCAGTGGCGACTCCACTGGGGAAAATTGACTTTGAAAACCTGTTTTTCAAATGTTAAGTGGGTCAAGCTTTCATTAAATTAGACATCCAATACATCCATTTTGTGTGCTTCTTTGACAATCATTTGTGATTCATGCATTTTGTTGAATATGAGACTTGTGGACCCCCTTTGTGCTTTGTATTCCTTGTGTTGTGCATTAGTTGTTTTTGCTTTGTTCCTGCTATGGAGATACAGGGGCTGATTTGATGATTGCAGAATATTGATTCAGTGACCACCAAGGTCGTGCGACACCTTTGTCTATTGATGTCCTGTGTCACGCGACAAATGGTGGCCACTGAACAGATACTCAGAGGTCTGGTTTGAGGGCAGTCTCTTGAATCGAATGTGGCTCGGTTGATTGTTGTTCCCTGTATTCCTGTAAGGGTGTGTGTGTGTTTTCTTTTCTCTTTTCAAAATATAATAAAACAAAATAAAAAAATCTTGTTTTTTGTAAATAAAAGAGTATAGTCATCCGCACACTACATCACTTAGACTTAGAACCCTCGGGTGCGATTGACGGCATCGCAGACGGCAATGAAATTCGCCTACGCTTGACCGCCTGAAATCAAACCTAACCCCCTAGTGCGTTATAGGTGGCACCACACATTTAACCTTACCCACGGTTGGTTTTTGATACAATGTTTTTATTACAATAAAATGAATTTTTTGAAACATATCGTAGGTCCTTATACCTTCCCCCAAAACCTCGCATCTTGTGGGCATGTTGCCAATGCAACAAGATTTCACGTAGGGACATGTCACTCCCGTGGCGTGTTCTAAACGAGAGATCATGCCGCATTGTCAAACGTGCACCAACGAGAGGTCATGCCGGATTTTTCTTAGAAATTCTTCGAAAAGACCCGTTATGCTGCCCAAATTTCCCTAGAAATTTGGACAACCTCTCCGTTCCATAATGATGTTAGGATTTGGTTAGGTATCATTACCTATTATATATTTCAAAGCAAGGCATTTAGTGTAATTTGAACATTGCGTCCCCTTAGGCTTCCCCAAGGTATAGTTAGCATGAATAAAGGCTTTCCCTTTTCCAACCGTACTTAGGATTTAAAATACTAATTTATACTTGAAGATGAATAAGATTGTTTGTGCGAGTCTGTTCCGTTCCTTTCCCTCTCCCGTTCCTCGAAATTTCCCTTCAAAACCTTATAAACCCGTCTCTACCCCCTGCAGCTACGGCGAGTTGGACCCGTTCATCTGTCCCAGGAGCTCGTTTAGTTCGTGTTCAAGCAGTTTCAGTTGGTGAAGAATCAGAAATGGCCGGGAACGGAGATGTATTTTCTGCTCAGTCCGCTGGAGGCTCAGTGACAATGGGTCAGCCAAGTTTGAGTGATATGACCACAGAGGAATTGAGGGTGACATTGGAAGCTGCTCTAGCCCGAGAACGTGAGGTTTGTTTACTGGCTCAGAATGCCAAAGCTCGTGAAGAAGAAGCTCACAACCGCTTTGTGGAAGCCATGAGAGCCAAAGGGATTGCAATACTTCGTCGGGAGGACGGTTCCTATGAGGAGATCACAGAAGACAACCACAATGAGATTGGGTCCGCTTCACCTGCTCAGCCTACCCAGCCCAGTTACAATGCGATGCCTCCTCCAGTAAGCTATGCCCCACGACCTAATCAAGTGTCATCTTCGGGAATGTTTGTGAGTGACCAAGGAAGGTTAATTCCCCCATCTTCTCAAGGGTATAGCCAGGTTATCCCACAAGGTGCTAGCAAGAATGGTGGTCAAGCATCAAACTTCTTCGATCTCACTGCCTCTCCAAACCCCAATGTCCCAACATCACAGTTTCAGTATGGATCTCAGTTTCAAGCAGGTTATCTCCAACCTCAGTCCAGGGCATATCCCGACAGTTTCCAGAGTGGTCAGTATCGGCTTTCAGGGGATCAAATTTGTCAGGACAACCTTTCAAGGTATCAGCAGTTTCAGACTCAAGGCAGTGTCCCTCAGCCCGCAGTGTGTTCTACCCTTACTCAGCATTTATATGGTTCCACTCCGTATTCCGCCCCATGCAACAGTACAGGTTTCTCTACTCTTGGTCAATTCAGAGGTCAGTCAACACAGTACAGTCCCCAGAACCCCAGTGCGCAGTTTAACGGTTATGATATGTATGGAAACAGGATCCCTAGTTCGGTCAGTTTGTTGGACAGTAATATTGGAATCCCCAGTACCTTTGGTCTCCCATCAGCAACTTTGCCCATTGGACCTAATTCAGACTTCCCAGTGCCTTCATCGACAGTGGCTCCCGCTATACCCCAGATTCCAGGTTTGGCTCCAGAAGTGACAGCCTTGTTGAAACAGATGCAGCAGCAGATCGATAAGTTGACCGTGGGTTCCAGTGGTCTTAAGGTTGTGGATCCCGCCCAAGTAACGCCTTTGCCGCACAAATTTAAAATGCCCAAGATGGATTTCGATGGTACCGCCTGCCCGAAAACTCATATAGATACGTATGTTATGACAATGGGGGCAATGGGCTGCACGCCCGAGTTTATGGCATCCCACTTCCATTTGACTTTGAAGGGATCAGCGCTTACGTGGTTTCTGGCTTTGAAACAAGAGTGTCGCTCTACATGGAACCAGATAACGGAGACCTTCTTGGAGAAGTACAAAGGCAACTTGGAGTAGCGTACTACTCGGGATGATTTAGTGGGGACTATCCAAAAGGTTGATGAGTCAATTACAGAATTTTACAAACGGTGGAACGCCAAGCCTAATGAGCTATCGGAGCCGATCCCCCTCCAGGACCAAAAGGATATCTTTTTGCATGTATTAAGCCAGCGCTCAGAGAAGCCATCGGGAAAGGTTGGTACCCAGATCTACGAGAGATGGTGGGAATGGGAGCTAGAAGTGAAAACAGATTGTTCAATCAAACCCCGAATGCAAATGTTGGTGGCAACAGTGGTAGTGGAGGATACCCATATCGAGCACCCAACCCTGTTTCAGCAATGATGCCAAGAGGAGGAGATGTGACCAAAGACAACAGCATCAACAATCTACAGAGAGGAGGCAATAATGTGCAGAATACAGTGAGGCTTCAGCCTAAGCCGCAGCCGAGATTTGATGATTTGGGCATGTCTACAGAGGAGGTTTTTAACGGATTGCTTCGTACTGGTATGATCAAGCCATTAGAGAACTATAGCCCTGCTCGTCCTAATCCCCACATGGATGCTAGCAAGTACTGTCGATTTCACCAGTTCCCAGGGCACACCACAAATTCCTGCATAACCCTTAAAAAGATAATTCAAGGTTTGGTGGATGACAAGAAGATTGAGAAATCTCCTCGCCCGAATGTGGTCAACAATCCTCTACCAAGTAACAATGTGAATCTTATTGACTTTGGGCAAGACTACTATGTTAATGTAATAGAGTTTGGGAAGTCGATAGTTGAAAGTGATAGCGCTGGTTGTAATGAGAATGTGACTGATGTAATCCCTTTTTCTGGTGAAATGAAAGATAATTTCTGTTATGTTTTGTATCTTGATGATCTATATGGTTTGAATAATGCTGCTGATTTTGATGATTATGAAGAGCATGTGGTTGCCAATACTATGACCACCGTGATTCCTAGAGATTCTCCGATCTCTCTAGAGGAACTCAGGCTAGCGGCCAATGTAGAGGCTCCTTTGTCCATAAATGAGATAAGGCAGGCGGCATGGCCTTATAGCACTCGTCCTATTCCGATTTCGCTAGCAGAGCTCAAGGAGGCCAGCAGGGAATTTGTGGTTGATGATCACCAAGATGTTAATCTGTTGACTCGGTCAGGGAGAATGTTGGGAGTGAATAATTCAGATTCGTCCGGGAAAGGTAAGGCAGTTGCGGTCTCCAACCCTCAGTCCTCTCAGAATCTTTACAGATCAGCAGGAGACGAAGAAGTCCAGGAAGACCCGATCCTAACGCAGTTGAAGAGAACACAAGCCGATATCTCCTTATGGTCTCTGCTCACATCCTCCTACCCTCACAAACTGAAATTGGAAGAGGCCCTATCCAAAACAAAAGTATCTGTCAATGCCACCCCAGACGAAGCCTGTCAACTGATTGGGACTGCGCAGTATGGGAACATCATTACTTTTACGGATCTTGACTTGCCTGCTTATGGTGCGAAGCATAATGAGTCCCTACACATCACAGTACCCTTGGAAGGACGTCGGATTCCCCATGTATTGGTGGATAATGGGTCAGCTATGAATGTGCTCCCGGCCAAAATGATGAGTATGTTGGACATTAATGCGCAGAACCTTAAACCATCCAATCAAACCATAAAAGCCTATGATTCCACGTCCAGGGCAGTATTGGGAATAGTTTCTTTGAATTTGATGTTTGGGGGCAAAGAGATGTTGGTTGAATTTCAAGTTATCGACATTCCAGTCACATTTTCAGCATTACTGGGTAGACCCTGGATTCATGAAATTGGAGCGGTAGCCTCCACTCTTCACCAGTGCTTAAAATTTGTACAAGATGGGTTGCTGACGACGATTTATGGTGATAGTGTTACGATTGGGGAAACCAGCACCAACACCTTACCAGTAATGGAGATCAAGCTCGACCAGGAAAATTCAATGCTCAATGGATTCACAATAGAGAAACCTAAAGGGCAGGCCTGCACCATAGATCTGACGACATCTTCAGATAAGATTCCTCCTGTGTTGAAAATGCTAAGAGGTATGAGCTATGTCCCTGGTCTGGGGCTGGGAAAATGCCAACAGGGACCGTGCAGATGTGTTGCCAGAAGCTAAGAGAAACAAGCAAGGCCTGGGATATGTCGTGACTAGAGAAGATAAGGTGTATGACAAGACTGAAGCTTTCAAGGAAAAGATGACCTCAGCGGCTGGTAAGAGGTACAAGAAGCCGGAGATGCGCCCATACAGTTGGTCTTTGAACAAGCATTTCGTCAGAGAGGATGGAGACTTGTTTGTTTGTCCAGAACCAAGACTGAGCCAAACGAATGAAAGAATGAGAACAATCCGGAGGTTCGCTGACAGCCAAAATCCAGTGAAGGAAATGTTTGATAGCTTGCCCAAAAGGCCAGATGTGACTGCCCCTTACGAGAACAGCTACCATTTCTGGGGGCCTGATCAGGTGAAACAGTTTGAAAAGTTTGCTTTGGATGAACCCACGATATGCAAAATCCGCGGAGCTGACCCTGTGGATATTGATGGTGATTTGGCAGATTTGTTTAAAGAGCAGGGGCTGTCAGAGCCTGGGGAGCCGAGTGATTTGATTGACTTTTCCTCTGATAGCGAGGTGGTAGCTATGCTAGAATTTGAAAAGGAGCCAGTTGCGGAGCTAAACATGTTAGAGACAGTGGCAGAGGGACCGTTACAGAATTGGACTTCGTTCCGAGGACCGGTCGCCGACAGGGAGACTATGATTGAAAAGCTTGGGCTCAAGCCTCGTCCTTGTCCCTCCGAGTCTAAGTTTGTTCCTCGTGTTTTGAGTCGGTCTCCTGAATCTCTTGTTATTGAATTTGAGTCTTCCGACCGGTCTGATGTCCTCACGACTGAAGACCGTCTTCGAGTTGTAAACACTGTGTTTCCCTATGCTCTGAATAAAATGGTTGACCTTTCTGAGTATCCCGTGATTGCAAATCTAACAATTGAACGCTTAACAAGAAATAATCATCAAGATTTAAAAATAATTAAGCCCAATTCAATTGAAGATAATGCAGACTTAATAGACGAGCAATTTTTAGAATATGATTCAAAGAAGGTTCGTGAACAAAAGGAAAGTCGGGCCCAAGCTGCCGATGAGATATTGACAACGGTGAACCTGGGAACAGCCGAAGAACCCAAAGAAACGTAGATTGGTAGCTTCTTCTCCGGAGATGAGCGGGTTGCCCTGGTTGAACTGCTTAAAGAATATATGGACGTCTTTGCTTGGCCTTACAAAGATATCGCTGGGATGGATACTTCTATCGTAGAGCACCAGATTCCCCTAGATCCAGAAATTAAGCCGATCAAGCAGAAGTTGAGGCGGATAAAACCGGAATGGTCCTTACAGGTGAAAGAGGAAATTGAAAAACTCCTACGGGTAGGCTTCATCAAAGTGATTGAATATCCGACTTGGTTGGCCAACATTGTAACAGTGACAAAATCTAATGGAAAGGTTCGGGTCTGCATAGATTTCCGAGATCTCAATAAGGCTAGTCCCAAAGATGACTTCCCTTTGCCCAACATTGATATGCTAGTAGATGCAACCGCAAACTTTGAGGTCAAGTCCTTCATTGATGGTTTCGCGGGTTACAATCAGATCAAAATGGCTGAGGAAGATCAGGACAAGACAGCGTTTACAACTCCATGGGGTACTTATTGTTACACTGTAATGTTGTTTGGTCTGAAGAATGCTGGTGCTACCTATCAGAGAGTCGTCACTACCCTGTTTCACGACATGATCCACAAGGAGATTGAAGTGTATGTAGATGATATGATTATTCACTCGAAAGGATCAGATGGACAACATTTCATTGATTTGAGGAAATTCTTCAACAGACTCCGAGAGCACTCCATGAGACTGAATCCAGCCAAGTGCACCTTTGGGGTTGTTCGAGGTAAGGTCCTGGGATATATGGTCACAGAGCGCGGCATCGAAGTAGATCCCTGAAAGGTTAAAGAAATCGTCGAGATGAAGCCACCTAGAACTGTCTCCGAGGTGAAAGGATTCATGGGTCGATTACAGTACATCAGCAGATTCGTCAACCAGTTGACCTCCATGTGTGAGCCGATCTTCAAGCTACTAATGAAGAATCAGGAGGTGATTTGGAATGAGGAATGCCAACTGGCCTTCGAGAGGATCAAAGCTTACCTTGTCAATCCTCCCATTCTTTGTCCGCCTCACAAGAGCAAGCCTTTACTGCTATACTTGACGGTCACAGACACAGCCACTGGGGCTATGCTAGCACAAGAGAAGAAGGATTCAAAGATTGAGAATGCCATATACTTTGTTAGCCACAAATTCCAAGGTAGCGAGTTGAATTACTCTGCCCTCGAGAAGACATGCGCAGCTCTGGTCTGGGTGGTCGAAAAGTTGAAGCACTATATGCTATCCCACCCCGTGCATTTGGTTTCCAAGATGGACCCGATCAGATACCTATTCCAGGGTGACAGAGGTAACATCTCCACCAGATTGGCGAAATGGACCTTCTTTTTAGCTGAGTTTGATATCAAGTATGTGATCCGGAAATCTATCAAAGGACAGGCTTTGGCGGATCAGTTGGCTGACTTCCCCAGTACAGAAGCCCGAGGACCAGATCTCCAATTTCCAGACGAGGGGATTCTTGCTATAGAGAGCGGCAACCGGTGGCAGTTATTCTTTGATGGAGCAGCAAATAAAAGAGGTAATGGCATCGGGATGGTACTAGTAGACCCGAACGACATGCATACCCCTATAGCTATCAAGCTGAACTTCTCGGTTACCAACAATGCCGCCGAGTATGAAGCTTGCATAGCTGGTCTAGAGGCTGCCCTCGAGCGACATGTGGAAGAGTTAGAAGTGTTCGGTGATTCCCAATTGATAATCAATCAGGCTGCCAACAAATGGAAGATCATAGATCCATGTCTCCAGAAGTACCATGCTTACATCGCAGAACTCGTCGGTCAGTTCAAGGAAGTGTCATTCCAGTTCCTGCCACGAGACAAGAACAGATTTGCCGATGCCCTAGCTACTCTGGCCTCTTTGGTAGAAATCCCAGAAGGAAAGTCGATCAAACCGTTCAGGGTCGGTAGGCGAGAAAATCTAGCATATTGTTGTGAAATTGAGATCGAAACCGTCAGTGAGCCGTGGTACAACCAGATTTTCTAATATCTCAAGCATGGTGAAGCATCTTTCTCTATTGACAAAGAAGGAGACATAAAGGGTATTCATGCCAAGAGTCTGCAAGCATTGAAAAGGCTGTCAGCTCAGTACGTCATACTTGGCAATGAGCTGTGGAAGAAAAGGGAAGGTTGCCCACTCCTACTCTGTATCAGCAAGGAAAAAGCCCAAAGAGTAATGGAAGATGTTCATAACGGTGCCTGCGGACCTCATATGAATGCTCGATCTCTCATGCATAGCATCATCAGGCTGGGTTACTTCTGGATTACTATGGAGACAGATTGCATCCAGTTTGTGCGAACTTGTGATAAATGCCAGCGATTCTCCAATCTGAATCACATCCCTCCTCATGACCTATACTGTATGACAACTCCGTGGCCCTTCGCAACATGGGGAATTGATGTCATTAGGAAAATAACTTCACTCGGGAGCAATGGACATTCGTTTGTATTGGTTGCAGTAGATTACTTCACAAAGTGGGTAGAAGCTGCGTCTTACAAAGTGCTCACAGCTAAGAAAGTGGCTCGCTTCATAAAGGAACAGATTTTCTGCCGCTACGGAGTCCCAAATGAGATCATTTCCGACAATGGAACCCATTTCGAAGGAGAAACTGATAGGTTACTCACTGAATACAGGGTCAAGCGCCATAAATCTTCACCATACAGACCGCAGACGAACGGTGCTGTTGAGGCTGCCAACAAGAACTTGGAAAGAATCATAAAGAAAATGGCCGAGCGAGGAAGGGATTGGCCAGAGAAGCTGCATTTAGCATTATGGGGCTACCGCACTTCAATTCGAACTGCCACCGGTGCAACTCCATACGCTCTGACTTACGGAATGGAGGCTGTCATGCCTATTGAATTAGAAATTCCATCCCTCAGGGTTTTGCTCGAAAATGAGGTGAATGAGATTGAATGGCTCCAAAGTCGATACAATGAATTGGCTCTGTTAGACGAACGCAGACTAAAAGCCATGGAGCATAACCGGGCGTACCAGAGAAGAATGGCCCGTGCCTTTGACAAGAAAGTGAAACCCAGGGACATCAAGGTTGGTGATCTGGTCCTTAAGATGAAGCCCTCGAATCAGAGCAGTGCATTGGGCAAATGGGCACCTGTTTGGGTCGGACCGTTTCTAGTGAAGAAAATATTCTCCGGAGGAGCCATGCAGCTGACAGATTTAGATGGCAACCCATTTCTGCACCCCGTCAACGGCGACAAGTTGCGGAGGTACTATGTATGATCGAGTCTTTTCCCCCTCTAAAAAATAATAATAAAAAATATATATATATATATATATATATATATATATATATATATATATATATATATATATATATATAAAATAAATAAAAAAATGAAAAAAAATGATGAGAAATAAAGGCGCAACAAAATTGTCCCAGATGAGACTGAAAACCTCTCAAAAGGCAGTCCATGCAAAAATAAGGGACGCGCCCGGTGCTAAAGAATATACCCAGCTAGACCGAAAACCCTAAAAAGGGCGGTCTAGGTAAAAAACAGGGTCGCACCATGTCCCCCTTCTATCTTCCCCCTTCTTAAACACAAAAGTCGATTGAGTCGAACTACGGAGACCTGAGCCCCTTAGTTCTCTTACAAAAGGGGAACGTAGGCAACCACTTGTGGTTCGGTCTAAAATTGCTGCAAAACCTCTTATCCTGCTAAAATGTGTTTTGATTACAGTTCCAAAGCTTTTCAAAAAGTTCATTCTGAGTTAATATTCTTGTTGATGAGTTCAAGCACGGCCTGCTTTTGACTCAAAGAACCTGCTGCGAATAAAAGGAATAAATTTTCAACATCTATTTCGTCTGCATTAAGTAATCAAAGGATACTCAGTTTCCATACAAATAATTCCTACTCTTAAAAAAAAAAAATAGTCTCCTATCTCTCAGAAAAGTGTCTAGAGACTCGTCCCCGCTCCCGAACTAGCTCCTCTGTCCTTCCTCTTCCTCGGTCCCCGGGAGGTCTTTGGCTTAGGAATGTCAAATAAATCGGTTTGAGCTCGTCCCAATTCAGGAATAACGCGCGTCGGTGGTTCAATCAGACCAGTCTCCCTCAAGGCGGCCCTAGCAACCCTCTCTTGTCTCAACGCCTCTCTGCGAGCCATCACCTCTGGATCATCCCTCAAAGCAGCCCTTCGTATCTCTCGCCTCCGATAATCCTCAGCAGCATCGCCGGTAATATTATCTGGGTTTCTCCATGCCTCTGTATCCCTGAAAGACTAACTGGATGGATAATCTGCTCCCAAGTATTCCCGGCAGCGAGCCTCTATAGCCAATTGCGCAGGACCCTGATGCTCCTCATACCAAACCGGATACTCTGTGGTCAGAAATGTAAACCCTCTGGACTGCCGAAGAAGCACACGAGTAGGAAGAAAACCCTCCAGAAAGGATCTGCTGAAAAACTGTATAGTCTGGGGCTCGGTCATAGACATCGGAACAGCGTCAGTCATCAGCCTCTCCCTTAAATCCCGAACAATCTGCTGAGGGTACCTATACTGCCTGCTCACCAACGATGGGATACAGAAAGAAGATACCTGCAAGCCTGGCAGTCTGACTACTACTGATCCATCCTGAATGTCTCTCATGGTCTGTAAGTTCCAGGCAGGAATCCAAAAACTCAGATCAGTGGTCTCATACCGTGACAACCTCATCTGCCAACTGTCAGCAGCCTCAACCCTCAGCAGCCTGCGTGGCCGGGTCACCCAAGGCATTGCCACCCGACCCTCTGGTAATGGCCCAATCAAGTGTAACCTCTCAGAGAACCACAGGGATAACAAACCGGGGCTGCCTGCTCCCATGAAGTATGATCCCCCTGCTAACCTGTCAATGCCGTGGTAGGTCTCAGCCAGCAACAGCGGTACAATGTCTATTTCCCCTGGCGATTGAATCTCGACGAAGATCTACACCCGGTTACCCCTCGCTTGCTCGATAATCTCCAGAACGTACTTGAGCGGACTCCGGCATATCCGCAGAAATAATAAGTCGACAGAGTGAACAGCATGAATATATCCAAAGAGGCAGAAAGGTCAAACAACTCAGGACGAGACAGGCGTAACCTAGCCATCCGAGTCAAGTCTATGGACCCATCACCCAGATGTTGGGTTTTATGTATCCATGCGCAGCCGAATTAAGCATAAAATTAACACAAAACCCAAGCCCTAAGATCCGTTCTATACGATTAAATTGAATTGCTATGAGATAGAATTTACCAACCTAAATTGCTTTCCTGGGCTCAGAGCTATCGAACGGATAATTATGTGATTCGTAATCACAAACTTTTGATCTTCAAATCTTCGAATCTTCAACTCCTTTGGATCTTCAGATTTGAACTCTAGGTCTTTGATTTGTTTGAACAAAACTAAGACCCTCTTTTGGTAATCCACACAAATATGAATGTCGAGAACAATTCTCGGGTTAGGAATTGCTAGATTCCTAAAACTTATGGAAGAATATTGAGAGTATTTTGTTATGATTTTCCCTTGAAAATTTCGGCCAGACCTTAGGGTTGATAGACCTCACATATTTATACTACTTTAGTGTAAATATGTTTCCTAAACGAATTAGGAGAACAAAGCCGTCAAAAACGCGCTCGTGGCTAGTTATGTCGCGTGACATAAGTAGCCAGTGGCTAGTTATGTCGCGTGACATAACTAGCCAGTGGCTAGTTATGTCGCGTGACATAAGTTGCCAAATACAGAAACTCTCAATCATTCTTCCCTTGGTTCAACCAACTCATTCTATTTGTATGTGACCCAATAGGATTGTATTATGTTGGCAATAAGTCCGATCATATCGACCCTCATAAGACATAAGCGGACTCTAGCAAGCCATTATGTCTACCCAAATAACACAATGTAAGAGTTCAAGTTTCCAATGGTACACTTCCATTTTTCCCTTTGTCTCACGATGTTATATTGAACACAAGTCATGGTCCACGTCAACTTGTATTTGTTCAATGCTTTCTCGATCTTGAGTATAATGATAGTCCAATCATATTGGGGTGTGGCCACACGCTTTCATCATTATCACTCATCGAGGGGCCCAAGAAAAACATCTCTCTTTCGAGGGACAAATTCCATCTTGACTTATCATCCTTCCCATCATGAATCCGATCATGCCAAAGATAGCCTTTATAGATATCGTGTTAAGATACCGTTTGACTAAAATCAAACATAACTTTTCATCATATGTAAGGTCATGATAATCTCAGGTCTAGGGACTAAATGAAGTGACCATATGAGATTTAATTATGACATTTGACCATGACATAAATCTCATACGGGTCAAGTCCAGTCACTTGTTCTCTAACAAGTACCCATAATTTCAATGTGCATCTCTATGCATATAATCATCATATGATTATCCATTGACAATTATACTAATTATTCTCTTTATAATTAGGGACGGAGATTATTACAATAAATATGCAAACTATATAATAATCAAATAATAAACATAAACGATAAAGATGATACATAACGGCTTTCAGTTAAACATAACTAAAGCCTAGGGCATTACACCAACAGTCTCCCACTTGCACTAGGCTTCATTTATGTATCGAATACTTATGGATCTAACATGCCCACCATGCTTCTGCCTATGTGAGGGTCTTTGTAAGTGAATCCCTTATGTCATCATCGGTTGATACTTTGTATATTTTAACGTCTTCTCATTCTTTATGAATTCCTCGAAGAACGTCTAAGTGAGTGTTTGGATCGCTGTTGTGACCTTGGTTCCATTGTTTGCACAAGTGGCACCACTATAGTCATAACAAAAGTTTCATCGATTAGTGATACTTGGAACATTTCCAAAACACTAAGCGAACTTTTGATCCAAACCGCCTACTTTTAGCTACATCATATGTTGCTAACATTTGGCCTTAGTAGTAGAATTGGCTACAATTTCTGCTTGGAACTTTTCCAATCAAAACTGCACCTCTTATAAGCATAAACACAAACCTTAATTGCGATTTTAAATTAACTTTGTCAGTTTGGAAGCTAGCACCTATGTAACCCTTACAACAAGATTAAACTTCCAATCTTTCAAATCCCAAGAACGTATCCTTAGTTCTTCTTAAGTACTTAAGGATCATCTTGACTGCCATCCAATGGTTCTCATCACAGGATCAGATTGGTATCGACTCATCATGCTCAAAGCATATGAGACGTTGGGTCTAGTACAAATTATGGCATACATGACAGATCCAAATGCCGAAGCATATGGAACTTCATTCATTCCCTTTTGCTCATCAATTGTCATAAGACAATGAGTATTGCTTAAGAGAAAATACCATGACCCATTGACAAGCCACTTTTCTTAGACTCTTCTAAGAACCTTGTCAATGTGAACACTTTGACTCAAACCAATTTATCCTTCTAGATCTATCTCTATAGATCTTGATGCCAAGGATGTAAGCGGCTTCACCCATATCTTTCATTGAGAAAACATTCTTTGACCAAGACTTGACAGTCTTAAGTGTCGGAACTTGTTTTTCCAATGAGTAAGATATCATTGTAATAAAACAATAGAAATAATACTACGCTCCCACTGAATTTCATGCATACACAAGGTTCATCTTTGTTCTTCGATGAAGTCAAACTCTTTGACCAATTCATCAAAACGAAGATTCCAATTCCTTGAAGCTTGCTTCAATCCATCTCATGGATCTTTGCAACATGCATACTTTATTAGAGTTTCTTGGATCGACAAACTATTCGGGTTGTGTACTCTACACATCCTTAATAATCTTTCCATTTAAAGAAAGTCGTTTGACATCCATTTGTCATATCACATAGTCACAATATGTGATAATGGGAATTGAAAATCTAACAGACTTCGACATTGTAACTGGCTAAAAAGGTTTCGACATAGTCAATACTATGAATTTGCCTAAATCACTTTGTTACAATCCTTAGTCATGAAAGTATACACCTTCACATCCATGTCGGTCTTTGAAGACCTACTTGCACCCTTTAGTTTTTACACTTTTAGGTAGCCCAATCAAGTTCCAAACTTGATTGTTAAACATGGATTGTAATTTGGATTCCATGGTTCCTAACCATTTATCCAAATTAGGAGAGGACATCGCTTCTTGATAGCAAGTAGGATCGTCATTCTTAATGACTTCCACTTCATCACTTTCCGCAACGAGAAATCACTATTTCTTGAGTTCGGATCGTAACCTATCCAATCTACGATGGACTTGTGCATCTTGAACCGGTTTCACAACTCCTTTGTGAACTTGGTTCTGTCTCTACTCTTGGTTCCATATTATTTTCGGGTTCTCGAACTTCTTCCAAGATTAATTTTACTCCCACTATATTCTTTATTGAGAAACTATTTCTCAAGAAACGAATCGTATAGAGCAACAAACATTTTGTTCTCTTTGCGGTTGTAAGATTAATTTCCGAAAATAACCTTTGTCAAATTTGGTGCTAACTTATAAGAGACAAGTCTCTTTACATAAGATTCGCAACCCCAAATCTTCATGAAAGACAAACTAAGTTTTCTTCCATGCCACATCTCATGTGGGGCCTTAGGAACTGATTTAGTAAGGACTCAATTCAGTGTAACCGCATTATTTCTAATGCATATCCTCAAAAGGAAATAGGAAATAGGAAAGTCTGATTGACACATCATCGAACGAACCATGTCCTACAAGGTTCAATTCCTCCTTTCAGACACACCATACAATGTGGTGTTTCGGGTGGAGTCAACTTTGAAACGATTTCATAGTTTTTGAGATGATTGTCAAACTCTTGGCTCAAATATTCATCACCTTGATCTAATCGAAGTACTTAACAGTTTTACCAAGTTGTTTTGTACTTCATCTTTGAAATGTTCAAAACATCTCAAACGATTCACCTTCGAACTTCATCAGATAGACATAGTCATATCTAGATAAGTCTTTAGTGAAATGTGATGAAATACTGAAGTCTTCCCCTAGCAATGCTACTTAATAGTCCATATACATCTCATGTATAATGACCAATAAGTTACTAGCCCTCCCACTACTCTTAGTGTAGGGTGGTTTGATCAATAATCTCAATAAACAAGATCCACATTCCTCAAATGATTCATCGTCATATGAGTCTAAAAGTCCATGTTAATGGAGTTTAGATATATGTTTCTTATTTATCTGACCAAGCCGGCAATGCCATATGAACGCGTTGTTCATATTGTTCGGTTCAGAATTCCCATTTATATTTTAGATATCTTCAATATTATTTTGTTTCTTAACATCAAGGATATGAAGACCATTCAATGACATAAGCAATTCAATAAGGCATATCATTAAATAAATATAAAACTTCTTATTGAAAATAAGAAAATTATATCCTTCATCATCCATTTAAGAAACAGAAATAATACTCCTACTCAAATCCGGAACGTAGTCATACTTGTTCAAAGCAAGTACTACTTCACAAGGCAAAGTGACTTCATAAGTCCCTTATGGCTAATGTTGCAACTCTTGCTCCATTCCCATGCTTAGGTTTAATTTACCTTATTTGAGTAGCTTTCTATTCTTTGTTCCTTCCACATTTAAACAAATGTGGGATCCAATCCTGTATCATATACCCAAGAACAAGAAGTCGAAAGGAAAATATCTATCATATAGATACTTGAAGTAGTAGCAATCATATTGCCCTTCTTCACCTTTTAGGCCTTCCTAATAAGCCTTGCAACTTTGCTTCCAATGACAATCTTATTGCAATGATAGCAAAATGCATCCTTTTGAGACAATTTGGGTTTAGCCTCTTCGGCTTTGACAACATTTGTCCTAGGTTTAGCAACTTTTGCTTTACCTTCTTTTCCTTCCTTTATCAACCCTTTTATTGTGTCAACCATTAACACAATTTGCGGATTGCTCCTTCTTTCATCATATGACTTAAGAGCCTTCACCACAACATATATCTTTTGCTTAGCTTGCACTTGGAACATTTCCCCTTTTGCGGTGTGCTAGAACAAAAGTAGTTATCATGTGCACAAGGTTCTTCATAAGAGCCTTTGAACATGGTGGCAAATACAAGGCAAGCAATATTGTCAGAATCATCACTATGTTTCTAATGTTGCTTCCTTATTTGCCCTTTGCAACATTTGCAATAGGTTCAATAGGAACGGATTCGTAATGAACGTACAAATTTACCTAAGAACCATTCTTTAGGCTTTTGATCCAATCAAAATTATTTGTATCATTCATTTCGAACTTTGTCCTTCATAAGGACGAATCGCAATTATCATTATGTAATGCTACTTCTACAACAAAATATACAAATTATATGAACACATATCAATATCAACACATTTATCATTTAAGAGCAAATAATGTATTTTACAAATACTCCCACTAAATCATACACCTTCTAATGCTAATAAGCATAATATGCATTTAATGGGCTAAGATCCAACTTTAATTTAATCTCAAGTACGCTATGGCGCACCGCTCAAGATTAAACTAATTAGGTAGAAAATATCAATCATATCGTATATGACTCTTAGGGCTAAGATTCAACATTAATTTAATCTCAAGTACGCTATGGCGCACCGCTCAAGATTAAACTAATTAGGTAGAAAACATCAATCATATCGTATATGACTCTTATGAGATTTATTTAAGACATCATATGTCTAAGCATATTTTAATCTCATCTTATGTCTTGGGTCCAAAACCATTTTGATAACCCAATTAAGTTCATCCACTTTAAACGTATAGGAACCACCATTTCCTCATCTTGCTCGCAAACGGAATAGAATCAAAGCACCTTGCTATGGCAAGCCCACCCAAAACTATCCGAGTGGTCTCAAGTGTTTAAATCATGGATTGGCATAAAGAACTTAAAAGTTAAATGAAGGTTCTTTAAGGTAGATTATAAGCATATCAGCAAAGATAGTCATAATCATGCACCAGGTAAGTTCCTAGGTGAGCCACAAGGACTACTTAAGTACCAACTCTTCCTTAGACAGAACTCTCCTAGTCATGCACAATTAGAAATCAACTCTGATTTGGCAACATAATCACTACCTTTTATAAACAATTAGTTTCCTTTTAAAATTTCGCGTAATTATGACTTGTTTCCATAAACAATCATAAAATCCAAAATTTACAATGTCTAAATCTAAACATATTAGGAAACTATAAATCAATGTTTCAACTAAACATCTTATAAAATTCTTAACACTTAAGAACAATTAATTCATGCATCGCAACAATTAATAAAACACATTTGAATTAATTAAGCATGCATCATAAACAATGAATTAATCTAGCATAGCCCTATAAATTTTATTTCCAGAAATTTATAGCATCCAGATTAAGACATAAAACATCTCAGATTGCAAACACAATCATAGATTAGCGAGAAAAATTAAACAAACCGATTACTCGCCCATTTGGCTTATTATGTCGCGTGACATAACTAGCCGGTGGCTAGTTATGTCGCGTGACATAACCGGCCGTATTACCGCATTTCCTCCGTGGCCTACTATGTCGCACGACATAGGTAGCCGAGTCGCGGATTTCCATTTCAATCAATTCAGATTACATGCAATTAAATCATATAAAACAACCCTTTTACGAGATTTAATTCAACATAATTCAACGATTTTCACATTGTTTCACATAAACAATCAAAATTCTATCGCATACAAAAACATGCAACGAACATATAAACAATTTATATAATCATTCTAGCATGTTAATTCAAACTTAACCATACGAACGGGGCTCTGATACCCTTTGTTGGGTTTTATGGGTCCATGCGTAGCGGAATTAAGCATAAAATTAACACAAAATCCAAGCCCTAGGATCCTTTCTATACGATTAAATTGAATTGCTATGAGATAGAATTTACCAACCTAAATTGCTTTCCGGTCTTGAGCTATCGAACGGATAATTATGTGATTCGTAATCACAAACTTTTGATCTTCAAATCTTCGAATCTTCAACTCCTTTGGATCTTCAGATTTGAACTCTAAATCTTTGATTTGTTTGAACAAAACTAAGACCCTCTTTTGGTAATCCACACAAATATGAATGTCGAGAACAATTCTCGGGTTGGGAATTGCTAGATTCCTAAAACTTATGGAAGAATATTGAGAGTATTTTGTTATGATTTTCCCTTGAAAATTTCGGCGGACCTTAGGGTTGACGGACCTCACATATTTATACTACTTTAGTGTAAATATGTTTCCTAATCGAATTAGGAGAACAGGCTGTCAAAAACGCGTCTGTGGCTAGTTATGTCGCGTGACATAAGTAGCCAGTGGCTAGTTATGTCGCGTGACATAAGTTGCCAAATACAGAAACTCTCAATCATTCTTCCCTTGGTTCAACCAACTCATTCTATTTGTATGTGACCCAATAGGATTGTATTATGTTGGCAATGAGTCCGATCATATCGACCCTCATAAGACATAAGCGGACTCTAGCAAGCCATTATGTCTACCCAAATAACACAACGTAAGAGTTCACGTTTCCAATGGTACACTTCCATTTTTCCCTTTGTCTCACGATGTTATATTGAACACAAGTCATGGTCCACGTCAACTTGTATTTGTTCAATGCTTTCTCGATCTTAGTATAATGATAGTCCAATCATATTGGGGTGTGGCCACACGCTTTCATCATTATCACTCATCGAGGGGCCCAAGCAAAACATCTCTCTTTCGAGGGACAAATTCCATCTTGACTTATCATCCTTCCCATCATGAATCCGATCATGCCAAAGATAGCCTTTATAGATATCGTGTTAAGATACCGTTTGACTAAAATCAAACATAACTTTTCATCATATGTAAGGTCATGATAATCTCAGGTCTAGGGACTAAATGAAGTGACCATATGAGATTTAATTATGACATTTGACCATGACATAAATCTCATACGGGTCAAGTCCAGTCACTTGTTCTCTAACAAGTACCCATAATTTCAATGTGCATCTCTATGCATATAATCATCATATGATTATCCATTGACAATTATGCTAATTATTCTCTTAATAATTAGGGACGGAGATTATTACAATAAATATGCAAACTATATAATAATCAAATAATAAACATAAACGATAAAGATGATACATAACGGCTTTCAGTTAAACATAACTAAACCCTAGGGCATTAAACCAACACCAGAATCATACATGACACCTGATCCGCTGGCAGACACAAGAAAATCCGATAACTGCTCCACAACCGACCGACCATCCCGTGGGAATGCTACAGTGACCGTCTCACCCAAGCCTGTCAATGCCCTAAAGTCTTCCATGGTCGGGGTCAGATCATTGTATGACAAAGAGAAGACATGACGCTCTGAGTCCCAGAAGCAGGAGGCAACCCGGAGCAAATCCCAGTTGACCCTCCAATCTTTTAAGGACCAAATGCACGGCATATTGTACCAATTGTCAATAACCCTCCTATGTTGCCTCAGATGAAATCCCCAAATTTCGACAAAGTCCCGATTAAATTGACACTCGCGGGAAGCAACCTCCTCACCATAATGCTCCATTCTCAGCCAAAAGTATCAGTCTTGGCCAAAGAAATCGCTTATCTGCCAAACAGGGGTTGCTGGTTTCCTCTACTGAGAAGACAGTGCTTGCAAATGAAGCCTGAGCCGAATTAAAAAGAGACCTGTTACGAGCTCCTTTAAGTCGTGCGACACAACAGGCCAAGCAGACATAACATGTCGGGCGACACATTTGGTTGACATCAGACAGTGTGGAAAGGCCTGCAGTGGTTACCCCAGAGCATTTTCCAACTCGCCGTCGCTGTAACATACCTCCTACCCTCATACACATGCCCATGAAAGTACTGTTGGGTTTTACGGGTCCATGCGCAGCGGAATTAAGCATTAAAACATAAAACCCAAGAAGCCCTAGGATCCGTTCTATACAATTAATTTAAATTCCTATGAGATAG
Source organism: Adenophora triphylla var. japonica (assembly GCA_022495995.1). NCBI lineage: Eukaryota > Viridiplantae > Streptophyta > Magnoliopsida > Asterales > Campanulaceae > Adenophora > Adenophora triphylla. The sequence goes on from JAFEMH010002206.1 coordinate 184,617, forward strand.
AATTAAACCAACCTTGAAACGCTTTCCGGTCTTGAGCTATCGAACGATTTGATTATGTGATATCGAATCACAAACTTCGTTCTTCAACTTGCTTGAACTCTAGGCCTTGATCGATGAACGAGCGAAGACCCTCTTTTGGTATCCACACCTTTGAATGAATTCAAGAACAACTTCTTGATGATTGCTAGATCTAAAACCTTGAAGAATATTGAGAGTATTTTGTTGTGTATTTTGATTGAAAATTTCGGCGACCTTTTAGGTCGCAAACCAGACCCTTGTATTTATACTACAATAGTAAGAATACTTCTCCTAATCGTATTATGAGAGACAGTGCCGTCAAAAAACGCGTATGGCACGATATGTCGCGCGGTATATTAAGTCATTGGCTTAATATGTCGCGCAGCATATATAGCCGTATACGTAAAACTCTCAACTATTCTTCCTCCGGTTTAACCAATTCATTCTAGTTGTGTGTGACCCAATAGGATTACATTATGTTGGCAATGAGTTCGATCATATCGAACCTCATAAGACATAAGCGAACTCTAGCAAGCCATTATGTCTACCCAAATAATGTAACGTAAGAGTTCACGTTTCCAATGGTGTACTTCCATTTATCCCTTTGTCTCACGATGTTATATTGAACACAAGTCATGGTCTTGGTCAACTTGTTATTGTTCAATGCTTTCTTGATTCTTGAGTATAATGATAATTCCAATCATATTGGGGTACGGCCATACACTTTCATCATTATCACTCATCGAGGGGCCCAAGCATAACATCTCTCTTCCGAGGGACAAATTCCTTCTTGACTTATCATCCTTCCCATCATGAATCCGATCATGCCAATAATAGTCTTTATAGATATCGTGTTAAGATATCGTTTGACTAAAATCAAACATGATTTTTCATCATATGTAAGGTCATGATAATCTCAGGTCTAGGGACTAAATGAAGTAACCTTATGAGATTTACTTATGACACTTGACCATGTCATAAATCTCATGCGGGTCATGTACAGTCACTTGTTCTCTAACAAGTACCCATAATTTCAATGTGTATCTCTTATGCATATAATCATCACATGATTATCCATTGACAATTATACTAATTATTCTCTTAATAATTAGGGACGGAGATTATTACAATAAATATGCAAACTATATAATAATCAAATAATAAACATAAACGATAAAGATGATAAATAACGGTTTTCAGTTAAACATAACTAAAGCCTAGGGCATTACACCAACAGTCTCCCACTTGCACTAGGCTCCATTTATGTATCGAATACTCATGGATCTAACATGCCCATCATGCTTCTGCCTATGCGAGTGTCTTTGTAAGTGAATCCCTTATGTCATCATCGGTTGATATTTTGTATATCTTAACGTCTTCTCATTCTTTATGAATTCCTCGAAGAACGTCTAAGTGAGTGTTTGGATCACTGTTGTGACCTTGGTTCCATTGTTTGCACAAGTGGCACCACTATTGTCATAACAAAAGTTTCACCGATTAGTGATACTTGGAAAAACACTTGAAGTATTTCCAAAATACTAAATGGACTTTTGATCCAAACTGCCTCTTTCAGCTATATCATATGTTGCTAAAGTATGGCCTTAGTAGTAGAATCGGCTACAATTTCTGCTTGGAATTCTTCCAATCAAAACTGCACCTCTAATAAGCACAAACACAAATCCTAATTGCGATTTTAAAATAACTTTGTTAGTTTGGAAGCTAGCACCTATGTAACCCTTACAACAAGATTAACTTCCAATCTTTCAAATCCCAAGAACGTATCCTTAGTTCTTCTTAAGTACTTAAGGATCATCTTGACTGCCATCCAATGGTTCTCATCACAGGATCAGATTGGTATCGACTCATCATGCTCAAAGCATATGAGACGTTGGGTCTAGTACAAATTATGGCATACATGACAGATCCAAATGCCGAAGCATATGGAACTTCATTCATTCCCTTTTGCTCATCAATTGTCATAAGACAATGAGTATTGCTTAAGAGAAAATACCATGACCCATTGACAAGCCACTTTTCTTAGACTCTTCTAAGAACCTTGTCAATGTGAACACTTTGACTCAAACCAATTTATCCTTCTAGATCTATCTCTATAGATCTTGATGCCAAGGATGTAAGCGGCTTTACCCATATCTTTCATTGAGAAACCTTTCCTTGACCAAGACTTAACAGTCTTAAGTGTCGGAACTTGTTTTCCAATGAGTAAGATATCATTGTAATAAACAATAGAAATAATACCATGCTCCCACTGAATTTCATGCATACACAAGGTTCATCTTTGTACTTGATAAAGTCAAACTCTTTGACCAATTCATCAAAACAAAGATTCCAATTCCTTGAAGCTTGCTTCAATCCATCTCATGGATCCTTGCAACATGCATACTTTATTAGAGTTTCTTGGATCGACAAACTATTCGGGTTGTGTACTTTACACATCCTTAATAATCTTTCCATTTAAAGAAAGTCGTTTGACATTCATTTGTCATATCACATAGTCACAATATGTGATAATGGCAATTGAAAATCTAACAGACTTCGACAATGTAACTGGCGAAAAAGGTTTCAACATAGTCAATACTATGAATTAACCTAAATCCCTTTGCTACAATCCTTAGTCATGAAAGTATACACATTCACATCCATGTTGGTCCTTGAAGACCTTCTTGCATCCCATTAGTTTTTACACCTTCAGGTAGCCCAATCAAGTTCCAAACTTGATTGTTAAACATGGATTGTAATTTGGATTCCATGGTTCCTAACCATTTATCCAGAGGACATCGCTTCTTGATAGCAAGTAGGATCGTCATTCTTAATGACTTCCACTTCATCACTTTCCGCAACGAGAAATCACTATTTCTTGAGTTCGGATCGTAACCTATCCAATCTACGATGGAATTGTGCATCTTGAACCGGTTTCACAACTCCTTTGTGAACTTGGTTCTGTCTCTACTCTTGGTTCCATATTATTTTCGGGTTCTTGAACTTCTTTCAAGATTAATTTTACTCCCACTAGATTCTTTATTGAGAAACTATTTCTCAAGAAACAAATCGTGTAGAGCAACAAACATTTTGTTCTCTTTGTGATTGTAAAATCAATATCCGAAAATAACCTTGCCAGATTTGGTGCTAACTTATAAGAGACAAGTCTCTTTACATAAGATTCGCAACCCCAAATCTTCATGAAAGACAAACTAAGTTTTCTTCCATGCCACATCTCATGTGGGGCCTTAGGAACCGATTTAGAAGGGACTCGATTCAGTGTAACCGCATTATTTCTAATGCATATCCTCAAAAGGAAATAGGAAATAGGAAAGTCTAATTGACACATCATCGAATGAACCATGTCCTACAAGGTTCAATTCCTCCTTTCAGACACACCATACAATGTGGTGTTCCGGGTGGAGTCAACTTTGAAACGATTTCATAGTTTTGAGATGATTGTCAAACTCTTGGCTCAAATATTCATCACCTCGATCTAATCAAAGTACTTAATATTTTTGCCAAGTTTGTTTTGCACTTCATCTTTGAAATGTTCAAAACATCTCAAACGATTCACCTTTGGACTTCATCAGATAGACATAGTCATATCTAGATAAGTCTTTAGTGAAATGTGATGAAATACCGAAATCTTCCCCTAGCAATGCTTCTTAATGGTCCACATACATCTCATGTATAATGACCAATAAGTCACTAGCCCTCCCACTACTTTAGTGTAGGGTGGTTTGGTCGATAATCCCAATAAATAAGATCCAAATTCCTCAAATGATTCATGGTCATATGAGTCTAAAAGTCCATGTTAATGGAGTTTAGATATATGTTTCTTATTTATTTGACCAAGCCGGCAATGCCATATAAACGCTTTGTTCATATTGTTCGGTTTAGATTTCCCATTTATATCATAGATATCTTCAATATTATTTTGTTTCTCATCATCAAGGATATGAAGACCATTTAATGACATATGCATTACAATAAGGCATATTATTAAATAAATATAAAACTTCTTATTGAAAATAAGAAAATTATATCCTTCATCATCCATTTAAGAAACGGAAATAATACTCCTACTCAAATCCGGAACGTAGTCATACTTGTTCAAAACAAGTACTACTTCACAAGGTAAAGTGACTTCATAAGTCCCTTATGGCTAATGTTGCAACTCTTGCTCCATTCCCATGCATAGGTTTAATTTACCTTATTTGAGTAGCTTTCTATTCTTTGTTCCTTGCACATTTAAACAAATGTGGGATCCAATCCGGCATCATATACCCAAGAACAAGAAGTCGAAGGGAAAATATCTATCATATAGATATTTGAAGTAGTAGCAATTATATTGCCCTTCTTCACCTTTTAGGCCTTCCTAATAAGCCTTGCAACTTTGTGCTTCCAATGACAATCTTATTGCAATGATAGCAAACTGCATCCTTTTGAGACACTTTGGGTTTAGCCTCTTCGGCTTTGACAACTTTTGTCCTCGGTTTAGAAACTTTTGCTTTACCTACTTTTTCCTTCCTTTATGAACCCTTTTATTGTGTCAACCATTAACACAATTTGCGGATTGCTCCTTCTTTCATCATATGAATTGAGAGCCTTCACCACAACATATATATATATATATCTTTTGCCTAGCTTGCATTTGGAACATTTCCCTATTTGCGTTATGCTAGAACAAAAGATTAGTTATCATGTGCTCAAGGTTCTTCATAAGAGCCTTTAAACATGGTGGCAAATACAAGGCAAGCAATATTGTCGTAATCATCAATATGTTTCTAATGTTGCTTCCTTATTCGCCCTTTGCAACATTTGCAATGGGTTCAGTAGGAACGGATTCGTCAAGAACATACATATTATGTATTGTTCCTTTCGAACTTTGTCCTTCACAAGGACGAATCGCAATTATCATTATGTAATGCTATTTCTACAACAAAATATACAAATTATATGAACACATATCAATATCAACACATTTATCATTTAAGAGCAAATAATGTATTTTACAAATACTTCCACTAAATCATACACCTTCCAATGCAAATAAGCATAATATGCATTTAATGGGCTAAGATCCAACTTTAATTTAATCTCAAGTACGCTATGGCGCACCGCTCAAGATTAAACTAATTAGGTAGAAAAACATCAATCATATCGTATATGACTCTTAGGACTAAGATCCATCTTTAATTTGATCTCAAGTACGCTATGGCGCACCGCTCAAGATCAAACTAATTAGGTAGAAAACATCAATCATATCATATATGACTCTTAGGATCTTTTATGAGATTTATTTAAGACATCATATGTCCAAGCATATTTTAATCTCATCTTATGCCTTGGGTCCAAAACCATTTTGATAACCCAATTAAGTTCATCCACTTTAAACGTATAGGAACCACCATTTCCTCATCTTGCTCGCAAACGGAATAGAATCAAAGCACCTTGCTATGGCAAGCCCACCCAAAACTATCCGAGTGGTCTCAAGTGTTTTAATCATGGATTGGCATAAAGAACTTAAAAGTTAAATGAAGGTTCTTTAAGGTAGATTATAAGCATATCAGCAAAGATAGTCACAATCATGCACCAGGTAAGTTCCCAGGAAGATAGGTGAGCCACAAGGACTACTTAAGTACCAACTCTTCCTTAGACAGAACTCTCCTAGTCATGCACAATTAGAAATCAGCTCTGATTTGGCAACATAATCACTACCTTTTATAAACAATCAGTTTCCTTTTAAATTTTTGCGTAATTATGACTTGTTTCCATAAACAATCATAAAATCCAAAATTTACAATGTCTAAATCTAAACATATTAGGAAACTATAATGCAATGTTTCAACTAAACATTTTAGGAAATCACAATTCAATGTTTCAACTAAACATCTAATAAAATTCTTAACACTTAAGAACAAATAATTCATGCATCGCAACAATTAATAAAAAAATTTGAATTAATTAAGCATGCATCTTAAACAATGAATTAATCTAGCATAGCCCTATAAATTTTATAACATCCAGATTTTCATATACATTGCAATAATTATTAAAATCATATTTTAATCAATTAATCATGTATATCAATGAATCAATCTAGCATGGACTTATAAACTCAATTCTTATAGCATCCAGATTTTCATAAAACATCTCGATTGTAAACACAATCACGTAATAGCGTAAAAATTAAACAAACCGATTCTCGCCCAGTATTTGGCTTATTATGTCGCGTGACATAACATAGCCAAGGCTAAGTATGTCGCGCGACATAACAGGCCAGTTACCATATTTCCACATGTGGCTCAACTATGTCGCGCGACATAAGCAGCCAAGTAACAGGATTTCCAGATTCAACCAATACAAATGACAATTAAATCATATAAAACAGCCCTTTTACAGATTTAATTCATCATAATTCGAAAATGATTTTTCATATTGTTTCACATAAACAATCAAAATTCTATCGCATACAAAAACATGCAATAAGCATATAAACAATTTATATCTTAAATCTAGCATGTTAATTCAAACTTAATCATACGAACGGGGCTTTGATACCACTGTTGGGTTTTATGGGTCCATGCGCAGCGGAATTAAGCATAAAATTAACACAAAATCCAAGCCCTAAGATCCGTTCTATACGATTAAATTGAATTGCTATGAGATAGAATTTACCAACCTAAATTGCTTTCCGGTCTTGAGCTATCGAACGGATAATTATGTGATTCGTAATCACAAACTTTTGATCTTCAAATCTTCGAATCTTCAACTCCTTTGGATCTTCAGATTTGAACTCTAGGTCTTTGATTTGTTTGAACAAAATTAAGACCCTCTTTTGGTAATCCACACAAATATAAATGTCGAGAACGATTCTCGGGTTGGGAATTGCTAGATTCCTAAAACTTATGGAAGAATATTGAAAGGACTTTTGATTGTGAATTTCTATTGAAAAAATTCGGCTAGCTTATTAGTTCTGACAGACCCCTTGTATTTATACTACAATAGTAAGAATACGTCTCCTAATCGTATTAGGAGAGACAGGCTGTCAAACCGCGTACGGGCGTATTATGTCGCGCGGTATATTAAGCCATTGGCTTAATATGTCGTGTGACATATGTAGCGATACCGAGACTCTCAATCATTCTTCCTCCGGTTCAACCAATTCATTCTATTTGTGTGTGACCCAATAGGATTGTATTATGTTGGCAATGAGTCCGATCATATCGACCCTCATAAGACATAAGCGGACTCTAGCAAGCCATTATGTCTACCCAAATAACACAACGTAAGAGTTCACGTTTCCAATGGTACACTTCCATTTCTCCCTTTGTCTCACGATGTTATATTGAACACAAGTCATGGTCCACGTCAACTTGTATTTGTTCAATGCTTTCTCGATCTTGAGTATAATGATAGTCCAATCGTATTGGGGTGTGGCCACACGCTTTCATCATTATCACTCATCGAGGGGCCCAAGCAAAACATCTCTCTTGCGAGGGACAAATTCCATCTTGACTTATCATCCTTCCCATCATGAATCCGATCATGCCAAAGATAGCCTTTATAGATATCGTGTTAAGATACCGTTTGACTAAAATCAAACATAACTTTCATCATATGTAAGGTCATGATAATCTCAGGTCTAGGGACTAAATGAAGTGACCATATGAGATTTAATTATGACATTTGACCATGACATAAATCTCATACGGGTCAAGTCCAGTCACTTGTTCTCTAACAAGTACCCATAATTTCAATGTGCATCTCTATGCATATAATCATCATATGATTATCCATTTACAATTATACTAATTATTCTCTTAATAATTAGGGACGGAGATTATTACAATAAATATGCAAACTATATAATAATCAAATAATAAACATAAACGATAAAGATGATACATAACGGTTTTCAGTTAAACATAACTAAAGCCTAGGGCATTACACCAACAGTCAGATCATTGTATGACAAAGAAAAGACATGACGCTCTGAATCCCAGAAGCAGGATGCAGCTCGAAGTAAATCCCAGTCAACTCTCCAATCTTTTAAGGACCAGAGACACGACATGCTATATCTCCTGTCAATAAGCTCCCTATGATGCCTTCGGTGATAGTGTGAAATTTCGAGAAAATCCTGGCGAAATTGATGCTCCCGAGAATCCATTTCCCTGTTATAATGCTCCATCGCAGCTAAAAGTACTAGTCTTGGTCAAAGAATTTGCTTGTCTGTGTAGCGATGCGTGAATTTTGAATAACAGAGTCGCCACTTATAATTTATTTAGGAAAACAATAAGAAAAACCTTAAAAAGAGATTTGAGGGTTCGGGGGTTAAGTTATCGAATGGGTAGGTCGAGGAGCATCCATTCCACCCAATCCGGAGATCGGTCTTGCCAATTGAGTATTATCAATCTTTTTAATTACTAATTAAATAAGGAACAAGAAAACCCTAATCAATTTCTTGATTAGGAATGTCGGATTGTACGCTTCGAGATCGCCTTCATCGATTGAAGGGACTCTAGGCTAATCCTTTTGATGGGATTACACCACTCTAAAAGCCAATAGAGAAAGATTAAGAAGAAAAGAGTAAAAGTATAGGAGTTTACCTAGTTTAGGGAGGATTGATTTAGAACGTGGTTCTAAGATGTTTTCTCGATCGAGAAGTGATTTGGGCAGAGTTTCGACTCAATATGAGAGCCAAATCTTGATGCGGACAGAGCTTCACCTTGATGCTAGGCTTGATCCTTGATGTTCGTCAATCAACGTGGTTGAAGGACGAATTTAGGAGTTGTTTGTGAGTGATTTGAAGGAATCTTTCGTGGAGAGAAACCAACAAATTGTGTGTGTTGTGTGAAATTCTGGACCTCTGAAATAGTGGAAGTCACCAAGTATTTATAGGGGTTTAAGAGGTAGAGGTGGAGAGGTAAAACACTCCTAGGAAGCTTCCAGAACTCAATTCTGATTGGAGAACCGGATTAGATGAGGTTTATCAAGAAAAGAGTTTGAAACGGAGAAGGAGAGTGATTTCTGCACATCCTGTCGAGGGGATATCTCGCGCGAGATATGATATCTCGTGCGAGACAAAGCAGTCTGTGGACAATTCTGCCCTCTTCAGTTATTCCGTTAGTCAGTTAGGTCCAAAACTAACGAGGTTAGTTAGAAACTTAACGAAACATGACGAAACTGATATGCTTTCATCAAAACATAAAAGAGAGATGAAGAGTAGTGTAATTATGATTTATTGGTTCAGAATGGGGTGTCTACAGAGCCCCTCGGCGACAGGTCTTATGAAAGAAGAAGTGTCGTCGATAGAAAAGACATCATTCTGAACATTGGGATGGTCGTGCCGCACGGCTGCCTACGTATCTCTAAGAGAGAATCATACCAAACGTAGTTCGACTCCAAAACACTAAAAAGGCTATTTTAGGTATTTTGAAAAGCATTTTTGAAAATCGAAGAGGGATTTTTTTTTGAAAAGGTAAAATCATACTGAGGTATCAAGGACCTGACCCAATTCTGAAGATACCTGTTTGTTGATGAAGTTGTTGAAGTGTGCCGCCCGAGGTTACTGACGTTCCCGTTGTTGTTGCCGAGGTCACGGATTTTGTTGACGTTGCCGAGGTCACGGACTTGAAGTTTGCTGTCGTCACAAACATTGAAGTTGTTGCCGAGGTCACGGACTTGAAGTTTGCTGTCGTCACAGACTTTGAAGTTGTTGCCGAGGTCACGGACTTGAAGTTTGCTGCCATCACAGACTTTGTTGATGTTGCCGAGGTAACGGACTTGAGGTTGCTGCCATCACAGACTTTGTTGGTGTCGCCGAGGTCACGGACTTGAAATTTGCTGCCGTCACAGACTTTGCTGATGTTGCCAAGGTCACGGACTTGAGGTTTGCTGCCATCACAGACTTTGAAGTTGTTGCCGAGGTCACGGACTTGAAGTTGTCGGTTGAGATGGGGGTTCTGTCGGCCCCTGTAATGCAAGGATATATGCATGCGGATCTCGGATGGACCCGAATGATTCTTACCTTTCTGTACCTGTCAGCACATAAAGATTCCAAGTAGATTTTGCAGATTTTAGTTTGTTTGACTGGACTTACGTGGTGGTGCTCACGTCTGTTCGTGTAAATGGCCGGTTGGACATTTTGGTGGTGAGTTTATGTATGAGAATATGGTATATGAACATGTAGGGACATGTGTGTATGGATTTGTATTTGAGATGGGTGAATTGTATGGGTGAACTTGTGTTTGACAAGTTGGGACCAAATCAGGTTTATGCAGAATTTGTTGCTAGTCAGCGAGGCTGTATTGTTGTAGAATTTCGTTCAATGAGCATCCTTATGTGAACACATCTAGGTCTGTTGAGAATTTTCATTCTTACTTCTCCTTTGAGTCGTGTCTCTAGGAGGCAAACGACTACAAATCTGTCGATTGTCGTAATGGCTTTATGTCCAAGGCCCTTTGGTGTCTCAAGCCCCAAGTTGTTTGCAAGTGGTAGATGACTTTGTGAACAGGCTTGTGAAGATGCTCTCTTTGATTTGAAGGTGATCGAAGAAGACTTTCCTTGTTGATTTGACTTGAAGAGAATCGATTGACGTCCGGTGAAGAAGGTTCGAAGAATACTCTCCCTTTGACCTTTGATTTTTTTTTCTTAGTGCGCACCCTGGTTTTTGCCTAGACCGCCCTTTCGGGTTTTCAATCTAGCGGGCATCTCTTTTGCGTCTTTATGCTCTAACTTTTGCCTAGGCCGCTCTTTACGAGTTTTCAACCTAGCGAGCCATTTTTTTTTTTGAAAAGTATGTGTACTCGAAGAGGACTCAGAGGAGAGAATCTTATTGAGGAGAGAGATGAGATCTCAAGTTTAGTTGAGGAGAGACGGACTCTATCCTTTAGAAGGTGATCCAAGCATTGACTTTTTGGAGAAGTGTATTTCTCTAATGATGATAGTGAGAAGCAAAGAGGAAAGCCCCTAATGCAGATTTGATTGTTTTGAAGAGTTGAAGTATAGATTGACTGGGGGAGGAAAGGTTAGGAAGCCCCAGTTTTGATGCTTGGATTTCAAGAGTGTGTATGAGAGTGGCTAACAGGAAGCCCCTAGACTCGACAAGAAACGCTGCTCGGCTCAAGGATCTAGAAAAGTTATTCTACCTTTTAATGGACCGTGTATCATCTGGAAATTTCTAAATAAGTTTGAGGAGAAAGCCAATCATTAGTATGACTTAAGGGTAAACATTTTTCTTGATACTGAAAGTCTTCTTCACTTGATGTAGGAGGATTTTGAGGAATCCTCTTTTCTTTTGTTGGTATCACTTGACTCCTCTTCTTTGTGGGAGAGTCCTTCTTGCCTTTGTTGAAATTCCATCCTTGTTGTGGGGCGATGAAGGCTTGAGAGTTTTTTTTTTTCTTTTTTCGATGCTCTATTTTTGCCTAGGACGAATTGAGGAGTTTCGTCCTAGCGAGCTTTTTTTTTTTTTTTTTTTTTTTTTGTACTCTCAAAGCCTTGAGTTGAGTAGCTCCACTTTTCTTTGGATGAATGTTGACAGCAGCACCTTTGGCTTTCTTCGCTTGTTGGTCTCTAACTTTCAGTAGGGGTAATGTTTAACCCTTAAGCCTCCTAATGATAACTTGTTTTTTAAAGTCACTTAGAAGTTTCTATTTTTGCGATGATTTAGGGAATGGTAGGTCCATTATTTTGCATGAGTTGAATGATATTCATGAGGTAGAACAACTTTAGGGAAAGTGTTTAGGAAAAGAAATTACTTTAATTTATTGAGAAATTTAAGAACAGACTCGATAGTTTAGAAGACACAAACTAGAGGAGGTGGGGAGTACTAGAAAGACAGAACGACTCTTCGAGTTCATACTTGGAAATTTAAAACCTAATCTACTTCTATCAAAGGAGAAAGGGAGAGGATAGTGGTAGCCCCAAAGTGGTAAGTGTAGATTTCTTCTTGGAGCTTCATCTTCTTCATGGATTGCGAGGGAGAGGATTGGTGATGACGTTGGGACGTTCTAGATCTCCATTATCAAAGAGGTCTTGTATGATGTCCTTCAAGTGGTGGCGTGGAGTTGGTGTCATGGCCGGTGAAGTTGTGGTACTTGCAGAATAAGTGATGAGCATGATTCGGACCCATATCCTTCGGAGGACCACCTTCCCTTGGTTTGATTTTTTCATTCTGGACAAGCACATCGAAGAGTTCTTCTTGAGTGATTCCTTCAATTTTGTCATAGTGCCTCTTTTTCTTTTCGGGAGGAGGGACAGCAGAATACTTTCCGGTGTTGGGGCGGCTGAGTGCAATAGCGTTGACTGAAGCATCCTTACTTGTGGTGGGCTTGTTGTAGCGGAAAGTACTTTCCTTCTTTTTGCTTTTAGGAAGTCGTCAACCCTAATTCCGGACTCGAGGAGTTCATTGAAACTAGGAAAGTAGTTACCGGCGAGCTTCTCTTGAAATTCATCACGAAGGCATTGAAGGAAGATGTGGATTTGCTCTTTGAGAGTAGGCCTTTCGACAATTTCAGTAAGTTTGAGTCTCCATCTTCTAGCAAATTCAGCAAAGGACTCATTTGCATGTTGCTTGGTTTGTTCAAGATCCCTCCTAGTAGGGCGGTAAGTGGAGTTGTCTTCAAACTGCCTTTGGAAGACCAAACATGCGGATGACCAATCAAGCCTTGTAGTCGTAGGAAGAGACATGTACCAATCCCTTGCAGCACCTTCTAAAGTTTGAGGAAAGCATTGGGCCAAGATTGTGTTATCAACGCCCATTGGAAGCATGGCCCAAGTGTAGGTCTCAACATGAGCTCGAGGACAGGTAGTACCATTGAACTTGGCAATATCGGGTGTCTTGTACTTGCGAGGAAACTTGGTGATGGATTGTTGAAGAGCATCGGGATCAAATGGAACGAATGACCCCTTGGAAGTGTCAAGGGTCGCAAGCTTCTTCTCGAGATAGTTCTTAGTAACATGGTCACCAAGTTTAGTAGTTTCACCACTGCCTTCTTTCTTGGTTTTAGCACCCTTGGAGGTATGTTCCTCATCATCGGAGGAGGATGAGGAAGAGGAGGAATCGGATTCTTCCTTTTTCTTGCTTGACTTTTTGGTTTTTCTATTCACTTTGGTGTAGGATTCCTCTTCGTCGGAGGAGGATTCCACTTTCTGCTTTTGTTTTCTGCCTTTCTTGACTTTCAACTCGTGGAGTTCTTTCATGAGGGCGGCCATTTAGGCGTTTTGCTCATCAATTTGCTTACTTTGTTCATCCAACCTAGTCATGGCTTCGATGAGTTGGACCTTAGCATCGTTGAAATCGGCCTCGGTGGTAGAAGGAGAAGCAGACATCGTGTCGAGCTTTGGCGAAGAACCTAGACGTGTAGCAACCGTGTTAAACCATGATCGAGTCCCAACAAGTCGGCTGAATAGGGTGAATGAAGGCTTGAAGTTTTGAAGGTTTTGGCCAAAACACGAAAAGACCGAACACTTATCTCGTACGAGACAAGTAGTCTCGCGCGAGACTTCACCACGGAAAGTCACAATTTTCTGATTTTAATCCTAATTTTGGTCGGACGGAAAATCCGTTTTGGGGGTTTCTAAAGTTCAAGAACCAAACCTAGGGACCTAGGGGTCGGAGTAATCCAAAGTAACATCAAGTTTTGTGCAATAATTTTGATGAGAAAATTTTCTCTTTTTAGGGGCAAATCCGAAGGGACAACCGTAGGGACGTTTTCGAAGGGACAATTCCGAAGCGACAATTTATTGATTTCTTTTCCGTGGATTATTGCACAAAACGATCTTGACAAGGGATTACAAGGACTCCAAGATCAAACCGACCGGTCAAGGAGTGTCTTAAAAAGTCAATCTACATGATATGTGGCGATGCAGGGCTGGAAGGCTAGGCTCCCCGCGATATGACAATCTAGGTGGATTGAATACGCGGAGTGGGATGATCCAACTTCGGAGAGACCGGCGACTAGGTGGTTACCGTCATCCGTCCTTAGTGTGGGTCCCGGGTTTATAGAGGGTATGTAGTGCAATGACAGTTATAATATGAGTGCGCGTGTGTGATAGTTCAATCTAGGTGATAGAGTAAAATAGAAAGTTTTTTTTTTTTGAAAACGAAAGAAAACAGATAATGGCCGCACCAAGTGGTTGCCTACGTTTCTCCCAAATTAGGAATACTCAGGCCGTCGTAGTTCCACTTAAAGAGATAGGGAGCGAGAGATAAATTAATTTAAATTACAACTCCCGAATCCTCCATGGACCGGACTTTAAATTAAATAACCAATCACACGCAGGTATATAGTTCGAGTAATTAAAATTATTCTACCCTGCAAAGTTAGCACAAGCAAAATAATAATACTAATTTATTTTGAAATTTCTGGATTTTATTTTGAAAATTTCGGAACTGTTTTGGCTTTTTTTTAAAACTTTTCTTAAATTTTTTTTTTCTCATTGCAGTCAACTTGGCAAGAAAGTCAAATGCCAAGCTTCTTTGTTTGCGGTCAAAGTCCCCTTTTTCTTTTGAATTGGTCAACAGTTAACCAAGGTTATCTATTCTTTTGTTTTTGCTTTATTTTTTTTTTTAAATCAGGTCAAACCTTGGGAAAAGACCGTTGATCTACTTTTTTTTTTAATAGAGCACGCCGCCGCCAAACAGAACAGGCTTTTGTTTTTTCAACCGTATACTAATCTCGCGCGAGATTAGTAAATCTCGCGCGGGATAAGTATTCGAACAGTTTTTTATTTTGAAAACAGTGCCGAAAAATTTCAAAAAATTCAGAAAAATCAAAATTTTTACAAAAAAATAAAAATATTGATAATACTCAATTGTAACGCAAGTATAACCCTCTTAATTAATTGTCCCCAGCAGAGTCGCCAAACTGTAGCGATGCGTGAATTTTGAATAACAGAGTCGCCACTTATTATTTATTTAGGAAAACAATAAGAAAAACCTTAAAAAGAGATTTGAGGGTTCGGGGGTTAAGTTATCGAATGGGTAGGTCGAGGAGCATCCATTCCACCCAATCCGGAGATCGGTCTTGCCAATTGAGTATTATCAATCTTTTTAATTACTAATTAAATAAGGAACAAGAAAACCCTAATCAATTTCTTGATTAGGAATGTCGGATTGTACGCTTCGAGATCGCCTTCATCGATTGAAGGGACTCTAGGCTAATCCTTTTGATGGGATTACACCACTCTAAAAGCCAATAGAGAAAGATTAAGAAGAAAAGAGTAAAAGTATAGGAGTTTACCTAGTTTAGGGAGGATTGATTTAGAACGTGGTTCTAAGATGTTTTCTCGATCGAGAAGTGATTTGGGCAGAGTTTTGACTCAATATGAGAGCCAAATCTTGATGCGGACAGAGCTTCGCCTTGATGATAGGCTTGAGCCTTGATGTTCGTCAATCAACGTGGTTGAAGGACGAATTTAGGAGTTGTTTGTGAGTGATTTGAAGGAATCTTTCGTGGAGAGAAACCAACAAATTGTGTGTGTTGTGTGAAATTCTGGACCTCTGAAACAGTGGAAGTCACCAAGTATTTATAGGGGTTTAAGAGATAAAGGTGGAGAGGTAAAACACTCCTAGGAAGCTTCCAGAACTCAATTCTGATTGGAGAACCGGATTAGATGAGGTTTATCAAGAAAAGAGTTTGAAACGGAGAAGGAGAGTGATTTCTGCACATCCTGTCGAGGGGATATCTCGCGCGAGATATGATATCTCGTGCGAGACAAAGCAGTCTGTGGACAATTCTGCCCTCTTCAGTTATTCCGTTAGTCAGTTAGGTCCAAAACTAACGAGGTTAGTTAGAAACTTAACGAAACATGACGAAACTGATATGCTTTCATCAAAACATAAAAGAGAGATGAAGAGTAGTGTAATCATGATTTATTGGTTCAGAATGGGGTGTCTGATCGGCGAGTCGGGCAACTGGGTTTCCTTCACTAGAAAGACAGTCTTGATAAAATGAAGCACAGGCCGATTTTAAAAAAGAGCACATATTTAGCCTATCTCAGTCGTGCGACACAGAAGGCCAAATAGGCATGGAATGTCAGGCGACATCTTTGGTTGACATCAGACAGTATGGAAAAGGCCTGCAGTGGTTACCCCAGAGCATTTCTTCTCGACTCGCCATTGATGTAATACACCTCCTACCCTCATACACATGCCCATGAAAGCGCACAGAAGAGGACCCCTACTATGTACAAATCCGAGACAGTCCCAAAACCTCATACACGGACAAAGCCGACCTTTAACCCAATAATCGCATTTGCTTTCCTGCACGTACGACTCGCACAAACCAAGCTAACATAAATTAATCTTTGCTAACAAGATAGGTTTATTTAGGCGTAAGCTAGGAGTTTTTGTTTAACCCTCGCAGGTACAATAATCAATTGAGTCTCAAAACTGGCCCTCACACCAAATTGAGAAAGAAAAAGAAGAAGCAAAAAGGCCTGTATTTGTGATAGCCCCCAAGCAGAGCTCAGCAAGACCAGCAGCCCCGCAACCCCAAGAAAAGAAGCCAATTCCCGTAGCGAATCACCGCTTAATGAATGAACAGATTCCCAGAGACCAGTAGCCTCGAGGCACAGGAAAGAAGCAAAGTCCCCAGTTTCCCAAGCAAAACCCAGGACACAAAAGAAAAGTTACAATCAACAAAGACCGTTCAACAGCAAAATCGGCAACAGAGAAGAAAGAAGTAGCGTGAGACCCCTGGCAGCTACATTCATCAACAATAAAGCAAGAAAAGTGGTATGAGTCCCTTTGGCATCCACAAAGATCAGCATGGAACAGAAAGGAGATAGCGTGAGTCCCCTGGAAGCTATACTTATCAGAGCAGAACAGAAAGGAAATAGCGTGAGTCCCCTGGCAGCTATACTTGTCAACGACAAAGAGCATAACAAAAGAAGTAGCGTGAGACCCCTGGCAGCTACGTTTATCCCTGACAGAGCAGAAAAGAGATAGCGTGAGACCCCCGGCAGCTATACTCATCCCCAGCAAAGAAGAAGAGAAGTGGTATGAGACCCTCCGGCATCCACGAGGAGAAGCAGCAGTAGTGTGAGACCCTCCGGCAACTACCCCGCATCGAAGAAGTGGTATGAGACCCTACGGCGTCTACAAAGAGAAGCAGCCGTAGTGTGAGACCCTCCGGCAACTACCCTGCATTAGAGAAGTGGTATGAGACCCCTGGCATCCACAAAAAGACCTGTTGCAGCATGAGACCCTCCTATAGCGGCTACAACTCGTCAACAGCGATAGCATGAGACCCTCCGGCAGCTACTCGCAAAATACCAGTTGCAGCATGAGACCCTCCGGCAGCTACAACCTGGTGTGAAAGGGAGCAACTATCTGACTGCAGTAATATCAACCCCGAGAGAAGTCACAGGTAAGCACAGCAAAGGTATGAAGATACGTCTCTACCCCTTTCTTGCTTGTAGTTAGTTTTGGTAATTCCCGAACTACGATTTGGCTTGATTCCCTTCTTAAAGGGATACGTAGGAATCCTTTCTCAGAAAGGTCCAGCCATCAGACTCCCCGATTCACCCTTCTAGCCCATTACCTTATCCCTCTAATGCTCATTGGGATTGGGTCTTATTTTATCGATGTGATATCCCCCATCCCACATTGGAAATATGTGGGAATTTGATGAGATATATAAAAGGCTCATGCACTACTACTAAGCATCAAATCATCCATTGGACTTTTGGAGGCCTGTGATGGGCTGTGGTTGACCCAAACGAGGAGATTCTTAGTGGGCCAGTGTGTGGTGCCTACGTAGCGGGTCGAGCTTCGGGCTCGGGTCGTTACAAATGGTATCAGAGCAGAACCCCGGCCTTAAGGCTTGGGAGCTAGCCCGGGGGTACGATCTGGGTATTGATTGACCTTGCCAGGGACGACAAGGGTTTGAGTGGGGGAGAATGTGATATCCCCCATCCCACATTGAAAATATGTGGGAATTTAGTGTGATATATAGAAGGCCCATACACTACTACTAAGCATCAAATCATCCATTGGACTTTTGGAGGCCTGTGATGGGCTGTGGTTGACCCAATTGAGGAGGTGCTTAGTGGGCCAGTGTGTGGTGCCTACGTAGCGGGTCGGGCTACGGGCTCGGGTCGTTACAAACGACAAACCCACTTTTTCCAAAAGTGACGTTGCCGAGGGGCTCTGTAAGTACGCCAATCCAATTCGCAACCTTTTTTAGGTGCATTTTAAATGATAAAATTGCACTAAAGGGCGTTTTGGTAAATTCCCGGCCTATCCCGAGACTTCCGAAAACGTCTCATGAGTTTCCCGCGAAGGAAGTACCTTTTGGTACATTATTCATGCCAAATGACCTCTTGGGAATAAAACCTGTTGGACCTTTTGGGTATTTTCTCGGAATGTTCCAGAAACTGGTTTTGGCGCCAAAAGCGGTTGGACCACCTTGTGTCACGCGACAGCTTGAGGCATGGAAAGTGGACGCGTAAGGTCGTGCGACACATTGAGGTCACCAACTGAAGCCTATAAATAAGACCCTCCCCCTCTTAGAAAAGTGATCCCAACTTGAGCCTACTGTCACTCTGCCAAATTTGCACCGTGACGAAACTCCCAAACACAACCCTCTCTCTCTCCTACTTTCAACCTACCCAATTCCTTCCTATCCAAACCCCTTTCTCAAGCCATAGCACTTGGACCCCCTTGCATCAATCCTTCCAGATCAGAAGTGACGAATTGAAGGGTTCTGTATCTGACTAGATACAGGATTCGTGGAATCATCAAGGGTAACGATTCTCCAACCTCCCCTCTCTCTCTCTCTCTCTCTCTTGCTTAATTTCTTATAATTCTAGCATCTATTTTCTGTTTGGATTCAGTAATCAGATCCTAGCTATCTGGATTACTGAATCCCAATCGCAATCTCTCTGTTTAATTCGAATAATTCGTGCAATTGAGCTTCTATTGTTGAATATTTGATTGAACTTGGTGTATGAACCCCAAGGGGGTGTGGATCTACCCATATCCACACTCCCGGGGTCGATTTGGTGTTATTTCTGTGTTTCGTTCGTAATTTAGTTAATCAATTAGATCTGTATAGCTTTCTGTTGATTCTGTGTTCATCTTGTTAAGTTTCTGCAGATGGCTTATGTCTGTCACGCGACACCTTCGTCCCCAAGTGATCCTGTGTCACGCGACATATATGGTCACTGGTGCGATGTGTCATGCGACATACATGACCTATCTGCAGATACTTCTTTCCCTTGTAATCTGTTTTAGATCATTTGTATCAGGGATGTGGCCTCCCTAAATAATGGGCTCACAATCTGTAATTCTCGTTTCATAATTAATAAGACGCATTTTACCACACTTTGTTTATTATCAATATTTGCACACACTTTGGATTTATTTGGATGTTTGATTGAAAGACTCGTCTACGGACGAGGCGTGTTGGGTGAACTCTCGGTTCTTCCCAACACGTAACCTGACCCCCGAACTCATGTTTTCTCTCTAAAAAAAAGGTTTTCAATGTTTCCTCTTAAAACGGCGTGGCGACTCCTTCATCTTCACGAAAAACAAATTTTCGGGCGAGCGCACATTCAATACTCCTACACTTTAGTAGGGAGTAAAATTGTGGTACATAGAGGCTCTCTCTCGCGCACATGTGCGCAGGGGGGGTGCGAATCATGGACCGAAATAGGCTTCGGGCTACCGAACTCATGTGCATGCGCGTCCTGCGCACACGAATGTAGCTCCGAAATGGCCTGTCTGCGCAAGCCCATTTTTTGCAAATTTTTTTCCAAACTTGACCCATCAGAATCGGCAGCGCTTAGGATACTTGGTTGAATCAAGGCGGCGCTGAGCATCGGCGGCTTCGAGCATCGGCGGCTACGAGCATCAGCAGCATGTGTGTGCCAGCAGCATGTGGACACCAGCAGAGCGTGGGCATCAGCAGATGCGTGGGCATCAGCAGATGCATGCCAGAAACATTTCTTATGATTTCAAACGCATGTGTATGCTTTGCGCATTAATCGGAGTAATTAAGAAAATTAAAAATGCTTTTAAGTTTCAAGCAGTTTTGATTTCCTTGGCAAGTATATAAAGGGAAGAACAACAACAACAAAACACACTGATTTCCAGAATCTCTCAACATTCCAATTCGGAGCATATTGATAATTCTTCATTTGGCCTCCTTGCATACTGCATTGTGGTGATACTGTCTAGGCACACTGCCAATTCGCCGGGAACTTTAGGTGCAAAGTGCCCCCGGTCCGCACGTTCTATCCTGGGAGACTCGCGTCCAAGGCAGCCTCAAGCACTATTGATGAGGGGACGAATAAGTCTTAAGGAGACTGATTCATCAGGGCTCGTGCACAACCAATTTGTTACTGCCATCTTATCTCTGTTCCAGTTTATTTATTTCTGTTCTGTAATTTTATTTGTAATTTATTTTCTTCTATAATTGCAAATTTTGCTAACATATCTGTCTTTAACATTTTCTTAAATTATTTTTTGCTATTGTAAAAGAGTTTATATTGTTTTAATTGATTCATCAAACTTACTTGGTTGGCCGTGCGTTTAACGCACGGGTGTAAAGACAATGCTCTAAAACCATCTTTGTTTTGGATTAATACAATAGTTATAGTCAAGGATCTAAAAAGCGCTAGGCGGATGCTAGGCGGCGGAGCCGGGCCTAGCGCCTAGGCGGGGACTAGTCGGGGTTAGTCGGGATTAGTCGGGACCTAGGCGGGACTTAGAACTAGGCGTTGGAGAGGGGCTTAGCGCCTAGGCGGGGCCTAAGCGCCCTTAGGCGGGGTATTTTAGAACACTGGTTATAGTACCTCTTTTAATTTAGTTTATGTTATTTATTAAATTTTTTTAATCGTACATGTACATTTAATGAATGTGTGTTAGACTAGTTATAAGCAAAGAAATAAATGAAAACTCATAGTCCCTTCTAAGCAAATTGACACAATTGACTTATCAAACTATGATCTTTTAATATACAGTATACTGTATTTTTGTTGGATGAAGGCAAAAACTAAAAAATACAATAATAATTTAAGACCAAAGAGAATATTAGACTATTGATGTGGATGCATTTACAAAGATCTTTAATAACGTAAATTTGTTTATAGGCCAGTGTATATTAGATTGAATTTTCTAAAAAAGAAATTGCAAAGGAAATTAATGAATGATTTATTTTTTATTTTAAATTAGGTTTTTATTAATTAATAGCGTACTTAATTTATTACAAGATTGACATTTGAAAAGGTACTTTGTGGGTTAAATTTGTGATCATTCATATAAAAGAAAGATCGGATGTAACTTGAGTATCTCTTTGACAATATACATTAGATGGACAAATTATAAAATAGGGTCTAAAGTTCACGTAAATGTACCAATTTGAGGTTTGACTTTTCAATTTTGGCGATTTAGGGTTTAACGTGACATTTTTTGCTCAGTTAAAGACTTTTTGACGAAATTCATTAAAAAAGTCAGATAAATTACATGTGACTTGCATGTGATAACCAAATTGAAGTAATTTTATATGGATAGTTACTTTAAAAGGGTTAAATTAAATTTTTAAATTTAACGGGTAAAACAAATTTATTTTCTTCAATATTGATAATTATTTTCAATTACTCCCTTCACCGCGATTTAAGGTTCTTATTTTCCTTTTTGGTCTATCTCGGTTTAAGGTTCTTAGTTGCTTTATTACCTAAAATAGATAATGAGACTCACTTGTCATTCTCACAACAGAAACTCCATACCCACTTTCTTTCTCCTACTTTACTTTTCATACTCACAACATTTACTTTTTAATCCTCGTACCAAGTCAAACTAAGAACCTTAAATCGGGACGGAGTGATATTTTTTTTGACAAAAATTATTTATTAATATTAAAAAAATCTATTAAATAAGAAATTAAATCAATAATTATCTACAAACATCATTATTCATTTTTCCACTAGTACCATAGTTATAAATCCCGTCCCGTCCCGGTTCGTTCCGGCCGGTACGACCCATATCGGTGAAAAAACGGTGCGGAATGGGATATATATCGTCCCAGTCTAGAAATCGCTCTGTACCGGATCGAACTGACTGAACCGCCCCAAACCGGTAAAAATTGGCCGAGATGGATATCCCGACTGGGACGCATTTTTTTTTATAGATATGAACCCAAATGATTTTTTTGAATCTTTAGGGTGTTTATTGTAAATATTTGCTCTAAATATTGTAAAAACCGCCATTGACTACACTTTATTTGAATGATGATGATGAGATTCAATATGACGATGACACAGAGATTCTTCCACCTCCAAATATGAGTCAAGTTGATTGGAAATTTGGAGGGCCAAATGATTCATACACTTATGTTGAAAGCTGATGAAGATATTTTGCAACATTGGAATGAATTTTTGATGTCATTTTAACAATTGTACCCGAAAAAGTGGTATGTTTTTGTTAACATATACTAGGGATATAATTAGTGAAAAAATACAGAAAAGTGCGGTAAATCCGGTACGGTGTACCGGTGCATTCCGGTTAGACGTGGCCGGTTCCAAAAACCGCCGGTTAGCCGGTTGAAAACCGGCGGTTGAAAACTCCAAAATCCCCAACCGGAACCGAACCGCCTAACCGGCTAGACCGGTTACGGTTTAGGCGGTTCACGGTTTTAACGGTTATCCGGTTAACCTCCGGTTTGACGGTTTGGATATGCTCGGCCGAGTCCTTGGTGTTGCTCGGCCGAGCAACCCTTTTAGGGTTTAGGGTTTGAGGGTTGCTCGGCCAAGTCTTTGGTGTTGCTCGGTCGAGCAACCCTTTTAGGGTTTAGGGGTTGAGGGTTGCTCGGCCGAGTCTTTGGGGTTGCTCGGTAGGAGCATATCATTTTTCAGTTAATTTTTTAACGGTTTTGAAAAAAGTTAACTTTTAATTTTTTTCAATTTTTTTGGATAAATAAGACTATTTTAGACTTAAGTACTATATACATTTTTTGCAAAAAGGTTTATAAAAAAAGTTATGAATTTTTAAATAAATAAAACTTAACGATTTTTTGAAAAAAGTTAACTTTTAATTTTTTTCAATTTTTTTTTTTTTGGATAAATAAGACTATTTTAGACTTAAGTTTACTACATACATTTTTTGAAAAAAGGTTTATAAAAAAAGTTATGAATTTTGAAAGAAATAAAACTTAACTTTTTTATAAGAAACGAAAGTATATAAAAGAAAAAAGCGACGGTACCCTTAAATTTTATTAATTAAAATACAATTACAACGAGGGTATTGGTAGGAGTGGTGGTGGTAGGCTGGTAGTAGTGGACCTAGTGGTATTGATAGGAGTGGTAGTGGTAGCCGGTAGGAGTGGTAGTAGTAGTGGTAGTAGCGGTAGTGGTAGTGGTGGTAGTAGTAGTAGTGGTAATAGTAGTTGTGGTGGTGGTGAATGGTGATGTAGACCGGTAGTAGTGGTAGTGGTAGGTAGCGATAGTAATGGTGGTGGTAGTAGTAGTAGTGGTAGTAGTAGTGGTGTTGGTGGTGATGGTGGTGGTGTAGACTAGTAGTAGTGGTATTGGTAGGAGTGGTAGAGGTGGTAGTGGTAGTGGTAGCGGTAGTAGTGGTGGTGGTAGTAGTAGTAGTGGTAGTAGTAGTGGTGGTGGTGGTAGTAGTAGTGATAGTAGTAGTGGTGGTGGTGGTGATGGTGGTGGTGTAGGTGGTAGTAGTGGTATTGGTAGGAGTGGTAGTAGTAGCGGTAGTAGTAGTGGTGATAGTAGTAGTAGTGGACCTAGTGGTAGTAGTAGTAGTGGTGGTGGTGGTAGTAGTGGTGGTGGTAGTAGTGGTGGTGGTAGTGGTGGTGGTGGTGATGGTGGTGGTGTATGTAGACTAGTAGGAGTGGTAGTACTAGTAGTAGTGGTAGTAGTGGTGGTGGTGGTGGTGGTGGTGGTGGTGCTGGTAGTAGTAGTGGTGGTGGTGGTGGTGGTGGTGGTGGTGGTGGTGGTGAACATAACGGCTAGTTTGAAAAAGTAGCCGTTGGAATGAGTTCAGCGTTACGCTCGGCCGAGCAACTCATATGACTCACTGAGCATGACCGTTATTGAAATTAACACTACTTTGGAAGGTTATGCTCGGCCAGCAACTCATATGACTCGGCCGAGCAAGCCAAAAGCGGTTAACCGGCGGTTGGCGATTTTCAAAATTTCAAACCTTAGCGAGGCGATTACCGGTTTCGGTTAGCCGGTTCCGGTTAACCGCCGTTGACCGGTTTTGACCGGTTTTGGCCGGTTTTCAACCTCCCGGTTGGCCGGTTCGGTTTATAAAATGGACACGTCTAATTCCGGTACTGGTACGTCCCGTCCCAATGGCAAAATCGGTGCGCTGACTGGGATGAAATTTATAACTATAACAAGTACCCTCACCCCCTCCTTTCGACCCTTCTTCTTCCTTTTTCAATCACCTATCTGCCACCACCACCATACATCCGCCGTCACCACCATCATCGCCCTTTTCCTTCCTACTCTATTCAAGACCCACTACCCTCCGATCAGCTACCACATTCTCCTTTTTCCAGATTCGAGCTCTTAATACCCTTCACCGCATCAAATTTGCAAGTAATAAAAAAATACACCTTGAAACCACCATTATTTGGCATGTATTTCAACCCGGATAAAAAAAACACGCACACACATGCAAGAACAGGAACACATAATCACGAAAACACGTAGAGAGACACTCAAAGGCAATTTTGATGGTGAGTTTATGGGTTAGGGCTGAGTTCTAGAGAGAGAAAGATTGATTAAGAGAGGAGATAGAGAGAAAGAGGGGTGATTTAGAAGGTGAGGTGAAGGGCCATATTATTTAGGAGGGGGGTTGGTTGAAGAAAAGGTTGTGATGGGGCAAGGCGGCTATAGGTGGTGGGGGTGAACTGGTGAAGAAGATGAAGGGTGAGGTTGGGGATGATTGGTTTGGGAATAGAAATTGGGATGGATTTTAATTTTCAAAATAAAAAATAGGGTTGGGTTTTTAGGCCGAAAATATTTTATCTTTATTCACATCCCTTATTTTCATAAACTTGATTTGGCCCTTTAAAACTATTCATATAAAATTATTTCAATTTGGTTATTACGTGCAAGTTATATATAATTTAACTGACTTTTTTAACGAATTTCGTCAAAAAGCCCATAACTGAGCAAAAAATGTCACGTTAGACCCTAAATTGCCAAAATTGAAAAGTTAGGCCCCAAATTAATATCTTTCTGTACACTTTAAAGCCCTATTTTATGATTTACCCCTATTAGATTCATTGTGTGGTTATTCTTATTATTTACTTGTTTGGGGACATGAAATGAAAAATAAGCTATGGACAATGAACAACAACTATAGTACAAATATGTGAGAAATGATCTACTACTCCAGAGCCAGAGGTGTGTTGTGTCATTCATTTTGTAAAAACCGAAGTAGTATATGTATAGGAATCATAAATGTAGATCCATTAAACACGCCTCGGGAATCCACACATTTTAATTCACATGAAAAAAAATGTGAAAAAAAAAAGGAGAGAGAGAGAGAGGAGAAAATAGAAAGAGAAAGAAAAGGTTATATAAGGGCTTTTTTAAACTTTGATGTCAGTTGGGATTGGTATGGATGAATGCTACTTCAACATCACGTTTAATTGTTTTATTAATTAAAAAGGTTGATTTTCGGATTTCGCCCAATCACACTCAGGAAAGTCAAGTCTTATCTCTGAACGCTAGTATTTTGAATCATCTCCCCGCCTTCTGACCGACGTAAATCACCGTCAAAAAAACATCAAGTCATACTGTTTTATTAAATCAAGATTTCTTATTTAAGCGGTCAGGTCAGGGCTCATTCTATTAAGACTAACCATCAAGTCACTTGAATTGAACTGTTAAATCCTTTCACATACATACTTTCTTCCGTTTTCAAATAAATGAATTCAAAGCAAACTATGGGTAACCTAAACTAAACTCTAGGGCTAGCCAGAGTAAAACGAGAACAATGAAATTGACAAAGTAGAGAGGACATGAGAAAATGAACCCTCCCTGGATTGTATATCTCCAACTCATATCACCACATTCCTTCCCTCTATAACCCATTATTTTGTTTTTACCTACCTAGATAATGGAGCAAGGACAGCATGGGAAATTGTTTCTGCATCAAGCGATATCTAGGTCTTTTTTATGTTGTTTTTTAATATTAAAATCGATTCGACAAATTGTGGGTTCCATCTAGCTTAAAATTATTTTGTATATCAAATAAAAAGACTAGATATGATAGATTTTAACACAATAAGCATGGTACCTACCGACACAAACATACAAGCCCCAATAAATATAAACTTGAAAAGTAAAGACATGAAGATTAATGGATTTTTTCTCATTTAATTCTTTCTTAAAAAATTATTTCCATAAATAACAAATCTTAAAAAGTACTCCCTCCATTCCATGTGAATGGACATCAACTTTTTGGGTGTGAAAATTAAGGAAAAGTAGGAGAGAGAAATAGGTGGAGGAGATGTTTGTGAGTATGAAGAATTAAATAGGAGAGAGAATGAGTGGGATGAATAGTTAGGAGAGAGAATGAGTGGAGGGAATAGTGAATACTCCCTCCGTCCCGCTAATATTAGCACAAACACTGTTTGCGCGGGAATTAAGGAATATGATATTTTAATAAAATGTTGTGAGTGTAAAAGAATGAGTGGAGAGAGAATGAGTGGAGGGTGTAATAAATTATAATGGTGTTGTGAGTATTAAAATAATGTAGAAGAGAGAATGAGTGGGGTTGGGTGTAGACGTGGCCGGTTCCAAAAACCGCCGGTTAGCCGGTTGAAAACCGACGGTTGAAACCTCCAAAATTCCCAACCGGAACCGAACCGTCTAACCGGCTAGACCGGTTACGGTTTAGGCGGTTCACGGTTTTAACGGTTATCCGGTTAACCTCCGGTTTGACGGTTTGGATATGCTCGGCCGAGTTCTTGGTGTTGCTCGGCCGAGCAACCCTTTTAGGGTTTAGGGTTTTGAGGGTTGCTCGGCCGAGTCTTTGGTGTCGCTCGACCGAGCAACCCTTTTAGGGTTTAGGGGTTGAGGGTTGCTCGTAGGAGTCTTTGGTGTTGCTCGTAGAGCATATCATTTTCAGTTAATTTTTTAACGGTTTTTGAAAAAAGTTAACTTTTAATTTTTTTCAATTTTTTTGAATAAATAAGACTATTTTAGACTTAAGTTTACTACATACATTTTTGCAAAAAGGTTTATAAAAAAAGTTATGAATTTTTAAAGAAATAAAATTTAACGGTTTTTGAAAAAAGTTAACTTTTAATTTTTTTCAATTTTTTTTTTGGATAAATAAGACTATTTTAGACTTAAGTTTACTACATACATTTTTTGAAAAAAGGTTTATAAAAAAAGTTATGAATTTTGAAAGAAATAAAACTTAACTTTTTTATAAGAAACGAAAGTATATAAAAGAAAAAAGCGACGGTACCCTTAAATTTTATTAATTAAAATACAATTACAACGAGGGTATTGGTAGGAGTGGTGGTGGTAGGCTGGTAGTAGTGGACCTAGTGGTATTGATAGGAGTGGTAGTGGTAGCCGGTAGGAGTGGTAGTAGTAGTGGTAGTAGCGGTAGTGGTAGTGGTGGTAGTAGTAGTAGTGGTAATAGTAGTTATGGTGGTGGTGAATGGTGATGGTGGTGATGTAGACCGGTAGTAGTGGTAGTGGTAGGTAGCGATAGTAGTGGTGGTAGTAGTAGTAGTGGTAGTAGTAGTGGTGTTGGTGGTGTTGGTGGTGGTGTAGACTAGTAGTAGTGGTATTGGTAGGAGTGGTAGAGGTGGTAGTGGTAGTGGTAGCTGTAGTAGTGGTGGTGGTAGTAGTAGTAGTGGTAGTAGTAGTGGGGGGGGTGGTGATGGTGGTGGTGTAGACTAGTAGTAGTGGTATTGGTAGGAGTGGTAGAGGTGGTAGTGGTGGTGGTAGCGGTAGTAGTGGTGGTGGTAGTAGTAGTAGTGGTAGTAGTAGTGGTGGTGGTGGTGATGGTGGTGGTGTAGGCGGTAGTAGTGGTATTGGTAGGAGTGGTAGAGGTGGTAGTGGTAGTGGTAGGCTGTAGTAGTGGTGGTGGTAGTAGTAGTAGTGGTAGTAGTAGTGGTGGTGGTGGTGATGGTGGTGGTGTAGACTAGTAGTAGTGGTATTGGTAGGAGTGGTAGAGGTGGTAGTGGTAGTGGTAGCGGTAGTAGTGGTGGTGGTAGTAGTAGTAGTGGTAGTAGTAGTGGTGGTGGTGGTGATGGTGGTGGTGTAGGCGGTAGTAGTGGTATTGGTAGGAGTGGTAGTAGTAGCGATAGTAGTAGTGGTGATAGTAGTAGTAGTGGACCTAGTGGTAGTAGTAGTAGTGGTGGTGGTGGTAGTAGTGGTGGTGGTAGTAGTGGTGGTGGTAGTGGTGGTGGTGGTGATGGTGGTGGTGTATGTAGACTAGTAGGAGTGGTAGTACTAGTAGTAGTGGTAGTAGTGGTGGTGGTGGTGGTGGTGGTGCGGTAGTGGTGGTGGTGGTGGTGGTGGTGGTGAACATAACGGCTAGTTTGAAAAAGTAGCCGTTGGAATGAGTCTGACGTTACGGGCCGAGCAACTCATATGACTCAGTAGAGCATGGCCGTTATTGGAAATTAACACTCTTTGGAAGGTTATGCTCGTGAGCAACTCATATGACTTCGAGCAAGCCGGCGGTTAACCAGCGGTTGGCCGGTTTTTCAAAATTTCAAACCTTAACCGAACCGGCCAATTACCGGTTTCGGTTAGCCGGTTCCGGTTAACCGCCGTTGACCGGTTTTGACCGGTTTTGGCCGGTTTTCAACCTCCCGGTTGGCCGGTTCGGTTTATAAAATGGACACGTCTAGTTGGGTGAATATTTTATTAATATAAAGTTTCCTTTTTGGGAGTGTGCGGATATTAGCGGGACGTCCAAAAAGGAAAGTGTGCTAATATTAGCGGGACGGAGGGAGTATTCTTTTCTATTTTGGGCAGCGTCCATTCACGTGGGACGTCCCAAAAAGAAAATAAGTGTTCATTCACGTGGGACGGAGGGAGTATTTGCAAATGATCAATTTCGGTGAAACTCATTATTACTGGTGGCAGTATTGAGTTTACACTTTTTCTTTGATAAACTCGCTATTCCTAGTAGCAATTTTCACATAACTTGATATTTTTTGCAAATAATTTTCAAGATTAATGTGGCAGTTTCAAGACAGAATAATTTAGGAGTAGTACAAATGTGCAATAAGAACAAGGTGGTTGAATAGTCAAACATAAGGTCAACGTTGCTCCTCAAACTTTGTGGTAAGTGACAGAGTGCAGTGTCAAAAGTAGTGAAATCTGACATATGCCTAAAATAAAATGTCATCTTCAGTTTTTATGTCTCTGATTGATACATCACTTTCTAATGTTTTCTTTTGACTTATCTAATGGATTAGTTTTCTTGGACATAAAGTATACTCCCTCCGCCTCGCCCGAAAGGACAATTTTGCTTTCTAGCACGGAAATTAAGAAATGAATAAGGAAAGTGATGTAAGAAAAAGAAAAAGGTTAAATGTTGTGAGTATGAAAAATTAAATAGGAGAGAGAATGAGTGGAAGGAATAGTTAGGAGAGAGAATGTTGTGAGTGTAAAAGTAAAGTAGGAGAGAGAATGAGTGGGATAGGAAGAGTATAAAAATAATAAAAACTTTCCTTTTTGGAATTATGCCCTTTTAAATGAGACATCCAAAAAGAAAATTTGTGTCCTTTCAAACGGGACGGAGGGAGTAGTATACTCCCCGTAATATTAGATAGTTTCGCACTTTTTTAAGTAATCAATTAGATTAGATTGATTTTTTATAAAAAAAAAAAACTATAATATTTTAATGAAAAATTAATAATTATTATCAATAGTAATTACTAACTTATTCAACGTATTTTATCCTAGTTTTCGAATAATGCAATATATTTGTTAGTGACAGATATAAGCAACGTACTTTTGCATTCGCTATCAAATAATGCAACAATTTTATTTAACTTACGGCGTCAAAAATCTAAAGGGGATACTGACATGTCACTTTCACACCATCGCATGTCATGTTGGAACAAAACGATCCATCAAATCATGAACCGACACACAACTAGATTAAGAATGAGAGGAAGATGAAGACGGAAGCGT
This sequence comes from Adenophora triphylla var. japonica, assembly GCA_022495995.1. Classification (NCBI taxonomy): domain Eukaryota; kingdom Viridiplantae; phylum Streptophyta; class Magnoliopsida; order Asterales; family Campanulaceae; genus Adenophora; species Adenophora triphylla. Next base: position 214,797 of record JAFEMH010002206.1, read on the forward strand.
GTACCTGAAGAATCCATATTGTATGATCTTGATACTTGTTCTTGAATGAAAGAAGAGAGTAGGGAGATAGTACTTCTAAATGATAGTGCCCACACTTGATCTTCTTAGTGAATAAAGAGAAGATTTGTGACTGAATTTAGTGAATGAATAAGTGTCTCTAAATGGCTGATGAATAGCCTTTATATAGATAGAGAAGGGGCACTTCATTTAGGGACTACACCCTTTTCATAAAGATAATGGTGTGAAGTTACCATTATGCCCATCATTTAATGGTACTTACACTTAATGAAATTCTACATATTTGGTCTATAATTTAACATTATTAAATGATTATAACATATGGAATTAAATAACACATATTATTAATCCATGTTCTAACAATCTCCCACTTGGATTAATATTAATATGTATTTTTTACTAAATAAATTCCTTAAATCATTTATAATATGAACGACAACCCTTATGTGCACGTTTATTGTCATCCAATACAATCCCGTCCATTAGTCTTATAAATATAGGGACTAAAGGGGCAGTCGTTGTAATTGATTCGCAACTAAACCCACATTAATCACATATATATATCCAACTAAATGACATAGATTAAGTATAGATATGTAGCATGGAATATTAATGAATATATATTAAGAACGCATATATATATTCTCCAACTAGTCCTACTTAACCAAATGAGATCAATATAAACAACACAAAGAAATAGAAAACAACACAAACTTCCACTGATTTAAGCATTATCAAAAATTATTTCACCCATATGAGCAGTATGCTCGTGAAACATCAAAAGAGATTAGGCTTTACAAAATGGATCCAAAATCATGGAGTTTGATCCTATAAGTTATATATCTATTTGTTCATTTTATACTTATTTCTCTTTAACAAGAGACATAACCATATGATGTCTTTCGACATCTTTGCATCCACTAAAACATAATCAGAATACTTAATGATCTCAAAATGATCCGATTTTATATACATAAGCATGTAGTTTAATGTTTTATAGGTACTTCATCATTCTTTTGGATGCGACTTAATGTTCTTCTTTTCGAATTGCTTTGGTATTGACCAAGCATCCCAATAATAAATGCAAGGTTTGTACGAGTACAGACTTGCGCATACATTAAGCTTCCTACTGCAGGTGCATAAGGGATATTTTCCATATACTTGGATTCAAAATTAATTTTAGGACATTACTTTAAACTGAATTTATCTCCCTTAGAGACAGGGGTGTCAAGTGGTTTATAATTTTCCATGCTAAACCTTTGTAATACCTTCTCTATATAGCTCTTTTGTGATAATCCCAAAATATCTCGTGAATGATCACGATGAAGTTGGATTCCCAATACAAAAGATGCCTTACCAAGATCTTTCATCTCAAATTTGTTTGAGAAATTTCTCAGTTTCTTTTAGAAGGTCCTTATCATTACTAGCAAGTAAAATGTCATCCACATATAAGACCAAAAATATAAATTTATTCCCACAGAACTTATGGTACACACAATCTTCACCAAGATTCATTTCAAAGCCAAATGAAAGAATAACTTGGTTAAGTTTTAAGTACCATTGACGAGATGCTTGCTTAAGCCCATAAATGAATTTCTTAAGTTTACAAACTAATTGACTAGTTTGATCTGAATCGGTCACCATTTCTGGTTTCCTTATATAGATGGTTTTCTCAATGTCTCTATTGAGAAAAGTCGTCTTAACATCCATTTGATGAAGCTCAAGATCATAATGTGCCACTAATACCATAATGATCCTAAAGAGGTTTTTAGAAGATGCCGGAGAAAATATTTCTTTATAATCAATGCGTTTCCTTTTGAGTAAATCCCTTAGCAACAAGATGTGCCTTATATCTTTCCATATTACCTTGCGAATCCCTTTTGGTTTTAAATATCCATTTACAACCAATAAGTTTTGCACATTCAGGCAATCGGACAAGATTCCAAAAGTCATTGTCTTTTATTGATTTTAACTCCTCATTAATGGCATTGATCCACTTATGAGAATTAGGACTATTAATGGCTTCATGGAAGGTGATAGGTTCATCTCCCACTAAACCTAAGGTGTCCTCATTCTCCGCAAGATACACATCATAAATATCCGGAAAAGCACTTCTTCTTTCTCTAATAGATCTCCTTAAGGGCACCGGTTCATCCTCATTTTGAGTTTGTTGAATTTCTTTATGTCCAACATTTTCATGTTGTCCGTTATTTACGGGAGTTTCTATATCATTTTGAATTGTATGTTCTTGTTGAATTTCAGGTACAATTACTTGATTTCCAACAGGAACTAAAGTTGAAAGAATAAAGAGTGGTTCCTCTAACTCTTTAAATTCAACTCTTCAAATTCAAAATCATTACTATTTCTCCCACTAAATTCAACATCCTCAAATAACCTAGCATTGTCAGTCTCAAAAAATGTTCTAGTTTTCGGGTCATAAAATTTATATCCCTAGATCTCTTAGCATACCCTACAAAGTAACTGCCAACGGTCTTAACGTTCATACGGAGTTTTGTTGGTAGTCTTTGAAGCAGCTTTATTGAGAATATAAGTAGCGGTTTTTAATGCTTCGCCCATAATGAGTGAGGTAAAGAAGTACAGGAAAACATACTTCTTACCATATCTTTAAGGATTCTATTATGTCTCTCTACTATACTATGCTAGGTTTGCCCGGCATGGTGTAGTGAGGGACAATCCTACACTCTTCAAAATAGCGAGTATAAAGGACCCGGACGTTATTCACCCAATACGTTATACCGTCCGTAGTTTTCACTACCATGATCGGATGTAACGTTCTTAATAGTCTTTCTTATGCCTTAAAAGACTTGAAAAACGTCCAATGATTGAAACTTTACATGAAGAAAATAATGTATCCATAACGAGAGTAATCATCCATGAACGTAATGAAATATTGTTGACAATTCCATGAAGGGTTAGTGAATGGTTCACAAATGTTCATATGAATTAGTTCCAAGACGTTTGATACTCTCAAAATTCTATTTCCTTTAATGTTTGTAAATTTATTCTTTAAAACACTTAATGCAAAAGTTTTATCCGGAGTATCAAGTTGTTTTAGGATTCCTTTCGACATAAGCTTTATCAATTCTCTCTTCGGAGATATGACCCAAACGCCTATGCCATAGAATATAATAATTTTCACTTGATAAATTTTGCTTAGTGCCTTTAGTTTTGGTTTCATTATTATGGGACTCATTCATTTTCTTGACTGTGTCAAGTAAATTAAGATTATCGATATATGACTAAGTACTAGTACCGACAAGTTTGGAATTTAAAATAAAGATCACATTTATTATTACCAAAAGAACAAGAGTAACCTTCCTTGTCCAAAATTGTGATATATATTAAATTCCATCTAAAAGATGGTACAATGAATGTATTATTTAATACAAAATAATAGCCAGTACTTAACATTACTCTTAAAATCCCTATGCCTATAACTTCAACCGGATTTACAGCTTCCATATAGATGTATTTCTCATCTTCACTAGAGATTCGGTAATTCAGGCAACCCTGCATACATGAACTAATGTGAGTTGTTGCACCAAATACAACCACTATGTATATTAAGGAATTGAAACCAAATTTGCCTTAGTACAAACAAGGCCAAATGACATACCATCCTGAATTCGCCATTCGCGATACATATGATAGTCGTTCTTCATGCGAGTAAGGTCCTTGCAAAAGAAGCATTTCTTGACTTTATGATCTTTAAATGATCCCTTATGCTTCTTACTTGCAACCGCAATTTCCTTCCCTCTTCTCTTAATCCCACGAGAAGAAGTAGATGCTGAGTGAGTACTTTCTAATTTAAGATATTTCATCCTATCTTCCTCTAATGTCATATGTGAAAGTAATTCATTAATATTCCACTTGTACTTTCGACATTTATAGGTCACCTCAAAAGGACCAAATTGAGGAGGAAGATAGATCAAAACTAAGTGCACGAGCAAATCTTCCGAAATCTCTAACTTAAGTGCTTTTAGTTTGATCGAAAGATGAAATAATTCAATAATGTACTCCCGAAGATTTTCCTCACCCATGTACCGAATGGAAACAAGTTTTCACAAGAATTCAAGGAAAAATTCAGCATTTTCGATCTCAGAGACATTGTCCAAAAATGTCTTTGAAACTGCATTTTCCATGATCATTAGACTCACGCGGTTGGACCGTTCCCATTGCTCAACATTTTTCCGTTCTATAACGGTATTTCCTTTAGTGAGAAGCAAATGGGAACTTGATTCCCCTAATGCGTGATCGATGTCCATATTGCCTAAGATCATCGTTATATTATTTTTTCAAGTTTTAAGTTTCGTCCCAGTAAGCAAAGGTACATCATTTATAGCAGTAGTTACGGATGAAGCATTAATCAAATCTGAAGGAGAAGAACAAGAATGAAACAAAACATATATAAGAAACTACATAATGATTAATTATATCAAATGAATTCCATCCAAATAAAGATAATCAACATGACATCAAGACTAATCTTTGGATTGCGAATTGACTCACAATTTGATTTATCTTAGGGTGAACAAATAATTCAAACAATACATTTTAAATACTTGCCTTCCTTTGGGCCGATTCAAGTATAAAAAATGTCCTAAAGTTTAAGGTACTTGTTACCCGGCAATAAAGAATTTAAACAATTCACTTTAAACACCCGCCTTCCTTTGGGATGGTTCACAGCATTTTAAATGACCAAAAGTTTAGTTCAATTACTACCCCATGAATGTAAACACTTAGTCAATAACAAGGTCTTCTTTGAAAAACAAGCATGTTATCACATATCAATATTTACATTCATCACTTTAACAAATTTGTATTTAAATAACGTAAATTGCTTTGGCAACAATATTATTTAAACAATGAATAAATTTGTTTAAGCATATAATTAATCATACTTTAGGGCACTTAAGACTTTAAGGTAATTTCTGAAAATTTTAAATGGTAAAGAAACAAACGAAATTTATTAATAAAAGACAATATCCATTTGTTCTACCCGTCCATTCTTAAAGTTTGATAACTCTAAGAACCGTCGAAGCGCGACTGGTGTCCAGATACTATAATTTATTAATAAATTATCACAAATGACTAAAAGGGCACGAATGACCAAAAGGGTGTAGATCTATAAACATTTAAGCTTTTGCATACATGGGCGGTCGCTCAGGTCAAGATGGGTGACCGCCCAAGCTTCAATTCCACAAATATTCAAGTCGATGTACACATGGGCGACCGCCCAGGTCAAGATGGGCGACCGCCCAAGATGCATTTCCACAGACATTGAAGTTGTTGTACACATGGGCGACCGCCTAGATCAAGATGGGCGACCGCCCATGTGCCCAGTGCCCAGATTTGACGAAAAGTCACCATTTTTAACACCCTTTTATGAACAGTTTTGAACCAAATAGAGAGAGCCATACCATACCGCGGGGGGCTACGCCCCCCGCACCTCCCTTTGTGGTTCGATACCAGTCTACACGTCGGCTAGGCCCGCGCCCTCGAAGGGCGCCGAGCCCTTTGCCAGGACATCAAATATGAATCTTGGGGTAATCTTGTATGAACCATTGTGCCTCTTGATTTTACCATTATTTCCAGAAATTGAATGAAGTTCTTAATTTAATGGTGACTCAATTTTCAACCAAAGTAAGTAGATCCGCATACTCACAACACATTTAAAAAAATGCGTGGCTATGCATATGAACAAACTCACAACGCATCCAAGGATGATGGCTATGTTCAAAAAATGGGATAATCTTACATTAAGGGTTGAAAGCCTTTTGAGTAAAACCAAAAAATCAGAAATAGAATGAAGTTATGAATATGATACTCTTAGACAAGATGAGTATCATGAACAAGAACAAAACCAAATGAAATCACACAAGGATTACAAATATGAAATAAATTAAAGCACAAGGCTCTATAATAATTTCAAACTCAATCTAGTATATGAGTAGGCTCTGATACCAATTGTTGGAACAAAACGATCCATCAAACCATGAACCGACTCACAACTAGATTAAGAATGAGAGGAAGATGAAGACGGAAGCGTGTACCTGAAGAATCCATATTGTATGATCTTGATACTTGTTCTTGAATGAAAGAAGAGAGTAGGGAGATAGTACTTCTAAATGATAGTGCCCACACTTGATCTTCTTAGTGAATAAAGAGAAAATTTGTGACTGAATTTAGTGAATGAATAAGTGTCTCTAAATGGCTGATGGATAGCCTTTATATAGATAGACAAGGGGCACTTCATTTAAGGACTACACCCTTTCATAAAAATAATGGTGTGAAGTTACCATTATGCCCATCATTTAATGGTACTTACACTTAATGGAATTCTACATATTTGGTCTATACTTTAACATTATTAAATGATTATAACATATGGAATTAAATAACACATATTATTAATCCATGTTCTAACATGTCAATGACATGCATGGCTGTGATTTCGATGACTTGGCACTAACGTAATGTCATCTCAACATTTTCGCTAAATTTTTGACTGCGTAAGTTAAGAAAAAAGTTCGTTACATTTTTTTATAACAAATGCAAAAGTACGTTATCCTTATCTGTCACTAACGAGTACCTGTCACTAACGAGTATGTTGCATTATATGAAAAAAAATATGCAAATGTGTGTTAAATATGTAAGTCGATTGCCCATACATGGGTCAATCAATAATAAGATTATAATACTATTATGATATTTTTCTTTAAAAAAAAAGTTGTAATTCAATTATATTGATTAATAAAAAGGTGAGACTATTTTAAGACGGAAAAAAGTAATAATTTAGTTTGTGCTCGTCACAAAGTAATAATCAACTTTCTTTATGAATTATATTCTGCTTACTTGTACATTCTTTATTTATTATGAAATTATATTTTTAAAAGTATTTTTTTCTTTTGTCATAACCAAAAAGAAAATTGGAAAAAATAGAAATGACGGGAGTATTAATGATGTCATCTATTGAGAAAATTAGAATCACACATTTAAAAAAAAAAAAAAAAAAAAGACTAGAAATCTTTTAAAATAAAAGTGTTGCTAAATAATAGTACCCTCTACGCCCCTATAAATAAATGTCGAATTCCAACTTTGAAATATATTTGAAATTTTTAATATTAAGCACTTTTAGTTCATGGCCATTTTTAATCATCTCATCTCATGTTTTGACATGATTTTACAATCACGTTAAGTGTGAAGCAGAGCCAAGTTTTTTATATTGGGAAATTCTATAAATTTTACAATACTTTGTCACAAAGAAACACTAATAATTCTGAAATGGATAAAAAATAAATACTATATATGATAATTATTATGCATATTTACTCTAATGGATGTAAACAAAGTTGACCATAAAAATCAATGCTTTTCGAAACAGAAACAGATACAGAGGGAGTATTAGGGTAAGCAGAAAGTTAATTTTAAAGTTTACCCTTAATTATTCCTTCCTTGGCCGTTACATCTATCATATCATGTTTTTGGACAAAAACACAAACCAGAGGATCTGCTGGCAACAGCACCAATTAAATAAACCATTCTCAATCTAAAAAAGTTACAATTATGGAGCACCAACATATCTTTACTGATTACCCTTTACAACTTGCTCTCATTCCTTAAACCTGGAGGGTCATATATATGTATACATAGATAGAGAGATATATTGTTGACCTCACTTCAATTCTCTGTTACCTGTTGACTTTTTCCTCCGAGCAAACATGGTGACACGCTCCGTGCTCCAATAGATGGTCAATAGACGTCTGTCAGTGAGACAACATGTACACAATCCCGGGTCAAAAGCAGACTTATATCTGACTCTAAAGCATCCCAGTCCAGTCCATGTCATCAGGTGACTCAGCTCGTGTGTCTAAAATACAAGACAAATTTCTACCACATCAGATCCATGTCATCAGGTGACTCAGCTCGTGTGATCCTTCTTGCTCTTCTTCAGTGACAGAGACATGTTGTCAACTAACTCACGGCCCACTTTGTTTTGACCCATCAGCCATTGAAGAGCCTCAGCTGCTGCATCTTTTTCTGCTTGTTTCTTGTTATTGCAAGGCTGCCCCGTTATCTGTGTTCCATTGAAGTCAACAGTGGCTTGAAACTTATTGTTCTCAATTTGCATTGTCTTGTATGTTGGGGCAGCGTAACCTGCCCTAGTCAGCAATGTTTGGAGCTGACCCTTTGAATTATCACCCCCTGGCCCGCTTTCATTCCTCGAAAATGCTTGGGGCGGAACAGCTGCTGCTGCTGCTGCTAGTAGAGATGGGTTTGAAGTTGGATGTAAAATCTGACGGTTGAAAACAAATCTGCCAGCAGATTTATCCTCCGACAGCAGTAGGCGCATTGCAGATATAAGTTCATTATGAGTGTTCAAGTCCATTTTGGGATTTTGCAACTGCAAATACATATGTTTGTTATTATCAAGTGAAAATCAGCAGAGAGAATCTACAAATTGTGAAAAAAAGAATTAAGCTTCATCATGTGTAAACCAACTATGATATCACCTTGCATTGAAATAACTCCTCAAGCTCTCTCCTTAAGTTTTGATACATTTCTGCCACCTCCGGTTGCATAAAGAATTCTAAATATCCCCCCATCATTTTTAGGTGCCCATTCTGTCAAACATGGGAAAATCATCCAAGATAATAGTCAAAACCCAATTAACTTGAGTCTGTCTCATCGCAGACACACAACACACAAAGATGGAGGAAGGGAGAGAGAGAGAGAGAGAGAGAGTTACCGTATCCCCCTTTGAAATACTTCCACCAAATAGGAGCAGCACTGAATCAGATACAGCTGTTGAATCTCGAAGGAAAATCGAGTGTACTTTGATCTTCTCATTGAAGACTAACCATGGATATTGGATTCTAGAATCACGTGCATTAACTGAGTTCTAACCAATAATGGAAAGAGAAGGGGGGAAAAGCAAATTAAAAAATAGGTCACGTGCAACTATATGGCATTTTCGAATATTTCTAAGGCACATGACGGTAATATTTAGTTCACTGAAACGAGTAACAGAGCAAAGAAACTTACAGAGTGCAAATGAACCGGACCATCCTCCATGGTTTTCAGTGAGAATGATTTTTCGTTGTGCTGAAATGGATTCATTCTTAGAATCATAAGATGATGCCGAGAAGGAAATATAATATGCACATTAAAAGAGAGTACAACTAGTATGTTGATCAACGGGTTCATTCCAATGCCCACCCCCAAGGTTTGGATAAGTCTCACTTCCCCTGAGGTTTGGTTTCGTCTCACTTTCTCCCTTTTGACAATTTTAATAAGCTGAAGGACTATTTTACCCCTAAATCTTTCATATAATTTGCACTTTGCATTGAGGAGTAAAATAGTCATTTGGGGGTAAAATAGTCATGTAATTTACATAAAATATACACAAGAGGGAAAGTGAGCCAAAAGCAAACCTCAGGGAGGGCAGTGAGACATGTCCAAACCTTAGGGGTGGGCAGTGGAATTAACCAATCAAACTTTAGCGGTTCAATTTCATTTTCAACCATTGTACTTCACTCCAACTTTCACTTCAACCACAAATTTTGTTTTAGCACGAAAACCACAAAAGTTTCGAAAAAGTATCACATTAGCCACAAATTCGTGCTTAATCCGTGTCTAATTTGTGGCTACTTTGAGCCTTAATTCGCGAATTTGTGGCTAAAATGATAGTTTTCCAAAACTTTTAGAGTTTATGTGCTAAAAACAAAGTACAGTGGTTGAAGTGAAAGTCGAGGTAAAGTACAGTGGTTGAAAATGAAATTAAACCAACTTTAGCAGCAGCTATGAGCCAGATGGCTTACCACAACAGAGCAAATTCCAGGATATAAGCCATAGCAAATAACTGCTCGAAGGAGATTTACATCAGAGCTCCAAGTGTTACAAGTGGCTATATTACTATCAACAAGACCGGTGTCATTGAGCAAAGAGAAAAACTCCATGCGAAGGGAATCAATATTTTTCATTGATTGAATAGAGAGAAAATTCTTCCAGCAATATTCGTATCCGGTTTGAGCTATATCAGCCACTTTCCATCCCTCATATGCTCGGACAAGAGCGATGTGGTCACTGAAATCCTGTGAAAATTGGGCTTTTGCAGCTTCTGCTAACTGGAGAAAGTATGAGTACATGAAACAAATCAGGTCAAGGCAATCACACTCCTATTACAATCCCAGTTACACCTCCCCCCCCCCACCCCGGTGTGTAAATAGGAAAAATAAAATCCAATGTAACTAAAAGGAAATGCTCAACAAGTGCCACTTCCTCTCTCAACTTTACAATGTCCATTTTGAAACAATATTCTATAAGTTCTATGATTTTGTTACTGTTAATCTCACGGGTGGTTTCTATTTCCATTAGCTATTCCACATTCAAATATGGGCTACAAAAGGTCTAAATACAAATACTCCCTTAGTCCCAAAATAAATGTCGCACCTTGACTTTTTTGGTCAACTAAGTTGAAATTTGACCAACATTTGATGATAAATTATTTATATTCATGGAAACTTAAAAATAGTTATGTATAGTATTTCTATTGATGTATCAATAACCATTTTCAAAATAGTATGAGGATAATCAAATTTTCATAAATTTTTGGTCAAAGTTCAACTTAGTTGACCAAACCAATAAAGTCAAAGTGAGACATTTATTCTAGGACAGGGAGTAATAGTTTGCAATAGGTAATGAAGTACAGTTGATGAAACAAAAGGGTAGATTTATAATGACATCATCGGATTATGTGAAATAATCATGAAAACAAATACTCATAACTAAAATACAATCAGCCAGCTGACTTCTTGCTTAGTTGGAGAATGAGATTCTGCTTAGGTAACTGGATATCAGAAGAACTTTCCTTAATAACCCAGAATACATCTCTCTGCGTTAACTGGTTACCACAAGAACTTTCCTAAATAACCCAGAATACTCAAAATCATGAGAAATTCTCTCTGTCCTGCATTAGTCTCCTACATTGACCAAAAACATACTTGCAAAAAGTCACACACAGTCGATATATGTGCTAGTTATTTTTGTTTTTAAACAAACAAGCAAAGAGTATAGAGATGCGGTGCGAAAGAAGAGACAAGATGATTAAGAAACTTATTTAGCAGCAATAGATCAAATGATTTAATAGAGAGGTGCTTACATCCTTCTTCTCTAAAGGGGTTAAGAAAGGATCTCTGACGCTAAGACCAGCAACAACGGTTAATATAGGGTTCAGACAGTTAAAAATTGCACCAAGAAGAAGCATCTTTCCAAGTTTGGGCTCCATCGGTAGCATTGTTAGGTAGCGTCCTGAGGAATCAAAAGATATGTAGTTAATTAAACCACCTCTATACAAGAAAACGTTGGAAGAAAAATAATTAAGAGCCCACATACCTAGCACAGTCAGATTTTCATTCTCATCCAAAGCACCAATTATTTTGAGATAATCAACAGCATTTTGAACCTACGGACAAATGTGAACCAGGTAGTTATTTGCCACTGCTGAGACAGGAAAGAATAATCAGATAAAAGATTGAGGCTCCAGTGAGATATATTACTGCTAATAACTCTGGTGACTGCAACGCCCTTGATAAGAATTCAGATATACTTCCAAGTTTTAGACTTTTAATTTGCAGACATATGGATTGCAAAGGTGTCCTCAAAATTTCTGGCAACTGGTAATCAGCAAAGGATTCATAGACACATGTGGGATACAAATGGTAACATTCTCCAGGCTGAACACGACCAGCTCTTCCCCTCCTCTAAAAAATTTTTAAAAGGAAAATGAATAAAGATGTTTGCCAAAACATTCAGAAACTTAGAGAGAACTAAATTCTTGCATCATTACTACAATGCCACTACATACACACATACGAACAAAACTACAAATCTATAATAAAATACACAAACACATACAAAGATGCATACATTTATAGTACAAAACTACAAACATACTAAAGATGACCTTGGGACTAAGGCTAGTTCGATCCGCATCCACACAAAAGAAGTCAGGTTGTTAAGTGATTTATTTTTTCCTGACTGCTCTTAAATCATTGGAAAAATAACATTTCTAGCAATGATTGGAGGCGACATCCCCCATGCACATCCAAGCCTCAGTAAGATTTCCATTTGCTCCTGATTCTCAATATTTCTATCTTCTCTTGCATAATCTTTATGTCCAAGCATATTCCAAGGTAGAAGTTTACAACTCTGGTATCCCAGAAATTATGACATTCTTTAACAAAGCATTCCTTCTAACAACTTCTCAAATCTTGATATTCTTAAACATGTAGGCCTTTTAACAGCTTCTCGGATATTCAACCCCCCAATTAAAAATAAATAAAAAATTAATCTCCTCATATTCACCCTACAATCTTCAGTCTTAAATATGAATACTTATTAAATGGTTCGGAACCTTAGTCACACGAGAAGCCAGCATATAAAAAATGAAATTGGTCTTGAGAAGATTTTTGGTTAGTTTTTCATTATTCATATCATAACCTTTTTTATGGGAAATGCTAACTGCCACCGACGCACTTGTTAACCACTGCAATATATATGGTAGTTGACTCCAACTCTATTTACTAATTATTCTACTCTAATACTTCCTAGGTCCCATAATAATATGGCATCTTGACTTTTTTTTTGTCAGCTTAATTGAACTTTGACCAAAGAATGACGAAAATTTAATTATTCTCATGAAGTAAAACAAATGTTATTGGTGTTCTATTAAAAAACTATGGATATAAATATTTGGAATACTATTATTAGAATAAAAAATCATTTTATGAAATTGATCCTAGTTCAAGCAAACTAGGACATGCATTACAGCACAGTGAGAATAGTATTATTACTAGAATAAGGCTCCGTTTGTTTGGAGGAAAATGTTTTCCCCATTTTCCGGTGTTTGGTAAGCACCGGAAAATGGGGAATATGTTTTTTGGAAAATGTTTTCCCCATATTTCTACGTAAATGACTTTCGGATTTCTCCTCCGCGTTTCATATTCCGAAAAATGCTTCTTAACACCCTCACCACATCCAACTTTCCCAACCCCACCCTTACCCCTAACCACTACCACGAAACACCTAACCCACACCCCACCCCCACCATATTTCTAAGCAAAATGACTTAAGGATTTCTCCTCCGTGTTTCATTTTTCGAAAAATGCTTATTAACACCCTCACGGCCTCGCCCCATCCAGCTTTCCCAACCCCCACCCTTACCCCTAACCACTACCACCGAAACACCTAACCCACACCCCAGCCCAACCCCCCTACAACCTCTCACTCGCACCCCATCCACCACACACCCTTCCCCCCCCCCCCTCCAACCCCACCACCACCACCACCACCCTCTGTCAAAGAATTTTTTCTCATATTAAAGTATATTTTAACTTCCCCACCCCCACCACCCTGGTCAAAAAAAAATTATTTATATTAAAATTATTTTTTGACAACTCCCTCCCCCACCCCACGTATAAAAAAAAATCTTTAAATTATTTCTTAACAACTCTCTCCACCACCACCCCCACTCTACCTTCAACCTACCATAGTTGCGAAAGGCTAGCGACTCTCTCGCCCGCCTCGCCGTTTTGGCGCCTTTAGGGGTTGACCGCCTTTTGGTTTTATGGCGGGCCGTCAGGCGCCTTTTGGCTCTGCGAGGCGTTTCTTGGTTATGGTGAGAGGCGTGAAGAGTCCGCCTTTGTTAAAAGGCATAATAAGCGTATGTGTAGTGTTAAACTATGTCATTTTGTAATTCTAGTTTTAATAATTTAAACTACCCAATGCGTTGTTTTGGGATAATATTGAGTAAAGATAGCTTGTGTCGTACATGAGAAAGAAAGATATCTATAATTTCTCTCGAGCGATCAAAAGAAATAAGTGCGATAAATAACAAATTAAAACGACGACAAAGGAGTGGGACAAAAGCACTATAAATAACTTGCTTTATTCAATTTTTTAAAGGGAGGTTTGCAAATTTTAGTATGTTTACTAATTTAATTTGTTTTTTCGCTTTACTTTGGGTCTCATTTGTCATTTGAAGTTTTAACTATATCTTATGTTCATCTCTAGTAATGGAATTATACATTTGAAATTATATTCGAATTCACCTATTTTCACGCTTTTAAACGACTACTTGTTTACTGATTTGAACATAAAATGTGTTTTAGAATTCTACTTTTGGGTGTTTCAGTTGTGTTAAGTTGCTATTACATGTGAAATTGTGACATTTATTTAATGCAAAATTCTTGTTCTTAACATGTTTAAGCTTTGTTTAAAATATTTTTTATATATATTATTTTACTATTCCTTTTGTTCTATTTTACCGCCTTGCTCGCCTTTCGGCCGCCTTTCAACCGCCTCGCCATTCGCCTTTTTTAGAAACTTCTCGCCCGGCTCTCGCCTTTCGCTTTTAACAACTATGCAACCTACCCTACCCGCCCCACCTCCACCCCTCCCAACTCCCAACCCCACCCCCCACCCTATCCTACCACCCTACCCCAGATTGTGTTTCTATCGAAAAACATTTTCCTTAGATTTACCAAAGGCATGAAAATGTTTTACGGAAAAATTTTCCTTAGATTAACGAAACAACCGAAAACGGTTTGTCATTTTCCGGAAAATATTTTCATTTTCTAGAAAACTTTTTCCGGGAAATCATTTTCGGAAGTCGTTTTACGCAAAACAAACGGAGCCTAAGATTCATTTTATGTAATTGATCCTAGTCCAATCAAACTTGGACATATACTTTTGTCTTGTAAATAATAAAAAAATCCCTAGTCATTCATTTAAATTGACCCTTGTTAGAAATTTGGAGCTTGAGCAATCTTAGCCTTTGGTGAGTTTGGCCTGACGCTCTTCCATTCCGTTCCATTGTCCACGCATAGTCCTTTGGGCAACCGTAAAATAAATAAATATATATAAAAAATAACTAATCTTCGTTGTCAGCGAAAAAGAAGAGTGGTGAAGTGGAAAGGGACCATGGTGGGCCTAAGGATAGATGACAAGCAGCAAAGCAACATTTCATTGACCTGCTATTGATTTATTTACAGCAGAAAAAGTATACCAGTAACAGCATTTAAGGACAGAGAAATAGAAGCGAACCATTTCCATCAGACTAGGCTATGGCACTAGATATCAATTTTCGGTTCTAAAAAATCAAATGCAAATACAACTTACTTGCTTAGCAGAAACCTTCGAGATCCAAGATGGAAGCAAACAAGAAGTATTATTCAATGCATCGTACGACGTCTCTTTTGCCTTCCCACAGTCAATTACAAAAACCACGTCATCAATTGTAATACTAGTTTCAGCAATATTGGTAGCTAACACTACTTTCCTCACCCCAACTTCAGGCTTACTGAATATCAACCTCTGTACACATTAAGGGGAAAATTCAGAGATCAGGAACCTCAAAATCATATGGACATTTCAAGTTAATACCCGACTTATATCTCCAAATGCAAAAAGCATCTAAATAACTTTCATTTGAGCCTATTAATATTTCTTTTGAATTTAGAAGCATGAACACTGATGCTAATATCAAGAGACAAACTGAAATTGATAACGGAACTAAGAGAAACTGAATTAAATGTTCCTACATAACTAAACTGCATGCACACCTTCCACCAGTAAACAACTGTTAACATTTAGTTATGAAATTTATCTTTGATGATAGGAGAAAGCATTGGCACAATGGTAAGGTTGTTTCAACTCAGCTGTTACTTCTAAACTAACACTCCCAATCTTCTCCAACTTCATTGTTCTTAATATGTTACTTTTGGTCCTTCCCCTATTCTATAAGAGTTGTTTATATTAATATTATCACAGATCCTAACTTATTCAACTAGTGGTATACATTGTGCCGTCGTTAAAATACTTTAGTTGTCCAAAGCGCCAAGGCCAGCTAATTGAAAATTTATCGTCCATCTGTGATTTGTCATCCCCAGATGATATCCAGCAGTATATAATTTTGCCATGTCGCGAACAGCTATCATGCCAATTTGGTTTAGAGGGAAACATGACTGAATAATTAAAAACATGCCCTCCAAAGATTACTGAACAATAAATAATTTACTATAAAATAAGCAAACAAGACATGCAATTATCTATTTACTAAGTGCAGGTATCCAACAAAAGGGCAACCCTAGTTACTTCTATGAGCTCACAAGTTATCTTCCTAAACTTCCATGTCATTGTGTAGCCATAATTTCAACTTGCATTAGTTAGTTTGACTTGGTTCTTTTCATCCACAAACTCTTTGGCTAAGTTGATTGAAATAATGGAAGCACAACACATACTTTTGCATCTCTTTAGACTCGGACTTTGCAAGAATAATTAATTGAGTCTAGGGATGAAAGGATAAAATAAATGATATAACGTCATTCATAGAATAGAATGAGAACGAAAAACGACACAATGAGAGAGAAGAGAGACTTAATCACACACTTAAAAAACAGACAGAACTCTACTCCCGTGTATGTGGAAGAGAAATGTCATCTTTTAACTAACAGCCAAAACATCTAACACGTGATGAAAAAACGGGTATCTGAATCACCTGATCCAGAGTGGCCATTGAGCCATGGCATGTCAGCAACAAAACACGGCTTGGATCTCCCAGGATTGGGTGAGCTTGTAGCTTATCCTTCAAAGAGCTTATGTCATCCCACCCAGTCATAAAAACCAAAATAGCACCAGGCTTTTCACTCGCACATAAAGTCCAAATAAGATATTCTAAAAGGTTGAAACCAATACAATCTGGATTCCAGCAGGACAAAGAATCCCGTGTCTGAGCACTGTATTCCTTAAAGTCGGCAGCTCTGAGTACACCCTAGTAACAATATCCAAAAGAAAATGATAGCGTTTAATATACTGACAAAAATAGAATTTAAGTTATTATTAAACACTTACCTCCATTCCCAAGAGAATATCCACTTAGACTTCCCACACAGTGATAAAGAAGAGACAATTGACCAGATAGTACAAGTATATATACATTCTATATTCACACTTAAAGCTCACGCAGATATAAGTTTGAAAATCAACCTATTATCACTGCATGAAATTTGTAAATTTGTACATTTCCTCCTTTTTCTTTTAAGGTAAACAATATATTTCAATACTTGGTTAAACTAAGGCTAATCTCTCTCTTTTTCAGATAACAGACCTAAGTTAAACCAAGGACAAAAGACATTTCAAACTGGACACTCTATCTGGAAAATTCCAATGAAAATGTGGATGCTTCTTCAAACTCAGCCACAGCAATAGTAATGAAACTAGTTCTAGAAACATGCAATACCTCAACAGCTGAAGTTATTTGGCTCTTCCTTTTTCTTGGAACTTGTTTATTCACTTTCCACATTTTATCTTGACCATAATCATCAATTTGATTATATGGCGTCAACCGGTATCCAGTCATTTCGAGAATATGTTCCAGGAAATAAGATTGCACCGGATGTGTAAAGCCCTACACAAGCAAGGAAGCATAACCATATGTTAATTTTGAGCACACAGTTTATTTGAACTGACAATGAGCCAGAATATCAAATGCACGAAGCTTTCTTTTTTTTCGAACCAAGCCGTCATGAAAATGTGAAGCAATTAATATGAATAGTAAGATATTTCTCCAGATGCTTAAGGAAAGGAGTGTCCTCATGGGTGAAACCTGGTAATGCTTGTCAACGGCAAAACCCTTTCATACCACTTACTGAACCAAACTATTTACCACGACATATTCTTTGCTCAACATTTTTTACACTTGGCATTATTTTATTGGCCTTGTAAATGATGGGAATCAACACAGAAAGGTAAATATATACACAAAGTAGGGTTGTGCCATACTCCAAGCAACATTTTTGCAAGCTCCAGAAGCTGCCGGATCTATTTCTGGCCAATGACAGCAGTTTAACTAGTGGCTGAAAATGGTATGATCAAGGTACACATGCATAGGTGGAAAGAAATTCGGGATTGTGGCCCAGCTAATGTTTTCCATAGAAAAAGAATTGCTACCATAGAAAGAGGAAAATGTACAAACAGATGGACCAGCAGTGCATCAATCAAATTAGACAAGAAATGTACAAAGAAAAAACAAAACCCTTATCTTTGTGGAACAGTCCCTCACCAAATCATTGATATAATCCCCCCGAATGGTCCCACAGCATGACCCATATGAAATTAAGCAAACAGCTATATCCCAAAGAAAGTGCTTTGGAAGCACCTGAATCATAAATATCCATGAGTAATGCTCAGTCCAAATCTATGATGCTCGGACTCGGGTACGAGTGTCTGACACGGATACGGGTCCGAGAGTCGGACCCTCCAAAATTTTAAGATTTTACACCAAATATGGGGTAAAATAGCCACATCCATACCCACACCCAAGTTGTGCCGTGTCGACACGGGTACGGCAAGGTAAATTGGAGAGTCCGAGCATCACAGGTCCAAATAGACCAACTTGTAGCAAAGCCCGAGCACTCCCACAGAGTACACTCATCAGAACATATTTTAGTCCCTCAAGCAGACATATGGGTAAAAGAGAGCACAGGTTCTCGACTAACCCAACTGAATCCTCTCAACACGAACAAACGGTTCCAAAGATAGCAAGCAATATCACAATAAAGGAAGGGATGATTATGAGTCTCCTCAAAAGACGTGAATCGATTCTAAACTAACCCACCTGACTCCTCTCATATAGACATGATCATGTAAAGAAATTGCGGTCGGGATAATGCAACTATCAAGTCTTTGATCGATTTTTAGCAAGAGAGAAACTTGGGGTTGGGTTGCGCAGGAAGTATAATTTATTTATTTTATTTTATTTCATTGAAAAAAAAAAAAGAAATACTCCCTCCGTCCAGACTAAGAGTCTTAATTTCCTTTTTGGTATGTCACTGACTAAGAGTCCTACTATATTTTATTCCCAAAATGGTAAATAATGAATAGTGTTTTGGACATTTATATCCTCTTCCTTTTGTAGATTTACAAAAAAAAAAAAATAGTTACTACCCTACTTTTTACCCACTTGAATCATCAATATTGTTTTGGACAATTATGTCCCCAACCCACTTGCAATTGTTTACTAATTTCTTAATAAGCGTGCAAACTCTTGGTAGGACTCTTAGTCTGGGATGAAGGGAGCATTATATAATAGAAAGGTACAAGGAAGGAAGGGAAGGCTATAGAAAGACAAATACAAAAGAAAGGGTAAATCCAAGAGTCTAGATAAACATAATGCTCTCCAATTCTGCAGCATAACAGAAAGGCCAAACATCATTTTCGTCCATTGTACGTTCACCCAACTTTCACTTTAACCTCTGTACTTTTTTATTAACATAAAAACACATGTACTTTGGAAAACCTATCATCTCGATACCAAATATGTGCCTTAACACGTGCCCAATCCGTTCTCTAATTCTCGAATTTGGGTCTAGGATGATAGGTTTTTCAAAGTACAGTGGTTTTATGTTAATAAAAAAGTACAATGGTTAAAGTGAAAGTTCTCTTAAAGTACAATGGACAATAACAAACTCAGGCCTAACAGAACGGGAACTACTTGACAGGCACCCTTGCCAAGGCCATAAAGCAGCCAAATATACAACTCTATCCCACAATATCTTTCTTGAATTTGACTGTACATTTAAAATTATTGAATTCCTTTTGAGCCACGTAAACCACAGGATGGCAAATACATGCATTAACACAACAAACTCCCATCCTTAACCTTTAAAACTATCAGAAGTTACCAAGGAACAGACCTTGGAAACACCGATACTTTGCCATCTGAAACAGTCCCTGCTCTGTGATGTTCAATAGTTAGAGAGGGGAGATGCTAGAGTTCAGATTGTACATAGGGCCTTTGTGTTTATGTAATTTTTTTTCACCTTTCAGCCTCTCCTAAAGTTTAACAAAATATCCTTGCACATAAAATGCCACCAACATTCTTTGTGTTACATAACTACTTAAACAAAATGCAGACGAACAATTGGAGTTTAAAAAAAAAAAATTAAAGCACATGGTGCACTAATATAATGACCAAAAACACTTGGCAAAAGTTTTAACAATGAGTATAATAAGCTCAAAGAAGATAAAAGGATTCACTGTGCAAAAGATGTGGGGCAACAGATAAACAGGAGTATGAACCTATTCCCGTGCATCTCATGTGAGCCGCAGGTGAGACAAGTAATTTCGAAACATGCTTGTGCTTCTATTTTCTGCTTTCAGAATTTGTTGGAAAAAAGAAGGAATGCACATAAACTAAGTGACTGACAAAGGCACCCAAAATCCAACAAAGGCCAACATAAAATTATTGCAAACCCCTTTTATTCATTTATTAATAAGATCTTATATACTGAGTCCGTTCTGGGCTGGGCATTTGCAGCAAATCATTTTTTGCTGGGCATCTATGCCTACATCAGTTCTCATGCGCTATATATTAACAATGAACATATTGCATACGATCAAGATGAGTATCATAGTGGTAGAAAAGGATAGAGAAGTCAAGGTACCAAATTATAATAACACATTCAAGGAAAGTAAAGATGCAAATTAGGCTGTATCCTATTAATAACTCACCGGAATATGGACCGTCGGAGCCCCACTAAAGTAAGATGAGAAAAGCTCTGCATCTAAAGTTGCACTCATCAAAACTAACCGTAGCTCTGGCCGACGAGGAAGTAGATCTCTTAGGACTATAAGTAGAAAATCTGGCATCATATAACCAAGTTAGAAACACAAGTCATGCCCAAATGATGTAAGCCCATCAGAACATTGTTTACCTTCATTTATGCCACGCTCGTGAATCTCATCCACAATAACATGAGTTACTCCCCTCAAAGTTCTATCAACCAGCAATCTTCTCAGCAGGATGCCTGTGGTGCAAAAGAGAAGGTGTGTATCCCTTCCTTTCATACCTTCTAACCGCACTTTATAGCCAACCTTCAGGGGGGGGGGGCAATAAAATAGTTTTAAGTAAGAATGAAAACAGAATATTTGTCTAAAAAAAACTTGATTATTTGCATCTCTTGGTGGAGTGCTCACAGTTTCCCCCAGCTTCTCCCCTCTCTCCATGGCAATTCTTTCAGAAACAGACATAGCAGATATTCGTCTAGGCTGGGTACATATGATGCTACACGTTGCACCACGAAGAGAATCGATCTCAGATTCTAAAATGAATTGGGGAATCTGTGTTGTCTTCCCACAGCCAGTTTCACCTGAGACGATAACAACCTGTAAAAAGTACCTTTGTATTATAGAACTGTGTGAAGTATCAGCTAGTAAAGAATAAGTCTTTATATCCTTGTCAATATCGGCTAATGTATACCAATGCATTTAGTAAGTGAAAATGATAAAGGTGAAAAACATTATGGCAACTCAGAGAAAAAACAGTTAAGGCAATCAATGACAAGTTTCAAACATCATTTAGTTCAAAAGTGAGGATTCCAAGCCGTCACTCATTTTCATTTTTCAAAGAAGGAACCCGCTGATAATACCACCAAGCATGAATGCCTTTGCTTGAGTTTCTAACAACTGTAACATTTAGTAATTTTCCACTTTCTTTTTTCCTTTTTTCCCAGTGAAAATGTAACATTCAGTTAATTACTCCATAGCTTCATATATGATTAAATGTTAAATAGTCTTAGGCCCCGTTTGATAGCCAGTTTTAGCATCTGGATAGGATTAATTATATTGATATGCATTAAGATGGGTGTTTGGTAAGTTTTAAGGGTCCGGATAGTTAATACACCCTACCCCTTGTCCCCTCCTTATTAATCCCTATTGAAGGGTGGTATTAATAAGAAAGGTATTATAGGAACGGGGTATCATTTTCTTTACGTTATTGCCCTCAAACGAGGGTTTCAGGTTGAAAATTGAATAAATTTTCTACTCTAATTCTGTCAGTAAACCACTACAAATCTTTCTCCTTCAACATACTGCAACCCAACTTCCCGATTGTAGTTGCCGAGTACCATCATCAACGCCTCAACATCACTGCTTTATGCCACCAACAAACTCTTTGCAAAAATGGTTTCCAAATTCTAATTTAGGGTTTCAAATTTTAATACTCCATAATTTTAATCTGCTTTGTCATGAGTAGTGCATCGAGTCGGATTTCCGACTTCATCCCATCCTGATCAAGAGGCATATTGATTCTAGGACACATAATAAAGCCCCTAATTTCTTTCATAACTTCTTCAATCGTGGAGTTTCCTGTTATATTTCATGTTTTATTACTGACTTTTCTAAGGCGGCTTTGTTCCGAGACAGAAAGACTAGATTGTCTGATTCTTAATCATCTTTATGTTCTGAACATTAAACTTGTTACAAATCTATCTTTTGAACTGAATTTGTATTTGTACAGCTAGAATGAAATACGTGAATATCTCTCAAGTAGTTTTTGAACAAGAAGGGGATTATGTGGGTAATTTAGTACTTAACTAATAATACTGATGTATTATATTGTCACTACCAAACGTGAATATATTTTTTCTTGGTTTTATTGTGACCCTTCTTATTATTCCCGGGAGGAATAAGACCCTTCTTAATAATACTTGTTTATCCCCTCGGTAACCAAACGACCCCTTTAGTGTTCACATACAGGCAATCTACTAGGCGAAAGGTTAATGCTATGACTGCAACCTGTTAAAGTGTCTCCTATATTAAACATTCGAATGGGAAGACACATTCATCACAACACAAAACTGCCTTGTACAATAATGTTCTCAAACATACAGTAGAAGACAGTTTCTGAGATTTAAAATATAAAAAGAACAAAAAGTATGAAGCTCTGACATACCTGATTTTGTGAGATTGCAGTCAACAGATTATCCCTCTCCCAGAAAACAGGGAGAGTTCTACGAAACTCCAGCATATTCAGCCCTTCTGGAGATTCCTGTATCATATGACAACAGCAATGCACATTTTTCTAGTTGGAAATACTGAGCAAAGTAGAGTATTGTTAAGGCAGTCAAAGCTTACACATAATTTTGCTCCTAATAAGACAAACAAACTAATCTGCAGGTATAATAAAACTAAACCAAAGTAAAGTATTGTTAAGGCAGTCAAATACAAAAGAGACTGTATATATCCAGTCACCAACTCTTAGACTGTCAACAACAACAACAACAACAACAACAAAGCCTTAGTCCCAAAATGGGGTCGGCTAACATGAATCCTCATATGTCATCGTGAAAAAAAAATAAAATAAAATAAAATAAAATAATAATAATAAATAAATAAATAAATAAATAAATAAATAAATAAAAAATAAAAAATAAAAAATAAAAATCAAGAAAAAAATCAACCCCCCACATGGATTTTTGCCCTCCACTCCGGCCTCTTCAACACCATACTTTCATCCACTCCAAGTAAACTCAACTCTTAGACTGTCATAAAGGTTTAAACATTTGCATGAGCTGGAAAATTAACATAGTAGGGGAGGTGTAGTAACGATTAAATGTGGTATTTGATTCTCCCATGATTGCACTACCTTCTCCCCGCATTGTCAGTTACATGAAGGAAAAGGATAAAAAATAGTCCCAATAAATGTTCCTAGCTTGACTTTGCACGCTTAATAAGGAAACAATAAAAAAAATGGGTAAACCATAGCAAGAGGGTTGAAGATTAGCGGAGAGAGAAAGTACAAATCCTAGCTTAGTTAACTAATTAAAGTTAGGTCAGTTGATGAAGTACAGTTAGTTTAGTTAAGTATCAAAAAAATTGTACTTCTAGAAAAATTATAAGGACAAGCTTGTCCATTACTCTTCATAATTTGCCATTTTGAGAATAAAGCGAAGTGTGAACCTAATTATGGGACTTACCAAAAAGGGAAGTAAGAGCCTTAGATTGGTACGGAGGGAGTAACCAAGATACCAACATTGAGAGACGCGAGTGTCTGACACAGATACAGATCTGATTGTCGGTGTGAATACCCCGATCCAATGCGGTTAGATTTTACACCTAATGTAGTGTAAATAAGTCACACCCACACTCACGGTCCTATGGACATGGGTACTTGGGCAATCTTGAAGGTCTAAGGCTCTGAGCATCAAAACACTAGTTTGAGGACACAGGACACAATAAGTGATCCTACCTCTTCATATACACATGTGTGTGGTTTGTGCATTATTTAATAACTTAAAAGACATTTAAAAGGAGCAAAAACGGTATTGAGTACATAAAGAGGAAACATAAAATGATAAACAAGATATGGAATAAATAGTTAAATTGAGCCTTAGTTAAATCAAGCCATAAACAAGATAGATTCATAGTTGGTGAAAAAATGAAGTTGCAAAGTAAAATAGAAAACTACCCAAGAATCAAAGTAAGAGTATATCTGTATACATACATACATACATACATGCATGCACACATACATACATACGTATATAGTGAAAAAAAAAAAGTCAGTAAAAAAGAAGCGTGAGGGTAAAGAGTAAGAGATAAAGCTCAAGACTCAAACTGAAATCGAGAAAGAACAACTGGAAAAAAAAGCAAGAATAGTAACTGAGGCGAGATGTGAGAGGAGTACAAGCCGTCGCCGGAGGGTGGAGGACTCGTCACATCTTCTCTCATATTTAAGCAGACTCGTGTTCAACTTATGTAGGTTTCCTTTTGTTTTCTTTCAGTCGACTTATAGATAGGGTTACTACGTCGTTTGATTTAAAAAGGTGTTAGCAGTGTCCACCCTCCCTAGTGATGAGTCTGACACAGACTCCTTACCCGTGTCAGTGTTGACTGGTTTTGACACGGTATGGGAAGAAAATGTTGAGTCCTTGTATCAGAGCTAAAGTCTCTGGTACTCTTATGTCATTTATTGGGGTCTTTTAGTGAAGGCTTATGTCTCTTTGATGTATGATGCGTCATTTTCTTGGACATGAGGCTCAAGAACCCTATGTGCAAAGCCTATTCTGGCCCTAGGTGTGATGCATAGGTCTAGCATCTAGTTTATCTCCTCTCCTCTTTTTATCAAGCAATTGTACCTGGTCGACAGATCTGAAATTACATCAAAAGTTCCTTTTGTCTTCCAATCCCACTACCTATTCCCGATTAATTATCATAAAGGGCCATACCCCTGCCACATCAAAACTTTCGGATAGCGACAAAGCCAAACAGACACCTTGAATGATATTGTCTCTAGATTGAAATCTCGAAATATAATAGCAAGACTCTGAAACTTCAAAGAAGGATATAGCCTAGGGTGTAGACCCTCAAGTTACTACTGCATGTGAAACTCCCAAAAATTGAAAAATGTATCTTTGGGTATCGACTATAATTCTAAAAATACCTATGCAACAGAAGTATAAAACAACAGCATCTTTGACAAGCTGGTCGGTCATCTATCCTTTCTTGAGAGATAAGAACTCGGGTTTTGTTGGGCTTCTTCTTAAGTCATCTAAGCTATAATTCCTCCTTGATTCCATGATACAAGTAGCTATTGTGGTCACTCCAGTTTAACTTGGAAGAACATTTACAATCAATATTCTGTTCTTCCTGGGGACCATTCTCGGATTTTCATCTCTCTCATAATCGGAAGGGAGGTTAAAGAGTAGATGAGATTGATTGATAGCCCTCTTATTCTTATCTGATTTGAAATTGAATCGATCTGCAAACTGAACCCTTTTTTTATTTCTTAGGTTGTTTGATAGCTAAGGTTTCGTTCAAACTAAGAGCATTTGCATGGACCTTGGTTCTCAATAAGCTCACCACTAATAACGATTTGCAGTTGCATCGCGCCATCACCCCTATATGAGGACTTTCCAGATTGGTGTTTGATGAGTAAGGATGCTTCAGAATCTCGTGATTATGTTTGTGGACAAAAAGGATATCAGAAGCTACAGAGATTAATTGATTTTGAGGTACTTTATGGAGTACAGTTTATATGCTTGTTTCTCGCAGAGCCTTTCTGGGCTACATAATTCAGATATTGAAGGCAGAAGCAATTAAAAACATTAGGAGTTAAAGAAGATGAGAAGAAGTATTAGAGAGAGAACAAGAAGCACAGACAGATAGCTTAAAGCTCAACTCAATTTAATCAACTCAGAATACCTTTGAAGCTTTACACAACCATTTCTTGGTTAACCTACTTTCCTGATAATTCTAGGACTATGCTAGGATTAAATTAAAATGACTTGGACTATAATACTAATACGACAAAGACTAGGAAAACTGTAATAATAAGTCTACTTGAACAAGGATAACGTAGAAACTAATAATCCATAATTAGTCCTATTGCATAAGTTACATCAATTTATCCCTTGTTAATAAAAGAAAGTAACTCCAAAATAACTCAAGTACAATTCCACTTTCCTTGTTTGTATCCTGCATCTTGTATTATTTAGGATTAGGCAGACTTAGTTCTTAGCTGTTTACCCCCTTGGCATTCATTTGTGCTACATTGAACTGCTCGTTCCTTTTGTATTTGGAATCTTCTTTTGATCTATCATTATCTTTCCTTTTCCTACCAGGAGAGGGAGAGAGAGAGAGAGAGAGAGAGAGAGAGAGAGAGGCCAGGTGCTATACATAATAACTGTGAAATTAATGGTGGGATTGAATGGATTGTTCATCTTTGAAAAAGGAAGCAAGATGATTGAAGAAAATATACACAATTAAGTTTTCTTGGGGAAGTGGGCAGCATGAGGGACCAAGACACTTGAGCTTGCCGGCGATGCTAGGATCTATCTGTACTAATCTCTATGCCTTGGGATTTCGAAGGAATGGTTTCCTCCTCATACTATCTTCGCTGGAATTAGCTTTGTAAAAGCTTTACACATGCAGTGTCATGAAATGATTGGTTGTGCTAGGGCATGTAATATTGCTTCTAAATTTCCCACTTTATGGTAACATATTGAAGAGTGAAGACCCCTTTCTGGGATATCCTCGTAGATGTGGAAACAAAAAAAAAAACTTTTTATAATAATAAATAAAAAAACATAGTTCATGCTCAGCATTACCGACCATGTTACTACAAGGATAAAACTCCACCAAATAATAGAAATGCTAAAGTCGTTAAGGTAATCAACCTGCCAAGCTTGTTGCTCGGTATGCTTTTGCACACTCCTTAACCAAAGGATCTTTTCCATGGCAGCCTTGCTCTGTGGAAGTGGCTCGGGCTGCTCAAAAAGTCCATCGTCATTAGCAAGACTTCCGTTACTACTTGTCCTTGAAAACAGATTATCTTGAACAACAGCCGTACTCTTAGATTTCTGAGAAAGGTACTTTCCAAGATGAGCATCAACTCTCCTTTGCAAACCAGCAGGTAGAATCAACTGTTAATTTCAAGAATTTCAGTGAAATGCCTAAAAAAAACATACAACAAGTAACATAGAAGCTGGTTCAAAGGATAAATCAATTTCCAGAGATTTAAAGTTAAAAGTTTCACCAAGCTTGAGAAACAAAAGTAAATCACAAGGAGAAAGTTGCTTCTGCCAGACTCAAATAAAAGCCTTACTGAGATTGGAATGAAATCTACCAAACAGAACAGAAAGCATCCGATGAACTTTTTTTACAAGAGATTACCTCCCTCTGAGGCCGCTTATCATCCAGATCAAAGCGATAGTTAGGCAATGGGACCTTGCTGACAACCATCGCTTTTGAATATAAATGACTGCCAAAAATTCAGTTCAGAACTATATTAATCGAAGATTCATGATAAAAGTATAACAGTTCTGCGAAATAGAGCTACCTATGCAAACCGATTCTACTGGCTAGAGTTGCTATTTCCTCATAATCACGTCTGTCCTTTTTCTCCCTTGAGACCAGCTCTTGTTTATCTTTGTCACGTGCAAGGGTGGTCAATTTCCATTTCCAAGAATCAATGTTATCAGACGTGGAAGCACCCTGGACATTGAGTAAAATAAACTTCAAATAACACAATAATCACCCTTGAAATGCAGCAGAAGTGTATGATGTGCACACACGCACTACAATATTCGTTACTACAGAAATTCAATATGGATTTCATTTCCACAAAAACGCATTCCCAAAGTTGAAATAAGAAACTAAGAAGGTTTATCAAGCACCAAAGAATAAACTCAGAAGATATGGAGAATGCAAATGGGATTCCACATAAGATGTTTGTGAAAATACTACAAGCAAAAAATATATTTGAAACATGTGAAGAATACACAAAAGTGCATATACCTTTCTTCATAATTGTGTCACTTTATGCTATGCAGTACATATTATGATGAGAAGGTCCCTATCAGCCTGGGGATATAACCCAATGTTAATTAATTTACCACCTAAACAGATTACATGGACAATATGGTTGTGCAACGTCTGCATTTGGAAAACTGAAGGTATGATACACACTGCCTCACCCTGGAAACAGCAGTCTTGTTACCTTCAGCTAATAATAAAGCAACCATCATTTTGCACCAAGGCTCCCTCCACTCAAACCACTATGTAGCTACATCTGGATACTTTATATAACATGTTTTTCCTAATCAGTTTTTCATGTACTATATGGTGTGAAGGATTTAATGAACACTGGGTGGAAATAAATCAGTCCCATTACCTTTTCCCTTGTCTTCTACCAAACAAAACAAGGGTGGCTATGGCTGGTCCACCTTGTTTTCAACTTGTTTCTTATTACAAGAAAAGAAGATTAAATTAAAACATCAAAGAGTTGCAAGAAGACGGACGTGATGTCCATATACAAAAAAAGGAAGCACGGAAACTATACAAGTCAGAAAACTAACAAATGAAAAAGGAGTGCACTACAATCCTTGTGCAGTTTGAAAAGGGCAGTCTGCAAAAGACACCCAGCCTTAGCTCACAGTGAAGTAGTAAAGACAACTCTAACCTACAAGAGTTTTGCTCAATGCCTAAAAAGCACAACTAGAGTGTTAGGATTGTAGATAAACTAGGGTTCTACTGCAGCAAGGAAAGAGGAAGAAGTGCAAAAGGGGCAAAACGACGGCACGGCCGTGCCTTATGGGAAGCACGGTTGTGCCAAGGGAATCAGACGTTTTACGTGTGCTTTTGTTGTTTTGCACCCGAAAACAAAGCACGGCCGTGCTTCGGGAAGATCCAGTTTTCCTTATTTGCTCTGGATTCTCTTCTTGGGGAACAAGTAGGTTACTTTGTTTGTATCCTATATAAACCATGTGACAGCCATAAACACATTATAACACCATAACATATTATTGAGAATAATATAGGCTTGGCAGCGCCCCCGGACGTAGTTGATTTGTTCAACGAACCGGGTTAACAAATATTGTGTTCTTGTGTGTGATTCTTTTGATTTCTCTCTTGTTTATTCTTGATTGCTTTAATGCCAGTATTCCAACATAGAGAACCGACATCCTAGCCCCTGCCAAATCCCAGAGGTGCATCTGGAGAAAAGAAGGTGAAAAATCTGAACTCGCGTGATCTTCAAAACCCCAAACACGTGTTTGGTGGTAAGTTAACACCTTCACCGTGATGGAAAAGGTGCCAACCACATCCAGTTGAATACTTCCGCATCATATGCCAATTCGGAGAGAGATTTTTTTAGGGTCTGCGTTGCACATTATTGAGATTATTGAGCTGATAAAGAACCTAGACCAGACAAAAACTGATACTTTTAGAAAAGTGATTTTAATTTTCCACATAAAAGAAGCAATACTAGAAGGCATCAAGTTAGATAAAATAATCAGGTGGAATTTAGATCACTCAATTTTGATCAGAACTAACCACAAGTACTACTCTATTCTCATTGCTGCTAAAACTTCAATCTTGATATTCTGTTTATCCTTGCTTATTTATTAAACAATGCAACTTAGGCTCCGTTTGGTTCAAAAAAAACGACTTACAGAACATGTTTTCCTTATTTTTCAGTGTTTGGTGACAACAAATAATTAAAGTCGTTTCTAGTCAACAGAAAATAAATTTGTTTCCAAAGTAAAATGACTTGCCTAATCTCGACTCCCTATATCATTTTCCAAGATAACATGCTTACTAATACTAGGCAAAAGCCGGCCACCCCAAGTGTGTTTCCTTCAAATATTTTCATCTCAAATTACTTAACGGTGTCATAAGGCTTTGATCAAATACTAATGTCATGATTGAAATCATTTTTCTGTTGGTACTTTTATAATTTTATAAAGAACAAAAAATATAAATATAATAAAAGTGAGCTTGAAGCCTTCAAATGCGTCAAAACCTTCACACTCCCGTGCGTGTTGTATAAGAGAAAACTTTTTACTCACTCTGTCCCATAATAAATGTCACACTTTTCTTTTTTGTTCGTCTCAGAATAAATGTCGCGTATTTATATAAGTAAACTGAATGCAATCTTACCATTGCACAAACACTGTACAAACTAGTAAAAACATTCATAAAAAATGTTGACAAGTCAAATGTGACATTTATTTCGGGATGGAGGGAGTATAATATACAAACATGTATATCTATATATATACATGTCATTTTGAACCCCCAATTGTGGCCAAGCATTGACCCCCAAAATGCCATCCCACAACTTTTAAAATTACACTTTTTTGAAAGATTTTTTAGACAATGAAAAATTTATTCAAGTAAGTTTATTAAAGGCTTTCCGAAGCCTTCATAAGATTTACCAAACAACCGAAAACTGATTCATTTCATTTCAGAAAATATTTTTCGAAAGTCTTATTCTGGAAGTTATTCTCCGTGAAACAAAACAGAGCCTTAGACTCGTTAATAAGGAGGATGAGTTATTCACATCTGACATATATCTCTTTTCTAAAGCATGGGTAGCTATAATTCCATTATTTATGCCCTCAATCATCACATCGTTGGTATCAGCTGCTGCTCTTTAAAATGCACCAAATAATCGCTGTTTATTTCTCCAGGCGATACATCATAAGCTTTCCATCCGCCGCTTAAAATCACCTAATGATGGTTTTTCTTTAACTTTTGCTTTCTTCCCATTTCTGTCCTCAGTAAGTAGATGGCTTCCGTATGTAGCCTCCTCAGTATGAAGAAGGCAATCTCCGAAAACCAGTATCTATATCCTAGGTGATGTCCAACGACTCTCTCCAGAAGACTCATGGAAAGGCGAGAAGCTGATGCGATTACTCAAAGAAAATGAATAAGACAGCCGAGAAAGGTTGCATAACACAAGAAAGGACACAAACAGCATTGAAAGTCATTGAAGTAAAAGAGACCCTTCATAGTTCAGTAAGAGGAAGCCCCGTACCATTCTGGCCTAAGTATCCAACTTTTACAAGGAATTGTTCAATTATCTAATAAACGAGTAGTACAGCATTAAAGACCTTAAGGTTCCAGACCTAGAGACCTAAGATAACCACCTGTTTAAAAACATTGTCTTCAATCATTGATGAAACTCAGAGAAGACTTCTCTCAGGACCTTCCGTAGAGCTAAGAACAGCTCAATTCAAATTGCCTTAGTCCCGAATTCCAATCACTTCGAGACGGCTATAAGAAGTTAAAACCTCTTTTCCACCATTCAATTCGCTCCAAAGCAACATCATTTCACAGGCCATACTATTCCATACCTTCCTATATTAATATCTCCAAGTTATTTAAGTCTTTTTAAGTTTTCCCCTACCCCTAGACTTTTTAGGTTTTCCCTTGCTGCTAGCCTGGTTGGAAATGCTTCCTAGCAAATTCTGTTTGAAAAAGATTGTCAGAGACTTTTGTACACTTACAGTGTGATGATGCATCTAAATACAGTGATCCAGACATTTATATGGTTTCTCCACTAAAAGCACAAATCTATAC
This sequence comes from Adenophora triphylla var. japonica, assembly GCA_022495995.1. Classification (NCBI taxonomy): domain Eukaryota; kingdom Viridiplantae; phylum Streptophyta; class Magnoliopsida; order Asterales; family Campanulaceae; genus Adenophora; species Adenophora triphylla. The sequence continues at coordinate 246,540 of JAFEMH010002206.1, forward strand.
AGAATGCTCATTCTTCACATCTTTCCACATGAAATAATTGCATTAAAAAGAGGGTTGACAACATGAAAAGGTGGATCACAACTCACACGTCCATATAGACATAAAGAAGGTAGAAATGAAAGAAAACCAGAAAAAAAAATATATAAAGGGGGTTTAAGGAAGATTTTTTGGGGGGGGATTACAAAATCTATGCCATCTCGTCATGCAAGGAATTATATATCTCTTTGTAGAGTTGATGCATATTTGTATCTTTTCTGCCATTTTTTGTTGCCTAAAAACCTTTCCAAGAGGAATCAGGAATTACTACACACAAACCTCAAGCTAGTACTTGCTTCAGATACGCGAGGCTTTTATACTAGGGGCCATACTGACCCAAATATATCCTTTAAAAAAATAACACTATATGCTAATCGTGAGTATAGCTCCTAAACTCAACTCAACCTTTGATCCGATCAGTTGGCATTCAACTATACGAATCATTTTTCATCATTCCTTTTAAGTGTGATGCAAAGCCATAACGAGTCACCTCATTCATATCATTCCAATTATTCAATATTTTGCTTCCTGTTTACTCATCTGCATAACAAGTTTGAAGGTTATTTTAGTAGAGATGTGTAAAACAAAACCAATAAAACTTGGGATGATAAAGCACTTCAATCCAGTTGCATCACTGAAATGGGAACTACTCTAAATGCACCCCCTATCTGAGGCCCATATACAAGCCATGAATACAACTTTATTACCAAGAAGATACAATAACATGTAGCGCAGAAGATTATTTCACCTTCCCTATATTTTCATGACGACATTACCTTGAATGTCACTTTATAAACCCAATAATTAATGCATTTCTTTGGATAAAGGAAGTATCTTTTAGCTTAAAAACCTAATTTCACCTCAAATTTACTAACCAGACTTTAACAAGACCACGAAAGCCTAACAGCATAACTACACAAATACTTCAATTGACCCTCAAGTCAGAATTCTAATTACCATGTAATAAAACTCAGGGACTTATGCCTATTCCAGTATTAAGTCCCCAAATTTCACAAAATGGAACAGAAAACGTGAATCTTTCCCTTAATAATTCAGGTACTAAACTCCATCAAAGAATAAAATCCTAAACATGTAGCAAGTTCTCAGTTTGCACAAAATAACTAGCAGAAAAGAAAATGTTACTCAATTTTGAAAGAACAAAAGCAAGAAGAATGAACTTACCAATACAAAAGGAGAGGGGGAAAAAAAACTCACCGGATTGCCGGAGAAGACAGGTTCACGATTGGACCCTACTTCAGAAACGCCATTGACCTTCGTATGCTGTAGATGGGGCACATGTGAAGAGCACGCATTCTGGACAGTGGAGTAGACTAACGAGTTATGATCAACATTTAGGGTTTTGGAGCTGCTAACTGGAGGAGTAGAAGCAGATGAACTTATGTCGGAACGAAGACGGTTGTGTGGAGGGACGTAGACGGAGCCGTACGATGACGGCCGTGCTCTGTCTTTCATTGGTCGTGGCGGCGATGGTCGTGGTGGCGATGGTGGGAAGGGGAGAGGTTATGAGGTAGGAATTGGGAGTGAGGGAATAGAGAGAATTTTCGTTCATGCACGGTTGTTACGTTGTGGCTTATGGTTGCCGGCAGAGAGGGGAAAGTGGCGGATTCCGGCGGTTGTAGGTGGCGAGGGGAGTAATTGAGGCGGAGGAGGTTGGGGTGCTCGTGAGGAGAAATTGGGTGATGTCGCCTGAGGCTGGACGTTGGCGGGTTTAGCCAACACCTAGGCCTCGTTGGGTTATTCACACTACCTTACTTCTAGGTGCACTCTTCTTTAGGTTTAAATATTGGAAACATTCCACTAAAGCCCCTCGGTCCAAATTTTTTTCCTTTAAAAAGAAAACATTTTGATAAATCCAAAAAAAAGAGTTATGCTCAGATTTAAATTTCCCGGACACCCTCTCCCTCCCCTCGACTTCGTTTATCACGTATATCTCTCTAAAAATAACACACACCCATACTCAATTTTTTCTCTCTTTCCTTCTTCTCTCTCCAAACCATCTCCGGCCAGCGACGATCTCCGTTCTCCGGCGATGCCCTTCATTTTCTCCGGCGAGCCCCTTCATCTTCTCCCTCTGATTCTAGATTTGGTTAGACCGGCAAGTCCACAGCCACCGATGATCGAAAGAAGAGACAGGTAGACTGGCAACGGAAATGATTCACCGACGATCTACTCCGACATCATCTTCAACTCCGGATTACCGGTCCTTCCAATGTTTGTTTCAAGATCTGACTCCGCCGTTCGAATCCGGCCATAATTACATGCTTTCGGCCATAAAAATCTGCAAACGGCGGAAGATCTCCTTTTAGCAAGCCCCACCTTTTTCAAATTTCTTATCACTTCCTCATCTTTCTTTTCTTCAAATCAATGGAGATCTCTCACCCACCAAAACTTCGAACATGTACTATTTAATAATTGGGTTGTTTAATTTTTATCGGATTAAAGATAAAAACTTAATTTTCGGTTCCTACAATCTTCTGCTGTGGGCTAAGTTCGTATATTTTTGCTTTTCTTATTGTTGTTTTTGAATTTTGGGTAAAGTAATTCCATCATGAACAATTCTCTACCTTTGAAGAAGAAATTGAGAAGCCGCAATGACAGTTGAGGCAATAGGCGGCCATATCATGATTCTTGCTTAGATTCAAGCTTTAAATGTTGAAAACCATTGTCGTAGTTCGGCCCTTAAAACTCGGATTTTGAGACTTTGGTGTTCAAATCTTGGATATTTGTTGATTTTTCTTGTTGGGTTTTGGACTTCATGGCTCGCTTTTTCTTGATTTTTCTCATTTAGCAAATAATTAGTTAAATTGTCTAGATCTAAGGTGTTGTTTTTGCAATTGCAGGCATAGATGGCCATGAGCAGAGGAGTTTGGAGTGTCAATAAAGCAGTGGTCTAGGCTTTTCATTTTAGACTTTTAAAAAGTTTTATACGTAACTTATATAAAGATGTTTATTCGACTTTTGAGTTTGTAATCTGATGAGTATTTTGTTAAGTGTAAAATATTGACGATTTATTAACTGGATCCATTTTGAGTTTGATTTTTTTGTTACTTATAAGACTTTTAAAAAAAGTCTTATAAGTAACTTATAAGACTTTTTAAAAAGTTTTATATGTAACTTATATAAAGACTTTTTTTAAAAAGTCTAATAAGTTATAATAAGTCTTATAAGAAATTTATAAGACTTTTTTAATAAGTCTTATAAGTAAGAGGTGGTCTCCCATGAGAACAAGAGGATCCGTCTCATGCATGAGACGGGTCGACCCATGACCCATGGGGCACGACCCGCGTAATGACCCGTCGGTTAGGGCCAATTCCACCTCAAGATTTATCTTGGGCGCGGCAAAGCTTGGCCAGGTGAAGTATGTCTCAAACAGTAGGGCCATTGGACAGTACCAGTATTAGGAACGTGGGCATGAGCCCGGACAATTTTTGGGGGGATTTCAAGATTCAGGAATGAAAGCCCAAAGTATTATGGAACTAACAAGCTCCTGTTGATTTGATTGTTCTACACAATATCTTTTATCTTGGCTAATATTAATTTGTTTTTTTTTTTTTTGCTCTTTGCTTTTTTTTTTAGTTTTTATATTATTTTTTTGGCTTTTTAGTGGTTTAGAAAAAGTAATAGTTACCATCTCTTAATGTAATGACTGTATACATATAAATAACATTGTTCATAAGTAAACGTAATACCTGTTTTAAAAAAACAAAAGCTCGTTTTCACCCATTTTTTCAAATGTAATACAAACTATATGTATTACATTTGAAATGTAATAACTTATGTATATGAATGTAATAGTTTATACAAGTAAATGTAACACTTTGATAGATGAAATTGTAACATATTTCTATAGATAATGTAATACTTTTACATGTATCATGTTAAATTTGAACTCATTGTAACTTATTGTTTGAAAACATATAGACATCTATACATACGTGTTACAATTATGTACAAATACTATTACATATAAATAACACGTTTGTTACATTTTAGTTATAATAAGTATTACTTTTGTCAAACGAAGAAAACATAGAGAAAAACACTATTACTTTTCTGTATATATGTATTACTTTAATGTATACAAACTATTACTTTATATGCATACAATTATTACATTATGTTATAGTAACTATTACTTTTCACAAATCGAAAAAAAACAAAATTTAAAAATTTAAAAATAGACCAATGGAGTGCTAACACTATGCTAAGTACAGTAGGCCGCCACACAGTTTACCTTTCCTTTTCCATCGCCTTCCTTTCGCCAGAATAATGTGACTAACCACTAAAAGTGAAATAATCGACTTCTAAATTAGACAAACTAATCCATCCACTCACTCCAACTTCTAAATCTATTTCTCTCAAATCCAAAACCTAATTGTTTCCATCAATCAAAGAGATGAATCACTTGCTCGCGAGGTCTGCACTGAGATGTCTCATCACCGGCCGGGCATCCGGCAGGCACTTGTCATCGTCTCCGACAGCAGCGGCGTAGATCATGGCCGTTATTAGACCCTTTGATGAAACTCCGGTGGTCGATGGACGAGGATTATGGATTTTTCATTGGCGGAGCGCGGTGGCGGAGGATGATGAGCGGTGGTCCACGAGAACAAGGCTAAGTCGAGCGATAAAGGTGATCGTAAGGATGGTGCTGCTGCTGCAATAATTGCCGATGAGAAGGAACGCGCTGGCGACGGTATTGGTTCAATGGGCTAGGTCATGGGTCAAAAATGACACGTCTCATCCATGAGATGGGTCATAGTGTTCTCACATAAGTTTTTGTCTATAAGTAAAAAGACTTATTAAAATAGTCTTATAAGTTACTACTTATAAGACCTTTTTACAACACAGTTTTCAATGTTCAAATAGGTCTTATAACTAACTTATAAGACTTTTTAAAAAGTCTTAAATGTTACTTATAAGACTTATTGAAAAGTCTTATAAGTTACTACTTATAAGACTTTTTTACAACACAGTTTCCAATGTTCAAATAGGTCTTATAACTAACTTATAAGACTTTTTAAAAAGTCTTATATGTTACTTATAAGACTTATTAAAAAGTCTTATAAGTTACTACTTATAAGACTTTTTTACAACACAATTCCCAATGTTCAAATAGGTCTTATAACTAACGTATAAGACTTTTTAAAAAGTCTTATATGTTACTTATAAGCCTTTTTTAAAAAGTCTTATATGTTACTTATAAGACTTTTTAAAAAAGTCTTATAAGTTTATAAGTCAATTATAAGAGTAATTCGTTGTTATTATGAGAGTAATTCGTTGTCATTATTGAAAATTTTGATTTTTTTGGTTGAAAAAATTGTCTTATAAGTCAATTATAAAAGACAAAGTAATCTTATAATTAACTTATAAAAGTTGTAAATGTATAAATTATGAGAGTAATTCGTTGTTATTATTGAAAATTTTAATTTTTTTGGTTGAAAATTTTGTATTATAAGTCAATTATAAGAGACAAAGTAGTCTTATAATTAACTTATAAGAGTTGTAAGTGTGTAAATTATGAGATTAATTCGTTGTTAATAATGATTTTTTTTATTTGAAAAAATTAAAATGAAATTATTCTGAATCTAATGACTGATTTAAAATACTTGAATGTCTAGTGATCAATATCTAATTCTCAAAGTTTCAGTGATCAAAGTATAATTTGAATTTTGAAATTGCATCAGTCAGTACAGTACGTTGTACGTGCAAAGAGGGCAAAGAAGGACATTAAAGTCATTGTGTCAAAAAAGGGTGTCTTTGAAATTTTCAAAATGTTATTTCTTAAAATGGTTTTAAATCTCGCATGAGGAGCTCTAGAGGAAGTGGACCTTAAATATTTTAGTATCACACTAATCCGCACTTAAAGAATTTTTTTATTATTATTTTTTCGAGTGGTAAATTTGATTGAATTTTAATTGAAAATTTTGGGGAAAAAAATAATTTTTGATATGAAAATCTGAAAAATATTGTAAGTAATAATCTTTTTAATGGTACATCAATAACAAATTTTAAAATATATTTTAAATAATTTTTCACAAAGAAATAATTATTTGAATAATAAATCTTGTCTGTAGTCAAAATTTTATTAAAACATGAGATTACCTTTAGGGAGTAGAGTGAGTCTTTTGGAATATGAAGATGTATGTACTCGTAGCATCCTAAAAGTGGGCATTTTCATAACTCTTTATTTTAGTGAAAATAAATTAGAAATGTGGAAGTTTATTTAATTTTTTTTTTTTTTATGGAGATTTGATTTTAGCAAAAATTTGGTTTGAATGATACTTGAAGTTGAAGTTCTAATGTTTTTAAGATTATGGTGTTAACTTCAATCGGGGTGGATAAATTCGAAAGTGCTATATACGTTTGCATGCAGCTTATTGTTTGCTTTCAACTCTTTTGTTTTATTCATGCTTGTAAAACGTGTTATACTTGGGATGAGCTTCTAATTGTTGTATCATTTTCTTAATCTTTATTAATGCAAATATATGTTGTTTGCTTAAAATAATTGTAAAATAAAATAAATACAGATTCATTAATTTTTACAAAAAAATGTTGGAGTATTTATGTAAAGATTTGTAATATGGTAGGGCCAAAAGAAATTGAGGAAAAGGTTTTATTAGTCTCTTCTGTCGTATAATAATAAATATCGAACTTTCTATTTCAATTTGTTCCAAAATAAGTATCGCGTTTTTAAATAAGGAAAATGACTTTATGCAATTTATCATTGTACTAATGTTCAAACAAATTTCAATATTTTCGATAGAGCCAAAGACTATTTTTGACTTGGGAATAAGATGAAATAAAGCAAAATAGATCATTAAACGGTATGCGTTTATTTGTTATGAAGCAGCAATCAATTCATGAAATTTTCACACAATTTTCATTATGGGTTATCCGGAAATTACCTCTTTGTGATCTAATACAGGTGCAAGGATGCATACATTTGACCCCCTCTATCCCATAGTAGGTGAGAGCATTTGCGGCACTGAGGTAATATTGTTGTTACTAATGTTCGAACAATTAAAACATTTTTTTAAAAATATTTACAAGTCAACTACGATATTTATTTTAAGATGAAGGGAGTAATATATTTTTTTTTTAAATGTTGACAAGTCAACTATGACATTTATTTTGAGACGAATGGAATATAATGAAAAATTCTTAAGATTCTTACTTATTGCTTTGCTTTAGTAGTAGGGATGTGGTATATAAAAATTACAAAAAGACTTTAAATAACTCATTTCATTGTGGATGCTTTTTAGTAGTAGGGATGTGGTATATAAAAATTACAAAAAGACTTTAAATAACTCATTTATTCGGACAAGTAAAAAATGGGTCGGATTCATGAAATACAATGTATTTTAGTTAACAAAAATGATAAAAGTAAATAATTCAAAGAACGATTGAAATAATGTTGAAGTATTTAACGCAAACAATTTATTAAAATATATTACTCGTACAAAAAAGAAATTCAAATTTGCTAATTAAACTTGGGATAATAGGAAGAAAGACCAAAAACAAAAAAAAATGGGAAGAGCCTAACAAATTAATTAAGATTGAAAAAATGTGAGGAAATTAGGAGAAAGAGAAAAACAAAACTGTTAAGAGAAAGAATAGCAAAGATGGAAGACAAAATTAATTGAAAATGTAGGTAGCAGGGTTCGAACATGGATTTGAAAGGTAACACCAAAGGCTTTAACTCCACCCCTTCTACCGCTGAACCACACCTTCTACCGCTGAACCACACCACTCACTGGTGTTAATCTTGAAGTTAATTATATATATACATATATAACAAAAATATGGTGGGGGCAAAAAAAATAAATTTCCACTGCATTTCCGCCGTGGGGGGCGAGCCCCCACCTGCCCCCAGGATCCGCCCCTGTGTGTGTAGAATGGTTTCTGGTCCATATAATCTGAACTGATTTAAATTAAATTAATTCACATTCAATATGTTAGACTCATAAAGATGAATAATATGTCTCATCAGTTTTTGAGCTTAATCCAATATGTTGACTCATACAGATAGATACAGATGAATAATGTGTCATCATCTTTTGAGCTTAGGCAATATAAACATTTCATCCAGTCAAAAAACGTGAAAAGAGTGATTTTTATATTTCAAGTATAAGAGGCGAATTAGTCTTATAATTTAATTATTATAAAAGCATGTCGGTGTGTGTGCCATTAAACCGTGAAGGGTATTTTTGTCCATAATAGTTGAAGTGTTTTGGTGGAATTTTGAAAATGATTCGTCCCTTTATGGCAATAAGTCTGACTAAGGCTGAGGGGCCTAGGATCACAAATCCTGAAATTGTTTGCAATCACTTCCATTTACCGAGGCATGGTGGTCAAGTTTTTATCTAACAATATTTCTAAGATATCGTGAGACCTTCTTTATCAACAACTCAATTCAATTCAATTCAATAATATAATACTATTTTTTCTTTTTTACATATATTATCTACAATCCAAATCAATTTCCTTCATTTTTTGACTTTATTCACAATTCAATCCCACCAACCAACCCAACTCAAATGAAAATTTTGGATCCATAATAACAATGAGAAATTAGGCAAAGAAATAGATGTTAGAACATGGATTAATTAATATGTGTTATTTAATTTTATTTGTTATAATCATTTAATAATGTTAAAGTATAGACAAAATGTGTAGAATTCCATTAGGTGTAAGTACCATTAAATGATGGACATAATGGTAACTTCACACCACCATCTTTATGAAAGGGTGTAGTCCCTAAATGAAGTGCCCCTTCTCTATCTATATAAAGGCTATCCATAAGCCATTTAGAGACACTTATTCATTTACAAAATTCAGTCACAAATCTTCTCTTTTATTCACTAAGAAGATCAAGTGTGGGCACTATCATTTAGAAGATCTACTCTTCCCTACTTTGAAGAATATCTTCATACTTCGTTTTACTCAAGAACAAGACTAAGAACAATCATGGAATCACAAGGTACACGCTTCCGTATTATTCTTCTTCTTCTTCTCCTTCTCTTCTTAATCTAGTCAGTGTGAGCCTCGGTTCATGGTTAATGGATCGTTTATGTTCCAACAATTGGTATCAGAGCCTGCTCATATACTAGATTGAGTTTGAAATTCTTATAAAGCCTTATGCTTTAATTCTTGTATGATTTCATTTAGTTTTTGTTCTTGTTCATGATACTCATCTTGTCTAAGAGTATTATATTCATAAACTTCATTCTATTTCTGATTTTGGTTTACACAAGGCTTTCAATTCTTAATATAAGATTATCCTATTTTGGACATAGCCACCATCATTTGATGCGTTGTGAGTTTGTTCAAATGTATAGCCACACATTTAAAAATGTGATGTGAGTATAAGGATCTACTTGCTTTGGTTGAATAATCATTCACCATTAAGTTAAGAATTGATAGTCTAAAGGGTATTGGATGTTATGTCTCGTTGTCCTGGCAAAGGGCCCGACGCCCTCCGAGGACGCGGGCCTAGCCGACGTGTAGACTGGTATCGGACCACAAAGGGGGGTGCGGGCGTAGCCCACAGATGTATGACTCTCTCTATTTGGTTCAAAGCTGTTCATAAAGGGTTCAAAACCATGTTCATAAAAGGGTGTTAAAAATGGTGACTTTTCGTCAAATGCGGGCACTGGGCACATGGGCGGTCGCCCATCTTGATACAGGCGGTCGCCCGTGTGTACGGCAATTTCAATGAGCGTGGAAATGCGGCTTGGGCGGTCGCCCATCTTGACACTGGCGGTCGCCCATGTGTACAGCGACTTCAAAATTTGTGGAATTGAAGCTTGGGCGGTCGCCCACCTTGACCTGCGCGGCCGCCCATGTGTGCAGAAGCTTCAATGTTTATAGAACTGCAATTTTTTGGTCATTCATACCCTTTTGGTCTTTTTGTGATAATTTGTTAGTAAATTATAGTATCTGGACACCAGTCGCGCTTCAGCGGTTCTTAGAGTTATCGAACTTTAAGAATGGACGGGTAGAACAAAAGGATACTATCTTTTAATGATAAATTTCACTTATTTATTTACCCTTTAAATTTTCAGAAATAACCTTAAGGCCTTTTGTTTCCGATTAATTATATCCTTAACATTTTTGGATATAATAAACATGCTTGTTTTCCAAAGGAGACCTTGCTGATTAAATTCAAACTTGTTAAAAGATGAATATAAATATTGATATGTGATAACATGCTTGTTTCCCAAAGGAGACCTTGTTGTTGACTAAGTATTTACATTCATGGGGTAATAATTGAACTAAACTTTTGGTCATTTTAAATGTTGTGAACCATCCCAAAGAAAGGCGGGTGTTTAAAGTGAATTGTTTATATTCTTTATTGTCGGGGAACAAGTACCTTAAACTTTAGGACACCTTTTGTACTTGATCCGGCCCAAAGGAAGGCAAGTATTTAAAGTGTGTTGTTTAAGCTATTTGTTTACCTTAAGATAAATCAAATTGTGAGTCAATTCGTAATCCAAAGATTAGTCTTGATGTCATGTTGATTATCTTTTATTTTGATGGAATTCATTTGATATAATTAATCATTATGTAGTTTCTTATATATGTTTTATTTCATTCTTGTTCTTCTCCTTCAGATTTGATTAATGCTTCATCCGTAACTACTGCTATAAATGATGTACCTTTGCTTACTGGGACTAAACTTAAAACTTGGAAAAATAATATAACGATGATCTTAGGCAATATGGACATCGATCACGCATTTGGGGAATCAAGTCCCGCTGCTCTCACTAAAGGAAATACCGTTATAGAACGGAAAAATGTTGAGCAATGGGAACGGTCCAACCTGTGATGATGTTGCCATTCGCGGGAAAATTCGATTTTTGCGTTTCTTTGAAAAACCAAATAAAACCGGAAAAACGGAGTCGCCACGCCATTTTTGTTTTAAGGGCCAAAACTTTGAAAAAAGCCCGAGATCAGAGATTTAGGTTCGGAGGTCATGTTACGCGTCGGGAAGGACGTTAGTGTGCACCCGACGCGCCTCAAACGAGTCTTTCAAACATTTGAAAATCCTTTTGTTGTGTGTGTTTGTGTGTGTGTTTGTGTTTTGACCAAAATAAATTGAAATTGGAGAAAGTAAAAATTGGGATGTCTTTTTAAGACTTTAAACTGATCCCATGATTTTTTGGAGGATTTTTGGTTTGAGTCTTGGCACTCAAAAGATTTTTGGATTTGAAAAACAATTCTGCCAGAATGAAAGAAGGCAGTTGACCCTTGACTTTGAAATGAACTTAAAGGCTTCAAAAACTCAAAATCTTGGGAAAGTCCGAGAATGAAAGTTGCTTAAAACACCCTAAATAGGGTTTCTGCAAAGGAACTTTCCATTTTGAAGAAATTTGAGGGGTCAAAACCTTCTGGAAATCTCAGATGTGAAATCTGGATTTCCAAAAGCTGATGAACTGGCCTCTGAAAGAAAAATTGAAAAGAGGAGTTTTACTCACCCAAAAAATAAAATAAAAATATTTCTGGAAAGGTCTGGATGTTGGATACAAAAAGTGTTTTGTAGTCAACATCCAATTCCAAGTTTTACTGGGTCCAAAAAATAGGAAAATGGACTGAGGTCTCAGAACAATGCTACTGGACAGCAAGATGTTCTTGAGGGAAAATGTGATTTTTGGGGGATTTGCATCTATGTTCACCCCATTTTCATCCCTAGACTTGATACCACTACTTTTTGTTAAGTGGTTATCATATTCAAGTCATCCTTGGGGAATTTATGGGGTTGAAACATGTCCTTTGCAAAGGGAAAGGGGATGTTTTGTAGAAATGAAATTTAAGAGAAAAATCAACTAGAGATCTAAAATGTGGACCATTTGAGATGGTCATTCATGAAGATGAACTTCAAGATGACCATCTTGGGTCAAAACTTAAGTTAAAATAGACATCAAAAAGACCCAAGTAAGAAGAACAAGATGAACAAGAAGTTAAAAGAGAATTTTAGGGTTTTGAGAAGGAGGGCTTTACCAATGGTGACACCCTATCTTCCTAGGCTTGGAATTTGACTTGAGGAGTATCAAGATTTGGTGTTTTGACTTGAGGAGTATCAAGATTTGGTGTTTGGATTTGTGTTTGGGTGGATTCAAGGCTTGAATGTGTTTAGGGTTTGATGATAGAGTTGATCGAAGAGAAAACAAGTGGATAACACTTAAGTCCTCCATGTTTTCTCCCTAATCTTCCTCTTGAGTAGTGTTTCAAGCTTGAGCTTGGTGTGTTTAAGAGTGATTTGAGAATGTTTGGAGTGGATTGGGAAATATTCAAGAGAAAATGGTGGCAATCAAAGGATTCCCACTTTGTTTTCTCTCTATATTCGCCGAACTTCGTTCTTTGTGTCAAAATGTGTTCTTTAAACCGAGAGAGGAGGGTTCAATTTATAGGACACATGAGTGACAAAGACATCCGCGCGGAGGGGTTGTAAAACGTGCACAGTGCATTAAATGCCGCTCCGGGCTTTGAACAGGAAGAATATTTTTCAAAATATCGGCGAAATTGTTTTTCAACTTGTTTGTTTCGGGATTTTCTTAATTCTTTTGCTTTTTTGGATTCCTTTTTTGGTTTAACTTTAAATGGCAAACCCTAACCTACTCTTGCTTGGTTAGGAAGGTTAGAGATTGTTAGAAATGTTAGAAATGTTAAAACTTTCGTTAACTTTCTAACGAAAAACTACCAACTCAAATTGGAGCACTTACAGTAGCCCCTCGGCGACGGCGCTTTCGAAGGAAGCGGGGTCGTCGATAAGAGTAAGGCTCCATATTTGGACAGATGATCAGTGATCGAGTGGCTGAACCTAGCGATAGGCTACCTACGTATCCCGAGTGGGAATCAAGCCGGCCGTAGTTCGGGTCCTTGACCCTGGAGATGATGGCGTTTTATGTGCCTCGAACACGATGAGCGAGTCTGCGGATCGATTGTTGGAGAGAAACTTCTGCTTTGGGGATTAGAGATGACCATTTTCGGTCGATGGGTATCCGCTCTGGCAGGGATAGGAATGACCATTTTCGGTCTCTGCTGGGGATGACTGCGATTTATCGCTTTCCTAGTGATAGCGTCTTAGATGCCTCAAACCTTGGAGATGGCGTTTTAGGTGCCTCGAACCTTGAAGATGGCGTTTTAGGTGCCTCGAACCTTGATGATGATAGCCTTTTAGGTGCCTCGGACCTTGAAGATGGCTTTTTAGGCGCCTCGGACCTTGATGATGATGGCCTTTCGGTGGACTTCGTCTGCTGCCGAAGGAGAGGGTGACCGTTTTGGTCGAGGGGCTGGACCTAATGATAGGCTACCTACGTATCCCTAGTGGGAATCAAGCCCTTTCGTAGTTCGAGTTCTACTCGAGATTCCGTTGGCTTTTGGGATTCCGTTAACTTTGCTGGGGATTTCGTTAGCCTTTGCTGGGGAAAATCAGACGTATTTGTCTGGGAAATCGGTTTTACGTTTGACTGCCGTGGGTAATTTTGATGAAAGATACGGGATCTCGTTATCTTTCTCGGGTCACTCGGTCTTACGTTTGACTGCCGGGGGCAATTTTGATGAAAGATACGGGATCTCGTTATCTTTCTCGGGGCACTCGGTCTTACGTTTGACTGCCGGGAATTTCTTTTGAGGGGGTATGATCCTAAATGGGAACTGAGTTCAGGAGTATGAACCTAAGTTGAGGTTTGGTTCAGGAGTATGAACCTAAATGGAGACTTAGTTCAGGAGTATGAACCTAAGTTGAGATTCGGTTCGGGGAGTATGAACCTAAATGGGAACTTAGTTCGGGAGTATGAACCTAAGTTGAGATTTGGTTCGGGAGTATGAACCTAAATGGGAACTTAGTTCAGAGTATGAACCTAAGTTGAGATTTGGTTCGGGAGTATGAACCTAAATGGGAACTTAGTTCAGGAGTATGAACCTAAGTTGAGGTCTTGTTCAGGAGTATGAACCTAAATGGAGACTTAGTTCGGGAGTATGAACCTAAGTTGAGATTCGGTTCAGAGTATGAACCTAAATGGGAACTTAGTTCGGGAGTATGAACCTAAGTTGAGATTTGGTTCGGAGTATGAACCTAAATGGGAACTTAGTTCAGGAGTATGAACCTAAGTTGAGGTCTTGTTCAGGAGTATGAACCTAAATGGAGACTTAGTTCAGGAGTATGATCCTAAGTCGGGGTTTGGTTCAGGAGTATGAACCTAAATGGAGACTTAGTTCAGGAGTATGATCCTAAGTCGGGGTTTGGTTCAGGAGTATGAACCTAAATGGAGACTTAGTTCAGGAGTATGAACCTAAGTTGAGATTCGGTTCAGGAGTATGAACCTAAATGGGAACTTAGTTCAGGAGTATGAACCTAAGTTGAGATTTGGTTCAGGAGTATGAACCTAAATGGGAACTTAGTTCAGGAGTATGAACCTAAGTTGAGATTTGGTTCAGGAGTATGAACCTAAATGGGAACTTAGTTCAGGAGTATGAACCTAAGTTGAGGTCTTTGTTAGAGTCGAAACCTAACGGTTTATTTTATATCCGCAAGCGCACGGGCTATTGTAATATAGCGGGTGCAAGTACGAGTCGATCCCACAGAGACAGGGTTTACTTTGGTATAATTTTGTCTTTAGAAAATATAAAAAGGGTTGGGGGGTAGATAAAATTTGTTTTTAGAATAATAGAGAGCATAGACAGAAAATACTTTAATTGAATTCTTATAAAACGAAGCATTCTCGGGATTGGAAATCATACACATAATCTTATTCATCAAATTGTCATTGTCTTAGAAATAAAAGGTTTTCATAAAAAGCAAGGATGGTATGTTAAGCCTACACTATTTCGGGCTAGGACAATAGCGTTTGTATTCTTCACTAATTATGTTCTAACTGTTTGAGAAATCCGTTTATGTTTGATCCCGCCCTGTCACAAACGGGCATTCAGGCTTATCTCTAGCGGACCATAATTAGTAAGAATCCATTAAGGACGGAAGTTCAACATACTTTCCATTAGAGGAACATCCCTAGGCCATTGAACTACTCTCGTGATCCAATGAACCTAGTTTCTTTATATGGTTCCGATCAATTGAGATTCTCAGCTAGGTACTTCTCTCAATTATTTGAATCATACAAATTGGATATCGCCAATAAGTAAGGCATTTAGAGAATAATATAAAGAAATTGTTTTAGATGAAGAAAGAAGACAAGACTAATCATTTTTTAGATGATGAATAAGCATGTTTTGAGTTTCCAACCCCAAGAATATGGGGGATTACTCACAAGCCATTTATAAAGTAAAAACAATTAAAATAAGAGATTGAGTAAGAGAGACTTATGATGAACAATTGTTGGAAATAATGCTTCTTTTATTGATCTTCTTCCAAAGTAACTTCAAGAACAAAGTAATGACTTGATCTTCAAATCTTCTTAGAAATTGATATCACAAGTATTTTGTGTTTTCTATCTATCAACTATCAGTATTTCTCTCTAATAATTCGTACTTAAGACTGATCTCTAGGGTCCTATTTATAAAAAGGAGGGAACTCTTCAATCGGGTGCAACCAAAAGGTGCCTTTACATCGGCGAGATCCACGATTTGCACGGCCGTGTCAAGGAAGTTGCACGGCCGTGTGACCCTTGGCGCCAGATTTGAATTCAAGCCTTGACACCTCGCACGGCCGCTCCCTACTTTAGCTGCACGGCCGCTCCGCCTGATGACACGGGCGCTCCCTCTTCAAGACACGGCCACTCCATATTTTAGGGCCAAAAGTGGCCTGAAAAATGCCAAGTGCACGGCCGCTCCATCTCTGCTGCACGGCCGCTCTGACTGGTTTTCAACTTGGAGTGCTTATTTGCTTGGTGTCCCTTCATCTTTTTGGACCAAAATGTCCATGTATCCTTTGTATATATAAAATGACCCTAAAACCTGTCTAAAAAGGCAAAGAAATATACCAAAAGCGTAAAATCTAGAAAATAAGGAAAAGAAACTAAAAAGTATAAGAAATGAAATGAGAAATGATGTTTTATGCTATAAAAAGTATATAAAAATGAGGATAAATGACTATATAATAGTCACTTATCAAACTCCCCCACACTTAAACCTTTGCTTGTCCCCAAGCAAACTTATAATGAAATATGGGGAGGGAGAAAAATATGATTTGATCCCTCAGAAATAAAGTAGCAAGCCCTTAAATGCCTTGTAGATAATGCCTTTTATCTATCTACTCATATTTTGAATACCTTTAAAAATTTATTTAGGAAGAAATATTTTAGGGACATTTAAAAGAGATAAGATGCAAGACAATAACCTAGTATAGCATATATAGAATTTTGATCAAGTAAAGCATGCTAGAAGGAAGAATTTTCTTGGTAGAAAAAGCCATCACTTTTAGAGTGATTTTTTTTTTTTTTTTTTAGAAAGATGAATTTTATTTCTTTAAGATGTACAAGAAAAGGTATAGACATTTATTCACAATTTAGAAGTTCCGAAGATTTGCATTACATTCTTGAATCACAAGGGTGAAGAATGGGTGATGGTAGTGGAAAAATCTCGTCAAAGTCAAACAAATTTATCTCATTTTTGTACGTGTTATATTTTTGCAAAAGTCCTACGTTATTCTTGATCCTTTCAAGTAGGAGACATTGTGGTCGCGAGCCCCATGTTCCTAATACTTAGATCAAGAATACTTTTGGATATTATTTCCGTTTTGGCAAGGAAGCATCGTCGCGGCGAACGCCGTGCCCGAGTTACTTAGGAGATAATTTCTTTTTGCTTTTGGTGATCATTGTCACTCTTTTTATTAATAAGATAAAAGTGTTTTTTTTTCTTTGACTTGATTTGAAAATGGAAAGATGGAATTTATGAAAGGGTGTGATTCAAGGGATGCAAACAAAAAGGTGCTTCTAAAAAGGGAATAAAATATCTAATAAAGATAAAAAATGTACAAACTTAAAGGAATATATTCAAAAATTTAAATATATAACCAAGCATAAAAGAATTCCTTTCTAATCAAATGCATTTTTCTTGATGAGATTCTATATTGTGCTATACTAACTTATGAGGCTTTCAATTATTTCCTAAAAAGATCCCTTATACTTTTCCTTTTTATAAATTTCTAAGTGTATAGAAAATATGAGAGGAAAGATAAAGGCATTTATACTAGGGCAATTGGCAAGCATAATGATAATAATTTTTGATCATCATAGGGATTTTTTTTTTTTTTTTTTTTTTTATACTATTATACAAGCATAAAAGAAAAAAAATGAAACAAACTAATTTAAAAAAGAAAAATTTATACTAGAAAATGATTAAATCTATCCTAGAAAGCAAGTAAAAAATTTTTAAAAACTAGAAAGCGAAAAATAAAGCGAAAAATAAAAGGATAGATTTACCCCCCCCCACACTTGAAATGAACATTGTCCTCAATGTTTCAGGAACAAAGAGTAAAAAGATAAGCATGCGGTGGGAAACAAAATTATGATAAATAGTAATATAATCCATCGGTTTACTATTCCGATGATGCTTGTTTAAGGTCATAAGCTCGACCCCTTTCTATCAGTGACAATGGACGGTGAGTGGTATTGTAATGGTCTCTTATCCTTAACAACTCGCCATTCCTTCCCCTTTGGCGTGATTGAGCTCTTATGATTGATGCACATACTGAAATTACCCGGGATCCGGCTCGCGCGCGGATGGGCCCCCGTGCATCTCGCGTTCGTTCGCTGTTCGGGAATGTTCGCCCGGATCCGAGAGGCAGCACAATCGCGCCCCGGCATCTGGCTTATTCCGTCTTAGCGTCCTGCTAGGTTGGAGGTGTCTCGCCGTGTTTTGCTTTGTAGAGTCGCCACGCCGTTTTATTAAGCCCAAAACATTGAAAAAGGGCATCGGTTTAAAGATAAATTTTAAAGCTGTTTTTGTGTGATGAGATTTTGAGTTCGGAGGTCGAGATGACTCCTCGGGAAGAGAATATTAGAATATTAGAGCTCACAGGAAGTAGCCTCGTAAAACGAGTCTTTCGGATACCCCTAATATCCTTTAAAAAGTTTGTGTGTGTGTGTGTGTGTGCTTTTAAAAATGCATCTTTGTATCGGATGTCTACATTGTATGCTATGTATGGAAATGTATTGAAATAGTGTAGGAAGGAAGCCTTACCAATGTTGGTTCGTGTCTGTCTTCCGCAGGGGAATAGTGTTTGAGGTCGGAGTAGCGTTCCGGATTGCTTCGGGGATGCCGGTTGTCTGCGGACAGAGTTTCGGCGTAAGTTGAGGTTGTAGGCTGCGTTCGAGGCGAGAGGTTCGGCGTGCGTGGGGATCGTCGGGATCACTCGGGCGAGAGGTTCGGCGTGCGTTGTGGTGGCGAGAGTCACTCGGGCGAGTTTCGGCGTGGTTTGGGATCGTCGGTTTGACTCGGAAAGAGCGGGACAGGGAAAGACCGACGAGGCCTCGGAGTACCACGAGGGGCCTCGAGTACCTCGAGAGTGCCTCGGGGCAGCGGGAGCGTCTCGGGAGCGCTCGGAGAGGCTTCGGAGCACCTGAGGGGCTCGGAAGGCCTCGGAAGGATCCGAAGGGCGGGAATGCCTCGAAAAGGTCTTAGAAGGAGCCCGAAGGCTTAGGGAGGAAGAGAAGAGAGAAGTGGGAGGTGTGAAAAAATGAGGAGGGGGAGCCCTCTATTTATAGTCTCGAGATTTGGTGCAAAAGAGGTCCGTACGGACCTCCTTAGTTATCCGAGGATTTTGGTTTTCCTCGATTTGAGGAATATGCAATGATGGTGAATATTACGGAAATGATGATGTCCCTTGCGAAAGAGGTCCGTACGGACCATCTTGACATGCAAAGAGGTCCGTACGGACCAAGTGCATTTAGGGTAATCATTTCTCCGGGATTTGAGGGAATATTGTGGACTTTAAGGGGATTCGGTAATTATGGAAACAAAGAGGTCCGTACGGACCTATATTGCTTTTCCGGTTTCTGAAAATTCCCGAAAGGTCCTTTTTGTCCCTTTTTATCCCAGAGAGGGCTCCTCCCTTGGTTTGGTTGGGGGTTTGAGAGGGTTTTGAGTGGGAGAGGTCTACGAGGCTGCGTGGATGAGTACGCGGTGTTTCCCGGGTGTTTGAAAGGGAGTGATCCCAGTTGGGGTACTTACGAAGCCCCTCGGCGAGCGTCACTTATGAAAGAAGTGGGGTCGCCCAGATAAGATAAGTCCTAATCTGGATCGCGTCTTTGGGGAGAGGAAGTGACCGTGAGGGTCAAAGTGAGGGACGTGGTGGTGTCCTTTTGGGTGACCGTTTAGGTGATAGTGGCTGGACCACTGTGATAGGATTCCTACGTATCCACAGCGGGAATCAAGCACAGTCGTAGTTCGGGTGTGGGGTGAGTGTTACGTGAATACGGGCGTGGTGGTGCCACTGAAGTGTCGTGTGACCGCCGAGGTCGGTGGTGAGGGACGTGGTGGCGTCTAGGTGACCGCATAGGTCGGTGATAAGGACGTGGTGGCGTCACGGGTGGCCGTATAGGTCGGTGGTAGAGGGCGTGGTGGCGTCCGGAGTAGCGTATAGGTCGGATGGTAAGGGCGTGGTGGCGTCACTGGGTGGCCAGTATAGGTCGGTGATAAGAGCGTGGTGGCGTCTGGGTGGCCGTATAGGTCGGTGATAAGAGCGTGGTGGCGTCTGGTGGCCGTATAGGTCGGATGGTAAGGAGCGTGGTGGCGTCTGGGTGACCGTATAGGTCGGTGACCAAGGGCGTGGTGGCGTCTGCGGGTGGCCGTATAGGTCGGTGATAAGGGCGTGGTGGCGTCAGGATGGAAATTTTACGATTTTCCTAATCGGGTGGTTTAAGGCCTTGGGCAGGAGATAGTTGTGAGGACTTGAATCGTCTTCGATTGCGGTTGTGGAGCGTAGTGTGCTGATTCGAGAGGCGTAGATGCCATTTGTGTTTTTGCATGTTGATGTAGAAGGTTGGACTTACGATGACTATGCCGGTGCTTGAGGTTGCCGTTGAAGTAGGCAAGGATGATGGCCGATGATTGCTTCACCATTTGGCGTTTTGGGGCGCTTCGTGCCTTGGGACTTGTACTCGGAGATGTTGGCTCCTTCGCGTGCTTGTTTTGCCGTTGAGTGGGCGAGGATGATGGTCGGTCTTTGGGAGATATGCGGTCTTGTATGACTTCCCTTTGACTTGTTGGGGAGGAGCTCGGGCTTACTTTGATGGCCGATGGTTGATTTGCCGTTGAAGTGGGCGAGATTCGGGCTTACATCGGCTGCCGGTGCTGGGGATGCATGACCACAGTATGGGCCTCTTGTTAGGAAGATGAATTCGGACCTTCGGTGGTTGAGTTGTCGTTGAGCGTTTGGGGCGTCTTGTGCCTTGATATTCGTCTTTGGGAGGTGTTGGCTCCTTCTTGAATTACCGTTGGAGTGGCGAGATCGGTCTTACGTTTGATGGCCGATGGATTTGATTTGCCGTTGAAGTGGGCGAGAGTTCGGGCTTACATCATTGCCGGTGCTTGAATGTCTTTGGGGATGCATGACCACAGTATGGGCCCTCTTACATTGGGAAGATGAATTCGGACCTTCGGTGGTTGAGTTGTCGTTGAGCGTTTGGGGCGTCTTGTGCCTTGATATTCGTCTTTGGGGAGAGGTGTTGGCTCCTTCTTGAATTGCCGTTGGAGTGGGCGAGATCGGTCTTACGTTTGATGGCCGATGGTTGATTTGCCGTTGAAGTGGGCGAGATTCGGGCTTACATCCCAGCTGCCCGGTGGTTGATTTGAAGAGTTAGGGACCATTACGCACTTGGATTTCTTTGGAAAAGGCCTTAGGACGGCCCGGGGGCAAAGATTATAAGGGCGGGGAAAGTAATTTGGCCACCCTTTGCAAAGAGGTCCGTACGGACCAACGGTTGCAAGAGGTCCGTACGGACCACCTTGGTTTTACGGTTCCCAGGTTTGACCGGGCTTTAAATACAGAGGCCCTTCCCCATTCCTTCTTCCTCATTTTCCGGTTTCGTGAACCGGGCGAGAGAGAGAGAAAAATTCCTCCATTGTTAACCAAAATCAAAAAATTTTTGCTTGAATTTCTTGCTATGGTTTGAAGGATCTCGAAGGAGTCGTCGTCAGCGATCGGGAAGTGGTTGAGCGGCGGATGGAGCTTGAAGGAATTGGACCTCGTTCGTTCCATCTTGAAGAATCCGGATGTTTTGTATCCGAATCCGGAGGTGCATAATCGTCGCTCCATGAACGTTGGAGAGGTAAGAAATACATTCCGTTTTGATTCCACTGCTCGAATTTTGAATGCTAGAACTAGGTTTTAGTTTTTCGCATTTTTGAATTTTTTGTTATTATTTTATGCCTTTTTTGTGAAATTCTTGATGAATTGTTGAAAATGGACATGTAAAAATTGTGGGTATGTGTATTTTGTGCAGAAATGTGTAGATTAGCTCTTATTTGTGAAAATAAAGTGCCTATCTAGTGAATTTGCATGCTTTGGTGTTTTGTACCGTATGCTATTTATGTATGTACATTATGAGAAAATTATCGTGTAGTGATAATTTTTGTGAAAAAATGTGACATGTGCCGTGTTTTGTGACGGGTTATATGTGAAAGGGTGTACCGTGTCGGGACGGATTTTCTTTTGAGAATGTGCTATATAGTGTGTGCCGTGTTTTTGGGTGACGGACTTTGTGGGGAAAATATGTGCGATATGTGCCGTGTTGGGACGGATTTTCTTTTGAAAATGTGTCGTGTAGGATTTAATCCCCCCCCTTTTTTTTCTTTTGAGAAAGATGTATACAGTGTGTGCCGTGTTTTGTAACGGACTGCATGGGAGAAATTATATGTGAAAAATTATGTGCGTTGTGTCATAGGTGTTTTGTGACGGGTTACATGAAAAATTATATGCATAATGTATGTGCATTGTGTGCCGTGTTTTGTGACGGGAAAAATTAAATGTATAATGTATGTGAAAATTAGGTGCAATATGTGCCGTGTTTTTGTGACGGGTTATATGCATGTGAGAATTATGTGCAAATTATGTGTATAATTATGTGCGATTTATGTGCAATATGTGCCGTGTTTTGTAACGGGTTGTGAGTAGAAATCATGTGTACATGTGAGAATTATGTGCAGTATGTGCCGTGTTTTGTGACGGGTTATATGTGCATTATGTGCTTTTGATATTAAGTACTTGTGATTGACGTACCTTTGCTGTGTTTACACTGCGGGATGAGGGTCTTAAATTTGGGAAAGCCAAGAAGATGAAGACCCGAGGATCGCTTGAGGCTGTTGTTGAGTTGTGGCAGCGGATGCCTGATATGTCTTGGGATGGCGGGCCGAGTCCCAGGAGGCTGGTATATGCTTCTGGCCTAGGTGTGTTTGTGGAGAACCTGGCTGGGATTTCTGATACGAGGAAGAATAAGAGCATCTTCCTGGGACTTTCTGAGTACTGGTGGGATACCACCCACACCTTCCACCTGAGCTGGGGCGAGGTGACGGTGACGCCAGCCGATTTTGCTTTGCGATTACACGGCTTTCCTTCAAAGGAGGCACAGTGAGGTGGAGAGATATGATCTCCGATGTTGTGTTGGCCAGAGCTGGCTGGGCTTCGAGCCTCGTCCTCGCGGGGGCATAGGTATGTTATGTACGGCGATGTGGAGTGAGATCACGGCCGATATCGGGGCCTATGTTAGGGGTACCGGCCGGGTGACGGAGCGGTGGCGCGCTCCTTCTTGTGGTATGCACTCTCCGAGACTCTGTTCTCGAACCATGCGACTGCAGCTCCTTTTGCTCTGTTGGAGAGCTTGACTGATCTGAGTAGGGTTTGCGACATCGCTTGGGGCGAGGCAGGCTTGGCCGAGCTCTACTTTTCTTTGGACCGGTTTAGCCGGGGAGTTGCCAGTTCTTTGGCCTGTTTTGACTTTGCTTTGGAGGTATGAGTTTATTGCTGTTTTTTTTGATTTAGCAACTTGTCTTTTCTCCGTTGTCTTTTGCACTGAGCTCTTCTCTGCTTTTGTCGCAGGTGTGGTTCTACGAGGTCTTTCAGTGCTTCCCGTGGGATAGAGATCCACAGGGGCATTCTTTGCGTATCCCGCTATGCTCGGGCTGGGCTCGTACGGCCGGGAGGAGGAGGACCGGCGGGGGTAAGCTCACCATTGCTACGGGGAGGTGCGGGGAGCGTTTGGAGCGAGATAGCCGTGAGGGTTCGTCTTGTTCCCGTGGGCTCGGTATGAGGGTGATGAGTTTGAGGGAGCTCCCGAGGTGACTGGCGCGGCGGAAGATCTTTGCGGGGCTTGACTTGCGACGCCATGTATGCGGGGAGCGAGTCTTACAGCGGCATGGCGGTGTGCTTCCCGTGGCTCGAGGGATCCTCCGTTTGGGATGTTTGACTCCCGGGATATGGATGTGCTAGATTTTGAGAGGTACCTTGGCGGTGTGGGTGCCGAGGAGTTCATTTTGTTTGGTGAGGAGTACGAGACCTTCGTTAGGAGGAAGTTGAGGACGCCGCAGGTAGTGGCGAGGGAGAGAGGTGGTCCACAGGCTCCCCAGAGGTTCCGATGCGGGGCCGGATTTCACTTATGTCCGTAGGGACGGATCGCGGAGGAGGGAATTAATGCATGCCCATTCCGGAGCGAGCTCCTGGCACTCTGAGTGGACCCCGACAGATCGGTGAGTGTGCGACTCTTTTCCATCTTGGCATCTTTTACGTATTTTTCTCTTTTTGTTGTTGAGTATCTGCATTGATGAGGCGTTTCTTTGGGCACATTTGCTTGTGCGGAGTCCGGGAGAGCCTATGATGCGGCGGCTACGCCGTTATGTGGCGATGAGATCCTTTGCTAAGAAGATGGCGTCGAAGATGTCTGCCGGTCTTCGCGTCGTATGCCGGCGTATGAGCCGATGCCTTCGAGGCATTACGTGGACGTTCCTCCGCCTAGAGCCGAGGCGGAGCCGCAGCGGGAGAGGGCCTTTGAGGGGGCGGCATAGCATGGATGCCGGGACTTCTTCGGGAGGCTGCAGGGGCCTTCGAGGGAGCAGCCCTTTTATCGGTTCATGCCTCCGCACGGCGCACGGGGTGAGGGTTCCTCGAGCCTTCTTTCTTTGATCCTTTCGCCGGATTTGATCCTTCCCGAGTACTTCTCGTGGGAGCCTCGGGCGGGTGCTCGGTATTGAGCGAGGAGGATGTGACGGGCGAGTTATTTGGGATGCCCGACTTTTCTTTGGAGGATCTTGGCGAGGAGGATGATGATGAGGATTCTGAGTAGTATTCATTTGCTTTCCCTCTTTTCATATCCCTCTCTTTTTTTTTTTTTATTTAGCAACAGACATTTTTGGGTACCTGTAATAAAACACATGTATTTGCATGGCAAACAGTATTTTATTTTAAGATGTAATGTCATTTATTTTTGTGATTCCCGGGAATTGTCCTAGAAATTGTTGCTATTATTATTTTTATTTTTTTTTTTGTACATGCCACGCGAGGCGAGAGTGCGTTTGTGGGTAGTGTTGGTTTGCCGGAAATGGCTTTGGCCGGTGTTTGGGTATTTGGAGCAAGGTTTTCTTGAGGACGGTGGTTTTATGCTTGTTTTACGGGAAATGGGCTACGATTGCAAAGAGGTCCGTACGGACAGACCTACATTGCAAAGAGGTCCGTACGGACCAACTTTGCTTTTCAGGAGGACTTAAATGTTTTCCAGTGTCTGGACTTTCTCCCATTCCCCATTTGCAGCCATTTTCGAGCTTTCTTCCCCATTTTCTCTAGGAACCTCCATTTTTGCCATGGATTCTTCGTATGTCCCTAGAATTTTGCCGAGGCTTTCGCAAGAGAGGCAGGCACACTTCCTAGAGCAGTTGAAAACGTGGATGCGGCGCCGTATGAGGCATCAGAGACGGGCTTTCGAGGTAAGGTTTCGTCTTTGCTCGGTTTGGTCTTTTAAGGAGTTGGTTCCTGATTGGGATTTGTTGCGGGCTGCCGCGAAGTTACAGGATGTTAGGAGGCACGTGTCTTGTTTCTCCTATAATGAAATGGTGCCCACTTTTGAAGATTTTCGGGCTTTGATTGGAGGACCGGAGGTGGAGGCCATCTCGCTTCCTTTGGTTGGTGGTCTTTGCGCGTGAGCGTGAAGCTTGCGAGACTTTCTTCGTACTTCGTTGGAAGAAGTGCGGGGGCATGATCCTTGATTCGGGTCATATTGACATTTAACGGCTGCCGGAGCGGTTCATGGTTGATGATGAGAGTGACGTCTCTTGGGATGTAGTTGCCTTGTGTACGATAGCGACGCTCTTCCTGGTCAGCTCCCTGGGCATTTGTGATGGCGCTTTGCTAGATGTGGTAGGAGCAGCTACTTGGCTGGAGAGGATATTGTCCCGTTGGTGTTTGGGGAGACTCTTCATGGTATCGACCGTCGCGGCGACCGGGGATCGTTTTATGAGAGGGGAAGCCCCGCTTTGCTCACCTTGTGGCTGCGAGAGAGACTCCGAGGCCATGCCCGAGGCTCAGCCGTCGTTTAGCCCGTGGTCATTTGCTCGGCGACCTCTTGTGTTGGATATGGATCGATCCGCACAGGAGAGATGGATGGCACGGCTTGGTACGCATCGAGATCCGCCGTGGGTTCCTTGCTGGAGGATTGAGACCAGGAGGATCTTGCGGGAAGGGTCCTACGTTGTCGAGTTCCGGGTTTGTCTTGGTCCTCCTTCTATATTCCGTCGCTTGTTTCCGGCGGTTTGGGATGAAGCAGAGCCTTTGTTGGGGCAGGATGACCTTGCTCTTTGCGGAGATAGCTCCTCTTTGTATGGCGGCTCCAGGTGCCTTCTTGTATTGTACGAGGGTATGGAAGTATTCCGCTTTCCCTCTGTGGTACTCCTTAGACGTCGGGAGAGTGTCGTGTTGACGACTCGGTATACGGCTTTGGTATGAGCGGCGTGTTGGGCGGTCCCAAGTGGTCTTGGAGAGCGGGCGTGCGCGATTACAGGACCGGTTGCCGTAGCGGCTATTGCCTTAGGAGTGCCGAAGCACAGTCGACCCTTTGGATGTAACGGGAGACGCTTTGTTTGACTACGAGACTAGAGTTGACCGGCGACGGGGAGAGGTCCTCTTTTACGGACTCGCGGGGAGGAGATCCGAGCCGAAGCACGGGCGAATGAAGCCACGAGAGCTCTTTGGATTATTTGACTCTACGGGGAGGACCCCAGATCTCGGACTGAGAGACGCAGAGTTGGTTCACGTGGAGCGAAAGAAGACTCGCCGGGGACGAGGGAAGAAAGGAAAGAATGGCGAGGGGACAAGCGCAGATGGCGCGGAATGACCTCCTAGGTATCCACTCATTGCATTGCAAACACATTATTAGTTAAATGTATTAAGTTGTCTTTTAGCATGTTGTGAACTTGAGAGTAGACCGTGCTTGAACTCATCAAGAAATGTTGTAACCGTTAGTGATTTGTGATTTACTTTTAAAGCTTTGTCGAGACGCAAGATCTCTTGTTTGCCTTTGTTTCTTTTGTGCACTTTGTCGGCGTCCATCTTTGGACTTTTCTGTTGCATCCGCGGGCCAGACGATGCAGGCCTGACGGCAATCCCCTTTGCTGAGGCTTTGTGCTTGGCTGAGAGGTTGAATGCTCCCCTGACAAGTCGTTTTGACGGTCTTTTTTCGTAGATTCCTTGCCGCTTGTTGGCGTCGGGTTCTTGACCTCAATTTCGCAGCTTCTGCTTTGAGCTTCTTTTGTTTTTTTTTTTTGTGAGCCCTTGCTCGAGCTCTTTTTTTTTTGTGAGCCCTTGCTCGAGCTCTTTTTTTTTGTTTGTTTTTTTTTTTTTGTTTTGAAGCGCGTGAAGGCAAAGACAAGCCCCTGGCATGGAAGCAGACATGAGTCAGTCGTTTGATGCTGAGTGACCCTCGGATGTCCTTTGATGTTGCCGCCGTCGTTTGACTTGGTCAAGGTGGCTACTGGGCGTGTTTCTTGAAAAGTGCGTAGCTTGATGGAGGTCTTGATTGACATTCAAACTTTTGACTTTTTGTGTATTTTTAGACCGGACCAATTAAGGTTGCCTACGTTCCCCGGACTAGAGGGCTCGGGTGCGTAGTTCGACACTACATGGAGTGCCAAGAGATGCCAGATTGTTCTTCTTCGGGCGAAGTATGCTGCGAAGTTTGCTTCCGTTGACCGGATTCATGAAGGGATTGCCGTCTAGGTACGGTAGCTTCATGGCGCCTCGGAGAAGATCTTTTGAACCACGAAAGGGCCGATCCATGTGGGTTCCCATTTTCCCGATGGGTTGGTTCGAGTAGGAGGCTTTTCTTTGAGTACAAGGTCACCCTCCACGATGTCTCGGGATTTGACTTTCTTGTCGAAAGCTCTAGCCATCCTGCTTTGATAGGCTCGGACGTGTTCCATGGCTTTTAGTCGTCGCTCATCTAGCGAGCCAATTCGTCATGTCGGCTTCGGAGCCATTCGACTTCGTTGATGTCATTTTCCAGCTGGCGCTCGGAGTGAGGGAATTTCTAGCTCGATGGGAAGAGGCTGCTTCCATCCCGTATGTCGGGGCAAATGGGGTTTCTCCCGTGGTACATTACGGCGATGTGCGGTAGCCCCAAAGTGCAAGGTGCGGCTTCTCGGGCCAATCTCGTCCTCGGGTGGTCATTTTTCGGATGATCCGTTCGAGGGTTTTGTTTCTTTGCTTCCACGGCGCCGTTTGTTTGTGGCCGGTAGGGAGAAGATTTGTGGCGTGTGATCTTGAATTCAGCCGGCGATCTGTCGAATTCTCCTTCGAAGTGTGAGCCGTTGTACGATATGACCTCATTTGGGATGCCGTATCGGCATATGATGTTTTCCTTGAGGAAATGTGCGACCTTCTTGGAGGTGAGTACCTTGTAGGACTTGGCTTCGACCCATTTGGTGAAGTAGTCGATGGCTACTAAGATGAACTCGTGGCCGATTCTTTGCTGGCGGAGCGATTTTCCCGATGACGTCAATTCCCCCAGTGGCGAAGGGCGAGTGTAGTCATGCAGGTAGGAGATCGTGGGGCGGCGAATGATTGAGGTTGGAGAACCGTTGGCACTTGTCGCGGCTTCGGACAAAGTGGATGCAATCTGCACTCCATGGAGATCCGGTAGTAGCCCATCCCGAGAATGATTTGCATCGGGGCTGCGGCGTTCGTATGGGGACCGCAAGCCCCATTGTGGACTTCGTTCATGAACTTGTCTCGCTTCTTCTGGGCGACGCGGCGTAGGAGTGGCCCATGGTAGCGTTTCTTGTATAACATGTCCCCGAGGATGACGAAGTGAGAGGCAAGGCATTTTAGGGCCATGATGCTCTTGGTTTTGACCCCTCCTGTGTGTGGGTCTTCCTTGTTCATGAAGGTGGTTTCCCGTTCTTGAGGTATTGGAAGATACGGTTTTGTCTTTGGAAATGGCGTCGGACTTGCGTCTCTTTGGCTCTTCGGCAATCTTGCAAATCGTTGTGATTAAAACCTTCTCGGCGGCTTGGGCCCGGTTTTCTCTTGTTTGACAACATGCTTAAAGATGTGCTTAATGTATTGTTCGTTTAATGTATGCGCTTCTTTATCAAGTGAATCGTTATTAGCTTGTTTGTGTGTTAGTTAATTTATCGGTTGTTAAAGATGCAATGAGAGGATACTCGGAAAGATCGAAGCATTCATTAAGAGCATACGGGAATACATTATTGGCAATGAGTTCGTAATCTTCGGCGTGAGGCCATCGAGATGACTCGAGAGACTCAAATTCAAAGCTAATGGACTCGGGATGAGTTTTGACACTAGACTCTAGGACTCGAGGGTCGAGACCAAGTTGTTCGATCATGTCCTTTTTCTTGGCGGTAGGTCCGGAGAATGTGGCCCGATTATTGAGGGGCAATGAGCTTGATAGGAGAAAGGGGCTTGAAAGGCTTTATGTCACCGTTCCCGATCATTGCTATCACGAGTTATCGAAACAAAATCGATTAGATCGGCATCTCGATTTCTTCTTTGAAGAGCGAGGTGTAGCAGTGGTTCGTCCCAGCATCGTCTGCGGAGTCTCTTGCTTTTGTCTTGGGCATTGCTAGCTCGAATGCGGACTCGTCCCGCTTGTTGAAGGCGGGGGTGTTGACGAGAGAGTTTTCGAATTCTTCCGCCAAAGAGGGGGTTTTCCGAACCAAAATTCGCTGTGAATAGTGGTGGTTGTGGATCCCGGTGGGGTGATGTGTCGAGGAATGCTCTTCGGACGGGATTTGGCTTGAGGCCTACTGAATCTTGCCGAGTTACTGCTGGAGCTTGTCCATGGTTGTCGGCCGGCTTTGTTTGGCGCCGATCAATTACATTCCCTTTTACGGATCTTCTTCCAAGTTGCCGGTCTTCCTTGTGAAGTACTTGGTCATGTCGAAGAGTGTATGGGGACGAAGATCGGAGATTGCGTGCAAGCCTCTTTTGTTATACGTGGAGCGTTTACGTGCGGCTCGCTTGTCCTCCGCAATGTGTTCGGGAGTAGGAGAGTATCCCAGTGCCGCGAGGTATTCTGTTCTTTGATATTGATGATACGGTGAGTGCCACGATGGCGTTTTCCCAAACCGAGCCCCGGGATGTAGTTCATGTGCTTCATCATTTTCATCGGGGAGGGATCTTGTCCCAAATCAAAGGCGAGTCTATGTGGCACACTTGGGCCTTTGGGCTTTCGATGGTGAACCACTGTTAACATCATGCCATCATCGTCGGGTTTGATTTCTAAGGCGGGACGCCGTTGGTATCGGTCCTTTCGGTGACTATCTTTGTCGCCGTAGATGATGGTCATATCTGTTCCTTGGGACGAACTTTACGCACCGATGGAGAGTGGATGCCACCCCATTGATCGATGTAGCGAGGCGTCCCAGAATGGCGATGAATGTGATCGGGATGTCGATGACTTGGAAGTGCAGTCGGGACCATTTGTTTTCCAAACCAAAGGTTGAGGTGGCTATTCCCAAGGCGGGCGGGATGTTGAGTCGTATGCCTTGATTGCACAGTCGAGGGTTTTAGATCGGTTGCTTTGATCCCTAGCAAATCCATCATTTTGGGTGGAAGGACGTTCATGGATGATCCCCCATCTACCAACACCCGAGGGAGACGGCGTTCGTCCGGTTGAAGCTTGTTATGTAGAGAGGCTCGTTGTGGTCGGCCCAAATTTTGGAAGATCGAGCTACGTGAAGGTGATGATATTCTTTGTAATTGACGTTGCCAATCATTTGAAGCTGCCTTCATCGGGTGTCCATTTGTGATGGGAACCATGGTGCAGGCCGGGCTCTCTTCCAACTTGAGCTTGTGCGGATAAGATGAAGTGAGTAAGGACCAGAGTGAGATGTTGCTGAGTGCGCTTGAGCTGTGTCAAGACAGGATCTTGACCTTTGGGTCCGGGGTTTCGGCTTCTTTGGCGTAGGGTCCCTTTTCGGTTCGTGGCTCGGTATGGCGGCCTTTTGTCCGTCGTGGAGGATTCATTTGGGATTTGGCCAGGAACGTGTCGAACATTCACCTACGGACTTGTGGTTTTGCTTGTCTCTCCCGTTTACGGAGTGGGAGGAGCACGATTGGCGTAAGGCCGGCTGCGCATTTCAATTCGTTCACTTTGTCATGGCTTTCTTGAAGCGTCAATAGTGGCTTTGAGATCTTCCCAAGACAGGGGTTGGATTATCTGGACCTTCGGGCCTTCGGTGGCGGTGCGAAGCTCGTCCCGGTGATCATGGAGCAAACATTGCCGTGGCCACTGTGCGAGAACTAGGCTGGGAGATTTCTTTGGAGTAGATGACGTAGTAGTCAAACCTTCCGGAGGGTTCTCCAAGGGTTCCGACTGTGGGATCACCAGATTCATACCTCTTTTTCAGCTTTTGTTGAGAAGATAGCTTCTTCTTTCGTCGAGGACGGCCCTCGTTCATTGCATCCTGGAATTCCATTTCCAGACAAAGCCACTGTCGCAGACGTCCCACCGAGATGTGTTCGTTGTTCGGCGGTGGTACTTGGGACCTCAGGCGGCTGGATGGGCAAGCTTTCCTCTGGAGGGTCTTGTGGCCTTACGTCATAACTGCATGGCTCGTACGAGGGTAACAGGTTGACTTCTGGGAGACAATGAGAGACGTTAGAGGCTGTAGGAGCAATCATAGCTTGGGAAGCCCCAGGGGGTTGGGTGGCTAAGGTTCCGAAGTGGTGCATGGCACCTTCGATCCAGGCTTGTTGCTCACCTTGACGTTTCTCAATAGCCGTGAGGACTGCCAAATTTCTTCCGGTGTTGGGAAATTTCTTGGGGGTAAGGTCCCATTCTCATCCTTGTTATCCACCGACTTGGCCATGGGGATTTGACGGATCCTGGTGACGGAGGCTGGGAAGAAGGTAGGACCTTCTTGTTTTGACAGGGAGACGGGTTCCCGGGTACTCTCGACCACTCTACGTTAGCTGGAGGGGGTGATGGGCAAGGTTTAGACACGGGAATGGCCTAACGGGATAAAAGGGGAAAGCTCACGTGGCATGCGGTTTCCGTTTCTTTTATTTATTTTTTTTTTTTATTTTTTTGTTGTTTTAATTTACTTAAAACAGTATTTTCTCAGAATCCTAGGTAGGTTGGAAAAGATTGCTCTTCTTTTCGCAACTATGCTAGATCTGGGTCGATGGAGACCATACGTGCGGCTATAAGCCCCTCGTTTTGCACACATGTATTTCGACATCCCGGGGTGGGCGGCCCGGGCGAGGGTCCTATAGTGCAAGCGGTTTCCACCGGCCTAAAGAAAAATCGAACCTAAGGACCGAGCCTGTCATGTTCGTTTTGATGCGTTAGCCATGTGAATAGTGAACCGAGCCGGCCACCGAGTCAAGATCGAGGTCAAGAGTTCGGCATGACCTCTCTTTACCTTGCTTGCGCAAGGGATGCGTGACGTTAGGCGTTGGTAGGGTCATATCGTCATGGGCCGACGTATTCAAAGGCGTGATGACATGGTGTCATGTGAGCATGGATGTATATCGGGACGGAACATCGTGCAGGTGTAGCCGGAAATCAAGATCGGGTCAAGATTTTAGCATGACCTTTCATCGCTTTGCTTGCGCAAGGGATCTTGAGTTCCGAGCCTTGACTCGAAAATGGCCGGCATGGTATATGTATCAGTGTATGACACGGGTGGGTAAAAACCAGCCGAGTACGGACAGAGTGTGACTCAAGACTCAAACGTGCGGGGTTGGACGCTTGGCTAGGATGGGATGTTTGGAATGATCCCGTGCGCGCCCAAGAGGCCTAGGAAGACCAAACGGACTGCAAGCGAGACCACTCGGGTTAAGGGTTGTAGTGTGCGGTGTATCCGAGGCGGCGGTGCGCATAGTGTGCGGTGTAACCGAGCGGCGGTGTGAGTAGAGTGCGGTGTAACCGAGGCGGCGGTGCGCGTAGTGTGCGGT
This sequence comes from Adenophora triphylla var. japonica, assembly GCA_022495995.1. Classification (NCBI taxonomy): domain Eukaryota; kingdom Viridiplantae; phylum Streptophyta; class Magnoliopsida; order Asterales; family Campanulaceae; genus Adenophora; species Adenophora triphylla. The sequence continues at coordinate 278,956 of JAFEMH010002206.1, forward strand.
CTCTAAAATTCTTTTTCTGAGTAAAATAGAAAATTTTGAAGAATTTTAAATGTATGCACAGATGTATATTGATGCATTTTTTTTTTGTAAAATAAAAAGTAAAGCACGTGCACACACACACAACAGTTAAAGGAAGGGGTAAAATGAAAGTTTGACCCTCATCATTGTTTTAAAAATCTTTTGTTTTGTTTAAAAGTTTTTAAAAATGAATCCCCAGCGGAGTCGCCAACTGAAATTACCCGGGATCCGGCTCGCGCGCGGATGGGCCCCCGTGCATCTCGCGTTCGTTCGCTGTTCGGGAATGTTCGCCCGGATCCGAGAGCGGCACAATCGCGCCCGGCATCGGCTTATTCCGTCTTAGCGTTTTGCGAGGTTGGAGGTGTCTCGCTGTGTTTTGCTTTGTAGAGTCGCCACGCCGTTTTTATTAAGCCCAAAACATTGAAAAAGGGCATCAGTTTAAAGATAAATTTTAAACTGTTTTTGTGTGATGAGATTTTGAGTTCGGAGGTCAGATGACTCCTCGGGAAGAGAATATTAGAATATTAGAGCTCACCCGAGTAGCCTCGTAAAAACGAGTCTTTCGGATACCCCTAATATCCTTTAAAAAGTTGTGTGTGTGTGTGTGTGTGCTTTTAAAAATGCATCTTTGTATCGGATGTCTACATTGTATGCTATGTATGGAAATGTATTGAAATAGTGTAGGAAGGAAGCCTTACCAATGTTGGTTCGTGTACATCTTCCGCGGGGAATAGTGTTTGAGGTCGGAGTAGCGTTCCGGATTGCTTCGGGGATGCCGGTTGTCGCGGACGAGTTTCGGCGTAAGTTGAGGTTGTAGGCTGCGTTCGGGCGGAGGTTCGGCGTGCGTGGGGATCGTCGGGATCACTCGGGCGAGAGGTTCGGCGTGCGTTGTGGTGGCGGGAGTCACTCGGGGCGAGTTTCGGCGTGGTTTGGGATCGTCGGTTTGACTCGGAAAGAGCCGGGACACCGGGAAAGACCGAGGCAAGGCCTCGGAGTACCACGAGGGGCCTCGAGTACCTCGAGAGTGCCTCGGGGCGGCGCGGGAGCGTCTCGGGAGCGCTCGGAGAGGCTTCGGAGCACCTCTAGGGGCTCGGAAGGCCTCGGAAGGATCCGAAGGGGCGGGAATGCCTCGAAAGGTCTTAGAAGGGGAGCCAGAAGGCTTAGGGAGGAAGAGAGAAGTGGGAGGTGTGAAAAAATGAGGAGGGGGAGCCCTCTATTTATAGTCTCAGATTTGGTGCAAAGAGGTCCGTACGGACCTCCTTGGTTATCCAGATTTTGGTTTTCCTCGATTTGAGGAATATGCAATGATGGTGAATATTCTGGAAATGATGATGTCCCCTTGCAAAGAGGTCCGTACGGACCATCTTGACATGCAAAGAGGTCCGTACGGACCAAGTCTGCATTTAGGGTAATCATTTCTCCGGGATTTGAGGGAATATTGTGGACTTTAAGGGGATTCAGTAATTATGGAAACAAAGAGGTCCGTACGGACCTATATTGCTTTTCCAGTTTCCTGAAAATTCCCGAAAGGTCCTTTTGTCCCTTTTTATCCCAGGAGGGCTCCTCCCTTGGTTTGGTTGGGGGTTTGAGAGGGTTTTGAGTGGGAGAGGTCTCTGAGACTGCGTGGATGAGTCTGCGGTGTTTCCCGGGTGTTTGAAAGGGAGTGATCCAGATTGGGGTACTTACACATACGACATCCCGGTGTGCCTTTTTTCTTAGGTCCCCTACCCTTTGATTTTTCAATCTTATTATGCTTTTTAGGGTGCACATTTTTTCACCACTATGATCTAAGGGCTTTTTAATTAAAATTTTTGAGTCCTTGGATTGCAATTTTTCACCCTTTTTGCTATCATTCTCAGGAGTGTTGATTTCATGGCACGATTTCTTGAGATTTAAGTCTTTAAATTCGACTTTCTTATTTCCAATGTCTAAAGAAAGAGTGCCATTCTTTACATCTATTATTGCACCAGCGGTGGCAAGAAAAGGTCTTCCTAGAATGATTGGAATTTGGTGATCTTCCTCCATATCAAGAACTACAAAGTCAACCGGGATGATCAATTTCCCAATTTGACAAGGGACGTCTTCCATAATACCCATCGGGTATTTAATGGAGCGATCCGCTAGTTGGAGAGAAATAGTGGTGGGTTTCATTTCCCCCACACCTAGTTTCTTACCTACCGAAAGCGGAATGAGGCTCACGCTTGCCCCAAGATCTAACAAAGCATTATCAATATTATATTTACCTATTTTGCAAGGAATAGAGAAAGTGCCGGGATCTTTTAATTTAGGAGGAAGTTCTCTTTGTAAAATGGCACTTACTTCTTCTGTTAAAGCGACAGTCTCATGCTCCTCAAGTTTTCTTTTATTTGCAAGAATATCCTTTAAGAACTTAGCATAAGATGGCATTTGTTGAAGGGCATCGGTAAAAGGTATGTTGATGTAAATAGACTTTAAGACTTCTAAAAATTTTGCAAATTGTTTGTCAAGTTTGGCTCTTACCAACCTTTGGGGGTATGGTATTGGAGGGTCAAAATTTCTAGAAATCTTAGGGGATTCTGTCCCATTTTCAACATCTTCATTAGTCTCAACCATCGGTGGGGTCGGACTAACGTTCTCCTTATTTGGTTTGATATTTTCCTTAGGAAGGGGATCTACAATTTCTTTTCCATTCCTAGTTTCTACCGCACTAACATGCTCATCGGGCCTTTGCGATTGACCGGGAAAACTCCCTTGTGGTCTATGCGAGGTACCGGCTTGTTGAGCTTGTTGATTTTCAAGCATTCTATTGTGGGCGGCTAAATTATCAAACCTAGCATTCAACGACTTTATGGATTCCCTTAACTCATTATTGGTCTTTTCTTGCTCATTCTTACTTTCAATCATAAAATCCATAATAAGATCCAATTTAGACTTAGGGGGAGGGAAAGCACTAGAATTGCCATTGAAATTCTTTTGTGTGAATCCCGGTGGTTGTGTAGAAGGTTGTGGGTTTAAAATATTCTTATAGGAAAAATTTGGGTGATTTCTCCATTCGGGATTGTATGTGTTTGAATACATACCACCCTTTTCCCCATAAGAATTAAAAAAGTTTACTTGATCACTAGAAGTAGTGTCAAGCAATTCACAACATTCTGTACTATGTGAGTTTGACCCACATAGTTCACAGACAACATTAATGTTGGCCACGGGATTTACATTAAAGTTTTCAAACTTTTTAAGAAGCATATCAACTTTAGAAGACAAGGTAGTAATGACATCAATATTGTACTTACCTGGAATCTCCCGCGGTTGTTCCCTCTCATTGAACCATTGATAATGATTCAGGGCTATGTTCTCTATCAAGTCGTATGCTTCATCCACAGTCTTATTCATCAGTGCACCTCCTGCGGCGGCATCAATTGTCTCCCTTGTTCCATATATGAGACCATTGTAGAAAGTGTGCACAATTAACCACTTTTCAAGCCCGTGGTGAGGGCACGTCCTTAGGAGCTCTTTGAATCGCTCCCAAGCGTCATACAGTGATTCGCTTCCTGTTTGGCTAAAATTTGTAATCTTCGTCCGAATTTGAGCAGTCTTGCTCGGAGGGAAGAAACGTCCAAGGAATGCTGCTTCAATTTGGTCCCAAGTTGTAAAAGAGTTGGGTGGGACTGAAATTAACCACTGTTTCGCCTTATCCTTAAGAGAGAAAGGAAAAAGGCGCATCCGAATCGCTTCCGGGGTAACATTCTGAATACGTGTGGTATCACAATATTCAAGGAATGTTTGGATGTGGAGATGAGGATCTTCGAAAGCGGTGCCGCTATATTGGTTATTCATAACCATAAGCAAAAGTCGCGGCTTTATCTCAAAGTGTGCCGCTCCGGCATTCGGCACAACAATGGGGGATCTAGTTCCCGGGGTACTTGGGTTAACAAAGTCCCGTAGGGTCCTAGCGGGTGTTTGCGGTTCTCCGTCCATGTGGTTTTGTAGAGTTTCTCTAAATCTTCTTAATCTTTCGTGAAAGCTTCTTTCGGGTTCCGGATCAAAGTTGTCAATGAATGTCCGAGACCGTTTCATAAACTACAAGAAAAACACTTGAAGAGAAATTAAACGCAACAGATTATAGGATAGGAAAGCAAAATAGTAAAAACAAAAACTAAAAATTTGTAGTAAAGACAAAAATAAAAAGTAAACCGTTGTCCCCGGCAACGGCGCCAAAAACTTGTTAGAGTCGAAACCTAACGGTTTATTTTATATCCGCAAGCGCACGGGCTATTGTAATATAGCGGGTGCAAGTACGAGTCGATCCCACAGAGACAGGGTTTACTTTGGTATAATTTTGTCTTTAGAAAATATAAAAAGGGTTGGGGGGTAGATAAAATTTGTTTTTAGAATAATAGAGAGCATAGACAGAAAATACTTTAATTGAATTCTTATAAAACGAAGCATTCTCGGGATTGGAAATCATACACATAATCTTATTCATCAAATTGTCATTGTCTTAGAAATAAAAGGTTTTCATAAAAAGCAAGGATGGTATGTTAAGCCTACACTATTTCGGGCTAGGACAATAGCGTTTGTATTCTTCACTAATTATGTTCTAACTGTTTGAGAAATCCGTTTATGTTTGATCCCGCCCTGTCACAAACGGGCATTCCGGCTTATCTCTAGCCGACCATAATTAGTAAGAATCCATTAAGGACGGAAGTTCAACATACTTTCCATTAAAGGAACATCCCTAGGCCATTGAACTACTCTCGTGATCAATGAACCTAGTTTCTTTATATGGTTCCGTCAATTGAGATTCTCCGCTAGGTACTTCTCTCAATTGACTGAATCATACAAATTGGATATCGCCAATAAGTAAGGCATTTAGAGAATAATATAAAGAAATTGTTTTAGATGAAGAAAGAAGACAAGACTAATCATTTTTTAGATGATGAATAAGCATGTTTTGAGTTTCCAACCCCAAGAATATGGGGGATTACTCACAAGCCATTTATAAAGTAAAAACAATTAAAATAAGAGATTGAGTAAGAGAGACTTATGATGAACAATTGCTGGAAATAATGCTTCTTTTATTGATCTTCTTCCAAAGTAACTTCAAGAACAAAGTAATGACTTGATCTTCAAATCTTCTTAGAAATTGATATCACAAGTATTTTGTGTTTTCTATCTATCAACTATCGGCATTTCTCTCTAATAATTCGTACTTAAGACTCGATCTCTAGTGGTCCTATTTATAAAAAGGAGGGAACTCTTCAATCGGGTGCAACCAAAAGGTGCCTTTACATCAAGAGCCACGATTTGCACGGCCGTGTCAAGGAAGTTGCACGGCCGTGTGACCCTTGGCGCCGCATTTGAATTCAAGCCTTGACACCTCGCACGGCCGCTCCTACTTTAGCCGCACGGCCGCTCCGCCCGATGACACGGGCGCTCCCTCTTTCAAGACACGGCCACTCCATATTTTAGGGCCAAAAGTGGCCTGAAAAATGCCAAGTGCACGGCCGCTCCATCTCTCGCCGCACGGCCGCTCCGACCGGGTTTTCAACTTGGAGTGCTTATTTGCTTGGTGTCCCTTCATCTTTTTGGACCAAAATGTCCATGTATCCTTTGTATATATAAAATGACCCTAAAACCTGTCTAAAAAGGCAAGAAATATACCAAAAGCGTAAAATCTAGAAAATAAGGAAAAGAAACTAAAAAGTATAAGAAATGAAATGAGAAATGATGTTTTATGCTATAAAAAGTATATAAAAATGAGGATAAATGACTATATAATAGTCACTTATCAGTCTTGTTCAGGAGTATGAACCTAAGTTGAGGTTTTTTACCTGATGGAGGCCATTTGAAGGTATTCTTGCTGGGGAAGACTCGGGCTTACGAGAACCATCGGGAAGAAAGGTGATCAATGTCGGTCAAGTGGATGGACCAAGGATTGATCAGATCCGGGTCACCCGAGGATTGACTATTTTAGGGAAGTCAGCCCTAGAGATTGATCAGTATTTGGGAGTCACCCTACGGTTTGACTGCTTTTGGGAAGTCACCCTATGATCCGACTATTTTTGGGAAGTCGCCCTATGATCCGACTATTTTTGGGAAGTTGCCCCGCGATCCGACTATTTTTGGGAAGTCGCCCGTGATTTGACTATTTTTGGGAAGTCGCCCCGTGGTCCGACTATTTTTGGGAAGTCGCCCTATGGTTTGACTCGTTTTGGGGAAGTCACCCTATGATCTCGACTATTTTTGGGAAGTCGCCCATGGTTTGACTATTTTGGGGAAGTCGCCCTATGATCCGACTATTTTTGGGAAGTCGCCCTACGGTTTGACTGTTTTGGGAAGTCACCCTAAGGTTTTGACTGCTTTGGGAAGTCGCCCTATGATCCGATGATAATGTTCTTTTATAAAAGTAGTTGACTAAGATATGCTTTCATACCGTGTTGTGCTTACTGTAGCTGCCGGAAGGACCGAGGCTACTACTGATGTTGATGAAGAGTTGTTAAGTTGCTTTGTTCGTGGGACGGTTTCGCCGACGATTTGTCCGTCTTTGGAAGCATTTTGACTTGAAGGAGGAGTTTGGTTGAGTCCCGCATCTTGATGGTGATCGTCAACCTTGTAGAGGTGGTTGAGCTTGTATTCACATTGGGACTTCTTGCTTTTGAGAACTTGGTGTCTCGACCGCATCAGATTGGAGAGCTTGGCGTCTCCGACCTTCTTGCCTTGGAGAACCCGCGTCTCGACCTTCTGCCTTGGAGAACCCGGGCGTCTCGACCGATTTGTATTTGAGAACTTCGCGTCCCCGACCGATTTGTATTTGAGAACTTGGCGTCTCCGACCGATTTGTATGTGAGAACTTGGCGTCTCTCGACCGACTCCGGCATTTGATTTGCATTTGAGAACTTGGCGTCCCCGACCGAACCGCATTTTGAGAACTTGGCGTCCCCGACCGACTTGTATTCGAGAACTTGGCGTCTCTCGACCGAATTGTAGACACCGGAGGTGGTCTTCATTGGGGCCGTTTTCATCCATTTGTGGACATTGGAGGTCGTCTTTAGCAAGTTGCGCACGCCTGAGCTTGTTTTTGCCAAACCTGTAGATGTTGGAGGGCGTCTTCATTCATTGGAGGTCGTCTTTGGCGAAGATCATCCTTGCCGAAAAAGGGGGATTTGATTTCACGTTTGAATTCCCGCATTCGTTAGTGAAGAGGAAGATGCATATATGGCATTCATGATGACAGATGCATGCATGGAACCAAAATTGATTATGGGATGATGCATTTACTTGCTTTCGAAGATGCACTTAGCCTAAGCTTCTCGGCAGGAAAATTATGATTTATGATCTTCGATGATTTAGGATTATTCCTATTGACTCAAGTTTTCAGTGCATGCTACATGAGCCCTCGGGAGATTTTTGTGGGGATGCATGGTTATGTATGTGTCCTGGAGACCTGTTTGGAACAGATTTTGAGCATGTGGGGGATGAGAACCCTCGATCGCGATTTAAACAAATGCGGTTGTTGGTGAGGTTTTGTCAGAAGATATCACATGGACCTCAATTTTGATGAGATTGGATTCGGATCCCTGGTCTTGATTGAATTTCCTCTCATTCTTGGTCATTTGAAGCCGATGCCGATGTACTTTAGTGGCCAACGTTGATACGAGTGAAGCTTCTTTCATTTGGATGAGCCGCGACCTTGGCCGAAACCTTGTCCGGAGGATGATTTGATGGAATTGCTAATGCCGGAGAAACCCCGATCTTGAATTCCGATGCTACGGAAGCCGCCGTGTACCAAGTTCAAGCCGAAATTCTTTCTTGCGACTTGATAAAATTCGGGTCCAAAAGACCATCTTGACAAAGCCCCTGATCCTGAGTAGGCAAAGTCCAGATTTTGAAGAAGCGATTTGGCGAGTCTATCTCGTGGTGAAGAACCCAACGTGGACCCAAAGATGACTATATAAGCCCCAGCTTGAAGAGCCGCTACAGGAGAACCTGGGAGAACCGCTTAGCAAGCCCCAAAGATGAAGAAATTCGTAGTAGTCTTACGTAGGGGGAACCCATCTTTTCGACCTTAGTCAACCGCCATCGGACAAGACTCAGTAAATGTTTACGTGCAGGGCATATCTTTTGAAAGATGGGAATGTCTCCCGAATTTGTGTATGACACTCTCGCTTTTGGTTTGACTCTTTTGAGAGAGTATAAGCATCACAAGGTGTGGAAAAGTGTATGGAAGCCCCGCAGCACGTAAAGACAAAGTTGTTTGGCTCTATTTCCCTATGATGGAGAGAGAGAAGACTTGTCGAGACACTTGAAAACTTGTCTTATTCATGATGATCACAAGGCTGCTTAAAACCCTTTGTTAATGTTCGGGTTATTCAATCCCTAAATCTGATATGAACAAATATTTTGATTAATCACAAGGAGAAAACCAACTGATATCGAAAATCAAGCTTGGAAGGGCGGAAAGTGTATAGGGACGATCCTTGATGAGACCGGATTTTTTTTTTTTTTCTATTTGAGATTTGTTTGTGATTTCGACCGGACCATTTCTGGTTGCCTACGTTCCCTCCATTATGAAGAGCTCAGGTCGCCGTAGTTCGGGCCTATCCCGAATGAAAAGAGAATGAATGTTGAAATTCGAGGGTCTGAGGACCTTTGGGGATTTTGAGGATTGAATAACATATCCCCTTAGAGTGTCCATGAAAGACACGGATGCGAAGCCCCAGTGGGACATCCACGACAAGTGTTTGTGAGGAGAAATGAAATATGCTCACATGAAGGGAAGGGTTGAATTTGCACAATCTTTGATTGGTAATTTTGGACCAAGATGGATTAGATTCCAATTTTAAGCAAGCAGTGAAGCATTAATTTGATCCTGACATCGAGGATATTAGAATGAAACTGTTATCCGATAGGGACTGTAGTTGGGTTTCCGGGCTTCGATCGGCCATCGGGTGATTTTGGGAAATTTTGACCTCTTAAGATGAGAGGTCGGCTGGCCTTTACCGACCGAACCTCTAAAGATGAGAGGTTGGCTTGTAGGGACGTGTTTGGGAAATCTATGGCGGGGAAGATTGATTGCCTCTAAGAATGAGAGGTCAAATTTTGACTTTGGCCAGAGGCGAGGGTAATGGTGATGGGAGTATCCTCTAAAATTGAGAGGATGGCTCGGGATTGGTTTAAGGTAATGATAAGAGGAAGTCCGAGCTACTGACAACTTTTTGCGATCTTGCGAGAATTCAGCTCCTTTTGATCATTGGAGAGCTTCTTGAGATGTCGGGGACTTTTGAGTTCTTCTTCTTTTTTTTTTTTTTTGGAAGGCTTCCTGAGGAGCTTGGAATTGTATCCGAGATTGTGAGGATTTTAAAATCCTTCTCTTTTTTTTTTTTTTTTTGTTTCTTTTTTTTGCTTTTTTTTTTTTTTTTTTTTTTTTTTTTTGTTTTTTTTTGATTTTTTTGTTTTTTTTTTTTTTTTTTTTTTTTTTGACTTGGAAAGCCTCCTGAGGAGTTGAAGATTATCTTTGTCCTTCCTTCGTGGCTTGAGATATTTTGCGCATCGCCGACTCTCGAAGCTAAACTCTTAGGCTCGCTTGGACTTTCTCTCAGTATGGAGCAAAAATGATGGCTAAACCGGGTTTCAAAACACGCCGATCTTGAAATGAAAGGGTAGTGTTTAGTGAGGGTGAGGTAATGGCTTTTCTATGGGTGAAAGGTTTCAACCGCAATCCCTACTGGATGATCTAAACGAGATTTAAGTCTTCATTGCTTGCTTAAACTTTATATGAGAAAAGATCCATGCAAATTCATCGAGCAACGAGATGATGATGATGAAAGGGATGTGAGCATATGAGATGCAAGATGGGGAGTTGGTAAGCCCCCATTTGAGAAGGATATCAATTGGTTTTCTCACTCCGATTAGTTTAAATATTAATCATTTTCGAAGAATTAGTGGTTGAGCAAAGACAAGTGATCATTTTGGATAAAACCATTTCAATTAAGTGTAACATGGGTGTGCAAGTGATGTCTCGAGTCTAGCAAGAAGAGAGAAAAGACTTATATTAAAAGTTAGGCATTTAACCACTATGTCCAAAATGGACTACAACGACAAATGTCCAGGAAGGACTTAGGTGAAAGAAAAGTACTAGAACCTACGAAGGTTGACTCAAAAGACTATTTTAAAGATAGGTAGCCCCCAATCTAGCCGCTCTTGCCGTTGAACCATGCATCTATTCTTCGACGCCGGAGACGGGAGCTATCAGACCTTTCCATCAGATTTCCTTGGCAATCTCTTTCTTAATCCAACCACTTTCATCGCCTGCGATGGCTGATTCACCGACCTCACAAAGGGGCGAGTCAAATTCCATTATGCCCACAAGTCTTGGATCACCAAACTCGACCATGTTGACACTCATGTTGTTAGGGAGCGGGTTATTGATGGTATTAGGCCCTTCGTGCATCTCTAACCTCCCTTGCTCAATCAAATTTTGGATTGCCTTCTTCGTGGGGACGCAATCATCCGTCAGTGCCCATGGTACCGATGAAAGGCACAATGCTTGGAGGTATCCAAAGGAGCGTCGGGGTTTCTTGGCCGATAATTATCCAAAGGCCGGAGCAAATCTTCTTTTACCAATCCTCTCAAGATATCGCTTAAAGGCATTCCAAGGTTTCTCAAGTCTTGGAGCCGGGATCTCGGATGCATCGTGCTTCTTGGGAACAAAGGAAGTGGCATTGTTACAAATCTGTCCCGCGTAGCCGATCGCCTTTGCCTTTAGCGAAAGTGAGAGTAGTTTTGGAGGGAGGAGCCCGATATCCGTAGGCGAGTGCGGCAGCAGCCGGCACAGCTGATTGTAAGCCTTTTCAAACTTAGCCCCGAATTAACCATTGCACGCAAGTCGCCGTAGGGGAAGTGGCCGAGGGAAGCTCTCAAATGCGGCTTCAAGCATGACCGAAAGATGTCTAACCGCTCCTCGTCGAGGGAGGAATGGCCATTTCACCGAGCTTTAAGTTCCATCTCTTATAGAAATCCCCAATATTCTCATTAGGGCGCCGCATCGTTGTTTGCAGTCAACTCGTTTGTCTCCCACTCCAAGTTGGCTTTATACTTATCTCGTGAAAGTACCGGTAATTTGTTCCCAAGTAGCCCTAGCTTCAGCCGCAATCGGAAAAACCATTTCAAAGCCCCCGACTTCAAAGAGAGACTAAAGTAATCGGCCAACCGCCGGTTTGTGCATCCCTTAGCCTTCATTGCCAAAGTATAGGTGTCCAAGTGAGTTTTAGGGCATGCACTCCCGTCAAACAATTCCGTAGAATGGGCATCACAAACTTGTGAGGCAAGGGGGACAATCGAGTCGGGATCTCGTAGGCCGAAGAGCGGTGTTCTTTTGGCGGTCAATTCAGCAATCTGTGCTTTCATTTCCTTGTGTTGCTCCATAAACCAAGCCAATTGGGGATCCAAAGGCGGAGCGGGAATTCCCGAGCCGATATTTAAGCTAGGAAGAGGACTAGCTGTTGGTGGTGCATTGGTGGAAGGAATACCATATCCCTGAGCATAGGTGAAAACCTGTCCTTGGCCCAAATTACCCTGGGAGTGTAGGTAGGAGCTGGGGCAAAAGGATAGAACCCAACGACTTGCTGTTGGCTTCCAATCGGCAGAGAAGATGGAGGCAGATTCGAGGTAGCCATATGGCTTGGATTTTCGGAGGGAGGCCCATAAGTAGGCTTAAGTGCGGGCCGCCGTCCCCGGTTGTTGAATTGCATGGCTGGGTTGTGGCGAGGATGCATAACCGAGAGGATATTGTGGTCCCGTGATTCGGATGAAGCCGGGATGAAGGCTTGATAACCCATAGAAGTCCGAGTGAATGGATTTGTGAAAGCCGTGTGAGGAGCAACCGAACCAGTACCATTCGAGGAGGGGCTCCCGATCGTGGCCCCGTAACCGCATTGTGGCGGCGTTCCAAATTTTGGCCGTTGATGTGAAGGTCCGGATTGATTGGTCCCAAACCGAGGCGGGATCCCAATTTGCCGTAGCATTCCGAGGTATCCCCAACCATGGGAAGGCATTCCGTACCGACTTTGTCCCCACCGAGGCATTGCGAACCGGCTCGTCCCGTCAGCCGTACGGATCCAAAGGTCTCAGCTGGGGAGCCGGCCGACCTAGGGATCGAGGAGCATGGGCTCGTGGTAGTACCGTGGGAGGCCGGTGGTGGCATCCTGGAGTAGTCGGGTTGACTCAAGAGCGGGATTGTGGTTTTCCTCTTCTTCCACAGTGAAGGTGCCATCCGGTTGAGACCGGCGGCCAATCCATGGCTTTTGATAGCCTCCATAAGGTCCGTTCAACCGTGCTTCCCGGCGCACTCTCATCCGTTCGGCTAGCCGATTCCACCGTTCTGTCCGAGGAGTCCCGGAGGCGGAGTGACGTTGTCCCCATCGTTACCGCTGATGCGTACATTCTAAAATTCGGAGTCGGAACAGACGGTGAAGCCGATGATGCGCTTGACTCTTCCCAACCGATTAAACGGTGACCCGGTGCCCGAAACCAACCTTTGTGCGGAGTCATGGGGAAAGACACGAGGGTTCATGTCGGGAATGGAAGGAGGGTAGGTGTTTGGGCTTTCGGCTCATGCAACATGCGATTATTTGTTCATGTTTACTTAAAACATGTTTTATTAACCTAATCGGTTGGAAAAGATTGCTCTTCTTTTTCGCAAACTACTCGATTCCCGGATCAGTGGGCCCCGTCACTACGTCTATAAGCCCCTCGTATTCCACCTCGTATTTCGACCTCCCGGCGGATGCCCGGCGAGGGTCCTATAGGGCAAGCGGGTCCCACCGACCGAAAGAAAACGATCCTAAAAGTCTGGCGGGTAATCGAGTCTTAACGAGCATTCGATGTAAATTACGGACAAAGCTGACGTCAAAAGTCAAGATCATGTCCGAGGGCTCGACGAAAAGTCGGCATGATTTGGACTGATAAGCGTCCACAATTGATCTTGACTTGTCGTCATTTAAGCCGTAATTAGGCATGGAATATTCATTAATCCTTGATGACTCAAAGGTCAATGCCGGAGTCAGATGTATAATTTGTGCCGCCGAGCCGAAGTCAAGGCGCCTGGTCAATATCTTGGTCAAAGTCTCGCGGCGGAAAACCGGCACTTCGACCGATTAGGGTCCCCGAAAGATATTGAGTCGGTATGCCGACAAAGGCTTGAAAGGAAAGGTCTATACACGTACAGGCATGACACGTAAGACTAAAAACCAACCGGGTCTCGGACAAAGTGTGTCACGGACAAGTGCATGGTCGACACGAGGCTCCATGGGATGTTTGGGTAGTCCTGTGCTCATCCGAGAGGCGTAATAAGACCAAACGGACCGCGACAAGGATTTCCCCGGGTTAAGGACGTAGTGTGCAGTGTACGGTCACGTGCGCGTAGTGTGCAAGCAGTCTATCTTCTTTTTCTGAGTAAAATAGGAATTTTTATGTGTCTTAAAAGGCATGATGCATGATTTTTTTTTTTGATTTTTTTCTTTTTTTTTGAAATTTTTTTTTTGAAATGAAATGAGCACATAAGCACATGAGCACAAAAATTCCAATAATTAGGGACTTTATTCCCGACAGTCAAAATTTTGACTTTTCCGAGGCGGCCAAAACAAACACGAAAACGTGCAAAAATCAACACACACAAAGCAAAGGATTTTCAAATGTTGAGACGGAAGCTTGACCCTCAAAAAGCTTTTTTCTTTTTTTTTTGAAAACAATGATACCGGTACGTGGGATTGTTAAACCACAATTTATCCCCGACTCGTGTTAGGAGGCGATAACGGGAAGTTTAATGGTTTCCACCAATATACCAAATATCATTTTTTTTTTAGAAAAAGCTTATTATTCCCCAGCGGAGTCGCCACTGTGATGATGTTGCCATTCGCGGGAAAATTCGATTTTTGCGTTTCTTTGAAAAACCAAATAAAACCGGAAAAACGGAGTCGCCACGCCATTTTTGTTTTAAGGGCCAAAACTTTGAAAAAAGCCCGAGATCAGAGATTTAGGTTCGGAGGTCATGTTACGCGTCGGGAAGGACGTTAGTGTGCACCCGACGCGCCTCGCAAAGCGAGTCTTCCAAACATTTGAAAATCCTTTTGTTGTGTGTGTTTGTGTGTGTGTTTGTGTTTTGACCAAAATAAATTGAAATTGGAGAAAGTAAAAATTGGGATGTCTTTTTAAGACTTTAAACTGATCCCATGATTTTTTGGAGGATTTTTGGTTTGAGTCTTGGCACTCAAAAGATTTTTGGATTTGAAAAACAATTCTGCCAGAATGAAAGAAGGCAGTTGACCCTTGACTTTGAAATGAACTTAAAGGCTTCAAAAACTCAAAATCTTGGGAAAGTCCGAGAATGAAAGTTGCTTAAAACACCCTAAATAGGGTTTCTGCAAAGGAACTTTCCATTTTGAAGAAATTTGAGGGGTCAAAACCTTCTGGAAATCTCAGATGTGAAATCTGGATTTCCAAAAGCTGATGAACTGGCCTCTGAAAGAAAAATTGAAAAGAGGAGTTTTACTCACCCAAAAAATAAAATAAAAATATTTCTGGAAAGGTCTGGATGTTGGATACAAAAAGTGTTTTGTAGTCAACATCCAATTCCAAGTTTTACTGGGTCCAAAAAATAGGAAAATGGACTGAGGTCTCAGAACAATGCTACTGGACAGCAAGATGTTCTTGAGGGAAAATGTGATTTTTGGGGGATTTGCATCTATGTTCACCCCATTTTCATCCCTAGACTTGATACCACTACTTTTTGTTAAGTGGTTATCATATTCAAGTCATCCTTGGGGAATTTATGGGGTTGAAACATGTCCTTTGCAAAGGAAAAGGGATGTTTTGTAGAAATGAAATTTAAGAGAAAAATCAACTAGAGATCTAAAATGTGGACCATTTGAGATGGTCATTCATGAAGATGAACTTCAAGATGACCATCTTGGGTCAAAACTTAAGTTAAAATAGACATCAAAAAGACCCAAGTAAGAAGAACAAGATGAACAAGAAGTTAAAAGAGAATTTTAGGGTTTTGAGAAGGAGGGCTTTACCAATGGTGACACCCTATCTTCCTAGGCTTGGAATTTGACTTGAGGAGTATCAAGATTTGGTGTTTTGACTTGAGGAGTATCAAGATTTGGTGTTTGGATTTGTGTTTGGGTGGATTCAAGGCTTGAATGTGTTTAGGGTTTGATGATAGAGTTGATCAAAGAGAAAACAAGTGGATAACACTTAAGTCCTCCATGTTTTCTCCCTAATCTTCCTCTTGAGTAGTGTTTCAAGCTTGAGCTTGGTGTGTTTAAGAGTGATTTGAGAATGTTTGGAGTGGATTGGGAAATATTCAAGAGAAAATGGTGGCAATCAAAGGATTCCCACTGTTTTCTCTCTATATTTCGCCAGAACTTCGTTGCTGTGTCAAAATGTGTTGTTTAAACTGAGAGAGGAGGGTTCAATTTATAGGACACTGTGAGTGACAAAGACATCCGCGCGGAGGGGGTTGTAAAACGTGCCTGGTGCATTAAATGCTGCTCCAGGCTTTGAACAGGAAGAATATTTTTCAAAATATCAGCAGAAATTGTTTTTCAACTTGCTGTTTCGGGATTTTCTTAATTCTTTTGCTTTTTTGGATTCCTTTTTTGGTTTAACTTTAAATGGCAAACCCTAACCTACTCTTGCTTGGTTAGGAAGGTTAGAGATTGTTAGAAATGTTAGAAATGTTAAAACTTTCGTTAACTTTCTAACGAAAAAACTACCAACTCAAATTGGAGCACTTACACAACCGCGTGAGTCTAATGATCATGGAAAATGCAGTTTCAGAGACATTTTTGGACAATGTCTCTGAAATCGAAAATGCTGAGTTTTTTCTTGAATTCTTGTGGAAACTTGTTTCCATTCGGTACAAGGGTGACGAAAATCTTCGGGAGTACATTATCGAATTATTTCATCTTTCGATCAAACTAAAAGCACTTAAGTTAGAGATTTCGAAAGATTTGTTCTTGCACTTAGTTTTGATCTATCTTCCTCCTCAATTTGGTCCTTTTGAAGTGACCTATAAATCTCAAAAGAAAAAGTGGAATATTAATGGATTACTTTCACATATGACATTAGAGGAAGATAGGATGAAATATCTCAAATTAGAAAGTACTCACTCATCATTTACTTCTTCTCGTGGGATTAAGAGAAGAGGGAAGGAAATTGCGGTTGCAAGTAAGAAGCATAAGGGATCATTTAAAGATCATAAAGTCAAGAAATGTTTCTTTTGCAAGGACCTTACTCGCATGAAGAACGACTACCATAAGTATCGCAAATGGCGAATTCAGGATGGTATGTCATTTGGTCTTGTTTGTACTAAGGCAAATTTGGTTTCAATTCCTTAATATACATAGTGGTTGTATTTGGTGCAACAACTCACATTAGTTCATGTATGCAGGGTTGCCTGAATTTCCGAATTCCCAGTGAAGATGAGAAATACATCTATATGGAAGCTGGAAATCCGGTTGAAGTTATAGGCATAGAGACTTTTAGATTATTGATAAGTGCGGCTATTATTTTGTATTAAATAATACATTCACTGTACCATCCTTTTGATGGAGTTTAATATCTATCACAATTTTGACAAGGAAGGTTACTCTTGTTCTTTGGTAATAATAAATGTGATCTTTATTTTAAATTCCAAACTTGTCGGTACTAGTACTTTGTCATATATCGATAATCTTAATTTACTTGACACGGTCAAGAAAATGAATGGGTTCCATAATAATGAAACCAAAACTAAAGGCACTAAGCAAAAGTTATTAAGTGAAAATTCTTGTATTCTATGGCATAGGCGTTTGGGTCATATCTCCAAAGGGAGAATTGATAAAGCTTATGTCGGAGGGAATCCTAAAATTAACTTGATACTCCGGATAAAACTTTTGCAATAAGTGTTTTAAAGAATAAATTTACAAACATAAAAGGAAATAAAATTTTGAGAATATCAAACGTCTTGGAACTAATTCATATGGACATTTGTGGACCATTCATTAATCCTTCATGGAATGGTCAACAATATTTCATTACGTTCATGGATGATTACTCTCGTTATGGATACATTATTTTCTTCATGTAAAGTTTCAATCATTGGACGTTTTCAAGTCTTTTAAGGCATAAGAAAGACTATTAAGAACGTTAAATCCGATCATAGTAGTAAAAACTACGAACGGTATAACGTATTGGGTGAATAACGTCCGGGTCTTTTATACTCGCTATTTTTTTGAAGAGTGTAGGATTGTCCCTCACTACACCATGCCGGGAAAACCTAGCATAGTATATTGGAGAGACATAATAGAATCCTTAAAGATATGGTAAGAAGTATGTTTTCTTGTACTTCTTTACCTCACTCATTATGGGCGAAGCATTAAAAACCACAGCTTATATTCTCAATAGAGCACCTTCAAAAAGCTACCGACAAAACCCCTTATGAGTTATGGACGAATAAGAAACCGTCCTTAAATCATCTTCATGTATGGGGGTGTCCAGCAGAAGCTAGACCTTATAGGCCTAATGAGGGCAAACTGGACCTTAATACTGTTAGTAGCTATTTTGTAGGGTATGCCGAGAGATCTAGGGGATATAAATTTTATGACCTGAAAACTAGAACATTTTTCGAGACTGGCAATGTTAGGTTCCTTGAGGATGTTGAATTTAATGGGAGAAATAGTAATGATTTTGAATTTGAAGAGTTAGAGGAACCACTCTTTATTCCTCAAACTTTAGTTCCTGTTGAAAATCAAGTAATTGTACCTGAAATTCAACAAAGAACATACAATTCAAAATAATATAGAGACTCCCGTAAATAACGGACAACATGAAAATGTTGGACATAATGAAATTCAACAACCTCAAAATGAGGATGAACCGGTGCCCTTAAGGAGATCTACTAGAGAAAGAAGAAATATTATTCCGGATATTTATGATATGTATCTTGCGGAGAATGAGGACACCTTAGGTTTAGTGGGAGATGATCTAATCACCTTCCATGAAGCCATTAATAGTTCTAATTCTCATAAGTGGATCAATGCCATTAATGAGCAGTTAAAATCAATGAAAGACGATGACATTTGGGATCTTGTCCCATTACCTGAAGGTGTAAAACCTATTGGTTATAAATTGATATTTAAAACAAAAAGGGATTAGCAAGGTAATATGAAAAGATATAAGGCACGTCTTGTTACTAAATGATTTACTCAAAAGGAAGGCATTGATTATAAAGAAATATTTTTCCGGTATCTTCTAAAACCTCTTTTATGATCATTATGGCATTAGTGGCACATTATGATCTTGAGCTTCATCAAATGGATGTTAAGACAGCTTTTCTCAATGGCAACATTGAGGAAACTATCTATATGAAGAAACCAGAAATGGTGACTAATTCGGATCAAACCAGTCAACTGGTTTGTAAACTTAAGAAATCCATTTATGGGCTTAAGCAAGCATCTCGTCAATGGTACTTAAAATTTAACCAAGTTATTCTTTCATTTGGCTTTGAAATGAATCTTGGTGAAGATTGTGTGTACCATAAGTTCAGTGGGAGTAGATTTATTATTTTGGTCTTATATGTGGATTTGGATGATATTTTTCTTGCTAGTAATGATAAGGACCTTCTAAAAGAAACTAAGAAATTTCTCAAACAAATTTGAGATGAAAGATCTTGGTAAGACATCTTTTGTATTGGGAATCCAAATTCATCGTGATCATTCACGAGGTATTTTAGGATTATCACAAAAGAGCTATATAGAGAAGGTATTACAAAGGTTTAGCATGGAAAATTGTAAACCACATGACACCCATGTCTCTAAGGGAGATAAATTCAGTTTAAAGTAAATGTCCTAAAGATTAATTTTAAATCCAAGTATATGGAAAATATCCCTTATGCACCGGCGAGGAAACTTAATGTATGCGCAAGTCTGTACTCGTACAGACCTTGTATTTATTATTGGGATGCTTGGTCAATACCAAAGCAATTCGGAAAGAAGAACATTAAGTCGCATCCAAAAGAATGATATAAAACATTAAACTACATGCTTATGTATATAAAATCGGATCATTTTGAGATCATTAAGTATTCCGATTATGTTTTAGTGGATGCAAAGATGTCGAAAGATATCATATGGTTATGTCTCTTGTTGAAGAGAAATAAGTATAAAATGAACAAATAGATATACAACTTATAGGATCAAACTCCATGTTATTGGATCCATTTTGTAAAGCATAATCTCTTTTGATGTTTCACGAGCATACTGCTCATATGGGTGAAACGACTTTTGATAATGCTTAAATCAGTGGGAGTTTGTGTTGTTTTCTATTTCTTTGTGTTGTTATTATTTATATTGATCTCATTTGGTTAAGTAGGACTAGTTGGAGAATATATATATGCGTTCTTCATATATATTCATTAATATTCCATGCTACATATCTATACTTAATCTATGTCGTTTAGTTGGATATATATATGTGATTAATGTGGGTTTAGTTGCGAATCAATTACAACGACTGCCCCTTTAGTCCCTATACTTATAAGACTAATGGACGGAATTGTGTTGGATGACAATAAACGTGCACATAAGGGTTGTCATTCATGTTATAAATGATTAAGGAATTTATTTAGTAAAAGATACATATTAATATTAATCCAAGTGGGAGATTGTTAGAACATGGATTAATTAATATGTGTTATTTAATTTCATTTGTTATAATCATTTAATAATGTTAAAGTATAGATAAAATGTGTAGAATTCCATTAGGTGTAAGTACCATTAAATGATGGGCATAATGGTAACTTCACACCACCATCTTTATGAAAGGGTGTAGTCCCTAAATGAAGTGCTCCTTCTCTGTCTATATAAAGGCTATCCATCAGCCATTTAGAGACACTTATTCATTTACAAAATTCAGTCACAAATCTTCTCTTTTATTCACTAAGAAGATCAAGTGTAGGCACTATCATTTAGAAGATCTACTCTTCCCTACTTTGAAGAATATCTTCATACTTCGTTTTACTCAAGAACAAGACTAAGAACAATCATGGAATCACAAGGTACACGCTTCCGTATTATTCTTCTTCTTCTTCTCCTTCTCTTCTTAATCTAGTTGTGAGTCGGTTCATGGTTAATGGATCGTTTATGTTCCAACAATAGAAAAATGATTTAATTATAGAGAAAAGAGAGAATTTTAGATTGTGCTTCAAATTCAATAAATTTGGTCTCTATTTATAGAGAATAAAAAAATAAAAATTTTGATATTTTTTATTTTTTATTTTAATAAATTTTTAATATAATTAAAAATAATTTAAGTTAAAAGTGGAAAAGTATATTTTGAAAAATCCACCAACCAATGGTTGGTGGACATGTGTTCCACCATAGAAAAAATTGGATCACAATCCTTGATTGTTTCAGCAATCCAATCACTAATCTTTATTTATTTTCTTTTTTATTTTTTTTCAAACTTTTTGTCTTCTAGCTATGATCCTTGGTGAAGATCACCGATAAAGGAGGTCTAATATTTACAGTCCAAAACAAAAATAATGGTCGAGATTTGAGGCAGTGACAAAGTTACATGGACCATTATAGGAACAGATGCTCCCATTTATTTATCAAATGCTAGTACATTTTTCTATATATAACGCATGCATATATCTATAACTAAATAAAGGCCGAAAGCGTTTCAGCACACCCATTTTTTTCCCGCTCAAACTAGCACCTAAATTATTGAAGAAAGACCAGATTTATTCTCCCTCAATATCAATTACCAAGTATACCTCTCTCATATAGCGAACATTATCCCCAAACTACCCTTTTCACATATAGCGTACACTTTTATATTCCGCTCTTCTTCTCGATCTCTCTCCTCCATCTCCAGCGTCACTTCCCCATGGTGATGGCCAAAATGGGCTCAAATCCATGGGAGGTCCGCACGGACCGTGGCCCGCAACCCGTTTAGCCTGCGCCCGTCCAGCCCGCTTTGCATACGGGACGGGCTTGGATCAAGGAGATCCGCATGGATCGGGCTTTAGCTCGCGGATCAGAAGATCCGTTTGGTCTGTGGCCCGTTTTATAAACATGTCCGCACGGACATATTTGTAAATGCCTAAAATGTCCTCAAATATATCCGTTATAGGGGTATTTTGGTCCAATTTATACAATGGCTCATTTATCATAGAGGTCCGTGCGGACCTGTTTTTGCATTTATAATTTGTATAAATAGAAGAGGAAATCTTACCATTTTTCTCACAAAACAAATTCAATCCTTCATTCTTTCAAATCCAAATCATCAAAATATTTTCAAGAGCAAAGTTTGTGATTACATCGTAAGAGTTTAAGATAATTTTATTGTTTTAATTATTTAATTGTTTAATCGCTAGTTAAATATTGTGTTTAATAGTTATTTTTTTTAATCTTCATAAATTTCGAAAATTTCAAATAAAAATTTACTTTTATTCCGAAAATTACAACAAAATTATAATTGTTTACTTTTATTGTTAGTAAATTATTGCCAAAATTATTGTTAATCTATTTAATCCTTATAAATTTTCAAAAATTCAAAAAATATTTTTTTTTAAATGTTGCATTTTAAATTTTAATTGCTAGGTAATTTATATTGCTATTTATCTTGGATGATCTAGTTAATGATATATTTGCATATTCCCCCCACCACAATATCAAACTCAAAATTAAAATGTACCAATTCCAAATCGCCACTCAATAGATAATTTCCTTTTGCACCGTAATGATCAAATTATGTTTGATCTAATTAATCAATCATCGAACCCAATCAACACCCCTCCATTTCGCAGCTATACTCCATATTCGACCCCAGATTGAATGAATGAGCCCAACACAAACTATACATATTGAACATATCATCACATAGAAGACATAGATGAGGGTGGGGAGGGGGATGATGATGACGATTTACAAGTCACCCACGAAACCCGCACAAATTTAAATACACCTACTTCCGACGTTGCCTCAGGTAGTGCACTTAGTGGGGGAAGGGGTAAGGGTAAGGGTAAGGGTAAGGGTAAGGGTAAGGCAAAGGCACAATCTAAAGTGTCCAAATATACCCATTTATATGATATAGTAATTATTGACGGTGAAACAAAGGCCAAATGCAAGAGATGCTCAAAATTTTTAAACCCAGCGGGTGTACATGGTACCTCCCATATAAAGAGGCACATGGATAAACATGATAAGGAAGCCGCTAAAGGGATAGATGGTACTGTGCAAACGCAACTAAATATACCATGTGTCACTTACCCAAAAGTGGACATCGATTTGATAACGATGTTACTAGTGAGTTGTCAATTGCCTCTTTCACTTTCGGATGATGATAGACTCACCCGCTATTCTAGAGGCCTCAACCCGTCATACCAACCAATGAGCCGCCAAACTATTACTAGGCATATAAAGAAGCTCTTCCAAACTCGTCAACTTTAACTAGCGAGCGACCTCCAAAAATTCAAGGGTAGTGTTTGCTTGACCACTGATGCTTGAAAGGCCACTCTAAGTTCTAGTTCTGAAACATTTATTTGTATAACCGCTCATTGGATTGACGAGGAGTGGATGTTGCAAAAGATGGTGATTTCCTTTAGAACAATGCCCTATCCCCACACGGCTTTGCAATGTACAAGTCACATGAACTACCAAATTAGTGAGCATGATTGGTCGATAGCTACCGAGCTATTAGATTTACTTAAACCTTGGTGGAGGGCAACCAAGATTTTCTCGGGAAGTTATTATCCCACCTCCCATCTTTTGTGCCGTGAAATAAATGCCCTAAGTCAATTTATTAGGCAATTTAGATCACAGGCCTTCTTTGGAGGTGCCGTTATGCAAAAGAGGGCCATTATTACCTCATTTTTTTTATATACTTTATATTGTTTATTTTTTTTTCTATATTTTTTTATATACCTATTTGTAAAAATATCAATAATAAAAAAAAGTCTAAAATATTATTTCCTAGTCAATAAAAAAATAAAAATATATAAAGGATAGTCCGTCCCTCTCTTCTTTTATATACTTTAAATTGTTTAGTTTTTTTTTCTATCTTTTTGTTATATACATTATTGTATAAAAAATCACTAATAAACAAAGTCTAAAATATTATTTCCTAGTTAATAAAAAATAAATATAGGGTAGTCCGTCCCTCTTTTCTTCTGCATACTTTCATTTGTTTAGCTTTTTCTATTTTTTTATATACTTTTTTGTAAAAAAAATTCACTAATAAAAAAAGTCTAAAATATTATTTCCTAGTCAATAAAAATTAAAAGAAAATAAAAAATAAACATAGGGTAGTCCGTCTCTCTTTTCTTCTATATACTTTCATTTGTTTATTTTTTCTATCTTTTTTTATATACATTTTTGTAATAAAAAATCACTAATAAACAAAGTCTAAAATGTTATTTTCTAGTCAATAAAAAAATAAATAAAGGATAGTCCGTCCCTCTTTTCTTTTATATACTTTAAATTGTTTAGTTTTTTTCTATCTTTTTATATATACCTTTTTTGTAAAAAAAATCACTAATAAACAAAGTCTAAAATATTACTTCCTAGTCAATAAAAAATTAAAATAAAATAAAAAATAAATATAGGGTATTCCGTTCCTCTTTTCTTTTATATACTTTCATTTGTTTAGTTTTTTTCTATCCTTTTTATATATATAAAAACTAATTTTCTTATGTCTAATTGATTTTAAATTTTAAAAAATAGGTTATTAAATACTAAATTTCTTTTTATTTTTTTCATATTTTTTCCATATTTTTTCTGATTTTTTTTTAAATAAAAAAAATAGGAAAACCCGTTTGGCCCGTGGATCTTCAGATCCGGGCCAAACGGGTAGGCATGGACATCCAAATTGGGATGGGCCGGGCCGGGTTTAGGCCCGTTTCATCAAACGGGCTGACAAACTTCAACCCGTCCCGCCCGCGGGTTGGTCCGTACGGATCGGGCCGGGACTGGCCAACCCGTTTGTCCATCTCCACAGTTCCCCCAAACAACCCCGCTCTTTGCTACAAACGTCGTTGCCCCCTCTCCCTTCTTCCATGGTCGTTGCCACTCTCTCTCCCTCCTCTCTCCCTTCTTCCATGGCCGTTTTCGCTCTCTCTCTTCTGTCATGGCTACATCGTCTCCACCATACGATTCCCTCTCGAAATCCTCCATTTTTCACTGATTACCACCCTTAACACCATCACTGGACGAACTAAACTACTCGCAGTTGAGTCTGATTTGCTGCGATTTGTTTCCCATGACATTTTTTTTAATCAATTTGATTTTTCCGCCTTGATTCATTCCTGGCAGAGCAAGTAATTTTCTTTTTTCAATCTCAGATTTCCCAGGTATTCTTTGTGATCCCTTAAATCTCTCTTTCTTACTTCCTTTCATTTGTTCTAAATTAGGGTTTCGTTCTCAAAAGTCCTCAAATTCTTTAGGACAAATTACATTTTAGTTACCTGAGTTTGTCGAAATGTTTCAATTGGTTATCGAATTTGCATTTGTTACAAGTTGGTTATTGAGTTTGTTTTTTATTGCAATCAGGTGTAATTTTGGATGAACCTTTAAAAATCTAACGAAGAGCATAACATGTGCCTTGCACGTGACATTTAAAGGAGTATTTTTGTCATATCTCTAGAGCTTGGCAAAAGTGAGTCAAATAGAGGTTACCATATTGCAATTTGTCCAAAATATAAATATTACTCGCATTTAAAAAATAATTTTTTATTTTTATATTCTAAAATTTTAAGTAAATTTTTTTTAATAATTATTTATCTTAATATATATATATATATATATATATATATATATATATATATATATATATATATATATATATATATATATATATATATATATATATATATGTTAACAATTTAACAGTTAAACCCCTCTTCCTCACAAATCCGTCTCTCTGCCTCACCCTCAATCCTCAACCTTATTCGAGAAAAGTACCTTTTTCGTCCTTAAAATACTTTAAGTTTTACCTTTTCATCCTTAAACAATTATTTTTTACTTAAGAATCCCTAACCTATCATTTTAAGGATAATGTAGTCCATCCATTTGACGATCGTTAAAAAATTCGTCAAACTCGCTGATGTGTCATAGTGATATGGCATTTTTGCTTATGTGGAATCATCATTGGGAAATATTTGCTGATGTGGATATTTGAAGAGTAAAATTGCATAATGATAAACTAAAGGGGTGAATTTGTAGGGGGTAAAGTGTATATTTCAAAAATATTATATAATTAAACTTAAAATAACATAAAGTAATTATAATATAAACTAAAGAAAGTTAATATCATTAATTTTTTTTTTTGAAAGAATCACTAAAATTAAATGTATTGTTTTAAAATCAATAAATATTTATTTCTTTTGTTTAAAAAAATTATTAGATAAAACTAACATTTTCTTCCCAAAAATCAATCCCTCCTACACGTTCCCTTCCCCTTCATGTTTCAATGGCGTCCCCCACTTCTCCCTCAACTTCCTAGTATAAACAAACGTCGCCACACCAAACTGCTCCTCTCCGACCGATGACCAATTTTTTGGCATCATCGACATTGACGGTGAACAGTACGTCATCAAAGATTGGTTTTAAACAAACCCGCAGGTGGATCTGGGTTTATGACTCTTTTGCTCAATTTGAGACCTAGCTGGTAAAGGTTTGATCTTAGTGATGTGTGTTTGATTTTGTTTGAGTTAACATTTTTTGAGTTGGGTCTTTGTAATCACTGGTAGAATTTCATGATTCCAGTGAGTATTTTAACTGTTAATGGTGGTTGTAGATAATTGCGAATGGCAGGAATTGGGATGTGGTGGTGAAGATACAAGAGACTGTTGTGGTGGATTTTGAGTCTTTTGAATTTGGTAATTGTCGCAGCTAAAGAAGAAATTGGAAATTGGAAATGGATATTGTGTGAGAGAGATGGTTATGTTGATGGTGGCGTGTGGGCGGAAGGTGGTGGGTGGTGGCTGTGAGATGGTGGTGATGGTGGTGGTGGCGGCAAGGAGGAGGCTGGTGGTGGAGGTGGGTATGAGGAAGGCGCAGTGAGCTGAGGAAGATGTTGATCTTCTAGGGTTAATGTTTGAGAAAAATACATTTTTTATTTAAACCCTTTAGTTTATCATTATGCAATTTTACCCTTTAAATATCCACATCAGCAAATATTTTCTAATGATGATTACACATAAGCAAAAATGCCATATCACTGTGACACATCAGCGAGTTTAACGGATTTTTAACGACCGTCAAATGGAGGGACTGCATTATCCTTAAAATGATAGGTTGGGAATTCTTTAGTAAAAAATAATTGTTTAAGGACGAAAAGGTAAAACTTAAAGTACTTTAAGGACGAAAAAGGTACTTTTCTCAACCTTATTCAAACCCCGGCAACATCATTTCTTCGACCACCCAAATCGAATCCCTCCCAAAGCCTTCTACATCAGGCATCCCACGTAGAATTCGTTGGCGGACAAACTTCTCCTCTTTCTCTCCTCTCCGAAGCCAAGCCCTAACCTTAAACCCACCCCTAAATTCTCAAACCCAAAACGAAAATAGTTTGAATTGGGGCTTTCGAATTTTGCTTAGTTTCATAATTACAGTTGGATTTTAAAGGGTAATTTCTAATCTCCTGCTCTCTACTCTATGTTTTTTTAAATTAAAATGCAAAGAGGAGAGATGGAAATTACAAGAATTTGTGTTTAAAATGACAAATTGGAGTTTTTAAATTTATTTTTAATGTTGATTTATGTAATATTCCGATTGTTAGAGTTGAGTTGAAAAATTTAATGATAGTTTTAGAATCAGGAGGATTTGAAATCGCCGGAATGGCTCTCTCTTTCTAAGAAAACTGTCAATAAACCCAGGCAATCAACTTTGTGGTGTGACTTTTATCTTCATTAATCTAGAACTTCTCTAATGAAAATAGAGTGCAATTGCAGCTATTTTCTTGAATTATCGAGTCAAATAGTTATTTTGAATTTTTTTTGTTGGGTGGTTATTGTGGTTGTAGGTGGTGGTTGTAGGTGGTGGATGGTGGTGATTGGAGGATGAAAAGGGGGTGGTTATGGGTTTGGGGATGAATCAATAAATATGAATATGAGTTGAATTATTTATTTATTTTTTGGTTAAAAATATTTTATTTATCTAATTTTTTTAATTTATAATGTGTTAAGTATATTTCCTTAAAAATATTTTCCCCAATTATTATAGCTTGAAATGTGATTGTTGCACATGTTAAATTGTTAACATTTATATTTATATATATATATATATATATATATATATATATATAAAGCTAAATAATTATTAAAAAAAGTTTACTTTAAATTTTAGAATATAAAAATAAAAAATTATTTTTTAAATGTGAATAATATTTATATTTTGAACAAATTGCAATATGGTAACCTGTATTTGACTCACTTTTGCCAAGCTCTAGAGAAATGACAAAAATACCCCTTTAAATGTCACGTGCAAGGCACATGTTATGCTCTTCGTTAGATTTTTAATGGTTCATCCAAAATTACACCTGATTGCAACAAAAAGACAACCTCAATAACCAACTTGTAACAAATGCAAATTTGATAACCAATTGAAACATCTAGACAAACTCAGGTAACTAAAATGCAATTTGCCCAATTCTTTAAGCTTTCACCTTTTCTGTACCCTAATCGTAGCCCTTTTCTGTCAAATTAATAATATGGAATTGAACAATAAAGAATCAGAACCCTAACGAAAGAAATAGAAAATCAACGGCACAAAATCAATGAATGAGAAGAGTAGATGATGATGAGGAGGAGAAGAAGAGGAGAACAAGATTGGGAGGGAGTCGTAGAGGTCTCTCACATGAAGCTTTCGCTAATGCCAAAACAAAGAACAAACACCACAATCCTACCATTCTAAGTAGATTTCTCCTCCCTCCCTCGCTTCGATTTAGAATGTTTATATCTTGAATTAGTTTTTTTCATTTCTTTTTTTATGGTCAGGATTTAACCAAGGTAATTAAATAACAAGTTTTACTTCACACTTGAACCTACAATGCAATATAGTGATATGGTTAAGGGTTTTTATGAACTTATGTTACTAACAACTCTTAAGTTTAACCTTAAAGCAAATCTCAAAGTAAAATTCGGACATTAATTTATTTAGGGACGAAGGGAGTAATTCTTTTGCAGTTAGATTTTGTTAAGTATTGCCTCTGCTGACGGCTAATCTCATTTCAAGCCGAGAAAGGTAGTGTTCGCTAAATCAAGTGATAGACTATGATCATGAACCCTAGGTATGTATTTGTAGACTGAGCTGCAAGTAGAACACTTTGTATGCTCAATGGATTGTTAAAAAGTACTCTCTCTGCCCAAAATGAATGTCCAATAAATTTTTAAATTTGCTCTTGATTTGATTAAGAGAAAATTTGAATTTTTTTCGGACATTTATTTTTGTGACGGAGGGAGTAAGATTTTTAATTGATACTTGTGAATGGATTTGAACAATATAAATCGAGATACGAACACGGGCTTGTCCGGGCAAGGCCCAAGTGGATTGGGTCCTAAACATAATCCATCAAGTCTTAGTTACGAGGAAAGAGTTGGGCTTCCTCGTCTCTCTATCTCGTCGTTCCCTAAGGCCGACCTAGGCCCGGTGGGCAAAATGATCAAGGCCCAATCAAGTGTCGAGGAGCCCTCCCTCGTAGGCCGAGATGTCTCCCTTGAGGACGAGGTGCCTTCCTCGACTATGACGTCATCATAACTGACTCTCTGATGGATAAAAATTCCACTATGTAATAAAAATACCTTGCAAGTGTACAAGTCACCGAAGTAGCAATGTACAAGAGTAAGGGTCGAACCACAGAGACTCGTGTGCTTTAACAAGTTGATTTAATTAATGTAGAAAGTAACAAAAAGGGGTTTATGATTTGGTTTATTAACTAAACTACTCAAGCAAGAAATTAAACTAATAAATTTAAGAAAACAAGGAAGCAAGAAATACGGATTTAATCAGATCAAAGGAATTCACGGATTGGATTTCATACTTGTCTCCTCTCTATGCTAAGATTTATTAAATAAATGACAATCTCGTTCAAAGATTCTTTCGCTAGACTAAGGGTTGGGACGTTTGATGTTCGGATTGCAACCCTAATATTTCCGTCGTATTGTAAATTCCGCTAGGTCAAAACAATACTCAAGAAATTCATTAAGCACTTTAGAAATAAACGAATCTAGGTTTCCTTGTATTCCGCTAGGTCAACAAGCAAACCTAATTAATGAAATAGTGAGCTTTAAATAAACTGTCCACGCTAGTGCAACAATCTAAACCAAATAAATAAAATGATATATATTTCATCAAATATGAACGAGAAAGTTTGAATCAATTAAAATCGTACTAGCATAGAGATTCGACAACTACTACATCCAATCCATGAAAGAGGGAATTTAGCTACTCATATTCATGATAACAATCACAAAGTATGAATAACAATAATGCATCAAACCTGAGAAAATAACAAAAACCTTAAAAATTCGAAATCCTTCACTGCTTCCAAAAGCCTAGGCAAGAAAATAAAATCCAAGGTACCTAAGAAGTCTTCTAAGGGAGTATATATACTCCTTAAATCAGTCCTTCATTAACTAGGAAAATAAAGGAACAAAATCCATGGAAATCTGCTCCAAAATCCGTGCTGACGTCACAAACCGCGTACTGGCACGAGTCGTGCTAATTAGCACGAGTCGTGCCCTTCAGTCCAAGTCGTTCTCACGAGTCGTGCTCCTCCTCCCAAGTCGTTCTGATCAGTTTTATTGGAATTGTGCCTTGGTTTCCACTCGTTCTCACGAGTCGTGCTTCTGACACTCGTTCTGATCAGCTTGGCCTTGAGATGTGCTTGATTCCCATTCGTGCTCCATTTGTGCCATGGCCCTCTTCACTCGTGCTCTGTTCTGTCCACTCGTGCCCTTTGCAGAATTGTCCAACTTTGACTCAGCCTTGACCTGGCCTTCGTTCCTTGACTTTATTTGACCCCGAGCTTGAACCTTGGCCATTTTGTTGCCCTTTTTCATTGACAAATAGCTTGCACTCTTCGGTTCCATGATCAATTACAAGAAAAAGACAAAACTACCCTCAAAGTGTATCTTTTCTCACAAAACCTCACATAACAGAATATCACTCAAATAACATCAAAACTGAACTAAATACATAAAAAGTCAATGTAAATAATCCGAAAACATTGGTAAATGATATGTATAAAATCCACTCATCAAATTCCCCCACACTTAGACCATTACTCGTCCCTAAGTAATATCCTAACTCCAATCTAAAATTGGTCTAAAGCAGATGTGTGGAAGAAAATGATACCTAGCTCCTCTACCCCTCAATCACAAATCAATCAAACATGATATACCGGAGTGTACAAAACTCCGTCTCCATACGACTCCCCAAAAGATCAATCAATGGCCCTAGCTTGACATCAAACTCCATAATAACATGATCGTCCAAACTAGGGCCTTCACAATGATAGTGGGGGGAAACTAAAATGTCCTAAATTTTCCCCCACACTTGCTCACACTACATAATGTACTCCCTCAATCAAAAGTTAATGTTAAGAAAACGGTACTTAACAAAAACTTACCTCATGCTATTCGCCAACCCCCCTTATTACTCCAAGGTGCACGAGGATTTCTATCCTAACGCCTCTAACACAAACCTCCATCTCCAAAAATAATCCTACCCAAACTCCGAACTCCCCCTTATGTCTCCACGCCGGTGAATAAGGATGTTTTCTACCCAAGTTCTCACCTTTTGCCTAAGTGCCCTTTCGGGTTTTCACTTAGCTACTCTATTTTTTATTTATTTATTTTTTGTATTTTTATTTTTTTCACTTTTTTTTTCACTTTTTTTTTTAACATATTTATACAATACAAGGCACCGCCCTTCCCCCACACTTAAACTACACAGTGTCCTCAATGTGTGCACAGTAATAAAACAAAATAGTTTAAATGTAAAAGGGAAGGGAATAACGAGAAGTACCATCAATATCTTGGGCTGAAGCCCCCATCCGGAAACTGGGCCTCACGGGCCAACTGCCGATGTCTGCGTCTATCTGCTCTCCTCATCATCTCTACAAAGTGCTCATCTGGGACCGGCTCGTAATGCCTCGGCTCTGGCTGCTGCATCCAAAGTTCCTGCTGATATACCATTCTCTGCATAGTCTCCAGCCTGTCCTCCAAAGCCTCCAATCTATCGTCCTGAGCATCCCATCGTCTATCAACGTAATCAAACCGATTACGCCACATCACGTTCTGTGCCTCTCGGGCCTCACATTCTTCTCTATATCTCCTCTCCCGCTCTTCTGCGTCCCTCTGGTGCTGAGCGTCCAAATACATCCTCATATCATCCCAATTGCCAAAATCTCCCGATGTGCCCGGCTGGCCCTGGCCCTGGCCTGAATAGCCACCACTAGTCCCGGCCTCAAATGTGTCTCTCATCTGGTGGTCCTCAGCACCCTGATGCTCCTGCTGGTCCCCCTCTTCATCAATCACTCTCTCACCTCTATCTCTCATCACGTCACGTAATGTCATATCAGCAACATACGGCATCCTCCAGTCCCGTGCATATGGTCCATAAGGGAATACCACTCCTTGTGCGCATCTGAAATTTCTACCCCCTCCATAATTAAATGTCAATGCCTCGTTCTGCCCCGATATCCTCTCAAAAGTATCGTAACGGTAAAGAAAGAATCGATCATAAAACAGGGGCCCCTCCACATTTCCTACCGATCTAGGGTGGTTGCGCACAAAATTCTACACCAATAAAGTAACCATGCCTCCCACCGGAATATTCCCATTCCCATTGACCGCTAAAGCCTCACATCTCCTGAAAAACAAATCAACCCAATCTGGAATCACAGTGTTGGAAGATAAAGCACACTCCATTGTGGCAAACTGTAGGGCGTTCATCTGTGCCGGCTCCCCATTAGCATAAAAAGTCATAGATAAACCCCTATAAAAAAGTTTCCAAGCAGGATGGGAAAGAGACTTCATGACCACATAGGGCTTCTGCATAAACTTGCCCGTCAACTCAAAGAAAAATGTCTCAACCGTTCTATCCCTCTCAGACCACTCTCCCCTGGGCTCACTCACTCCCAAGTATTCCCGAGCTGCAGCATATGAAAGGGTCCTCGTGATATCATTCACATTAAACTTAACACTCCTCACTCCATTCTCCTCCCGTCTTTCTAATGTTGCCAAAAACTCAAGCGTGACTCGCTTGTAGACCCCCGCACTCTTGCCCAGAAATCCACCTAACCCGATGTTGTTCAGTAGCCCCGCAACCAAGCCATGGAGACCCAATTTCCGCAACGTATCCTCACATAAGAATCTGGTCACCTGGACATCTCTCCCATTAGCTAAATTTCTCCATTTATTCTTTTGAGAATCCGTCAACTTTGTCAAGCCCATAAAATCGTCGGGAATTCGGGGAGGTTCCTCCACAACAATGTTTCTCCTTTTCTTGGAAGGGGCTTCAACTCCTTTACCCCCTTTACTACTATCTTTTGTTCTCCCCATAATTCACCCAATGACAATCAACACAAAATATTTGACACAAAACAATAATCCCAACAATTCCAACCTTCCTCTACTTCACCAATCAACAACCAATCACAACTTCAAAACAACGGAGGAAACTGAAATAAGAATTACCTCTGAACAGTTGAGGTCTCCGGAACACTTGGCCGGAAAATTCGCCAGAATTTGAGAAAGTGTCCGGAGAAGAAAGGGAAAGCCAATGCCACACCAACCCCAAAGGAATTTGCTCCAATCCGCACTCCACACCAAGCATTCAACAAACCCATCTCAATTTTTCACTTCAATTTTTTCTTCAATAAAGACCAAAAGAAAGGATTTTTGGGCTGTAAATTTCGGAATAGGAGGGTTAAGGGGAGTGAAGAAGAAGATTTTGTGGGTTAAGGATGGGGATTTTGAAGGATTAATGGAGGATTTTAGAGGGAGGAAGAAAGAAGGAAATTCGAAATTAGGGTAGAGAGAAATAGGGGCGGCTGAAATTTTTGAGGGAGGGGAAAGAGGGAACTGCTTCAGGTTTTTGGGAACTGAAGGGCTTTGAATTTTGTGTGTGGCACGAGTCGTGCCATTTAGCACGAGTCGTGCCCTTCAATCCAATTCGTGCCCACGACTCGTTACTCCACCTCCCAATCGTTCTGATGAGAAATCAAGCACTGCATTCCACTCGTGCACCCACTCGTGCTTATGAGCACGAGTCGTGTTCTTCCTGGGCCAATTTTCAATTTTTCAAATTTTTTTTTCAATTTTTTTATGGCCCAGGACTTTGGCTCCTCCACGCACGTTTTCCTGCACATCATTAAACAAAGAAAATACCTTTCAGTAGCACCAGTTTAATATACAATACATATACAAATCCGGGTTGTCTCCCGGTGAGCCACCCTTTTTTTAATGTCTTTGGCTAGACCATTTGCATGCCAAAATTGACACACATTTTGATCGCACTTTCGTTGCCTACGTCCCCATTAATGTGGGCGGACTACCCACAAGAATAGGCTCAGGTCACCGTAGTTCGACACGTTTACGAAATAAAAAGACCCATAAAAGCGGAAGACATTTTTTTATTTTTTTTTATAAATACCACCACCCCCACACTTAAATCATGCTATGTCCTCATGGCATAAACCAAGAAAAAAACAACACAACCTAAATGCAAAGATGAAGATAACTAAAAGAAAATACGGAAAGCAATAAATGTTACCTACATTGGGTTGCCTCCCAATCAGCGTTTTGGTTATAGTCGTTAAGCTCGACGTTATGCCTCCAAAGGAATTAAGTAGCCACCTCCGGGTCCACCAACTCGACCACATCGATATCCTCCAAAATGGACACCCCTTCATAGTATGGTTTCACTCGGTGACCATTCACTTTAAACACTGTACCATCTTTTAAGTCTTTGAGCTCAACTGCTCCGTGCGGATACACATGCACTACCTCATATGGACCTGACCATCTAGAACTCAACTTGCCCGGAAAGAGCTTTAAACAAGAGTTAAAGAGAAGGACCTTCATACCCGACCTTATGAACTTGGGCTTCAAATTTTTGTCATGGTATCGTTTGGTCCTCTCTTTATACAATTTTGCACTCTCATAACTGTCTTGTCGAAGCTCTTCAAGCTCATCCAAATCAAGCAACCTCTTTTCTCCCGCAAGAGCCAAATCCATGTTGAGCTCTTTGGTGGCCCAATAAGCTTTATGTTCCATTTCAACCGGGAGATGGAACTCCTTTCCATAAACAATGCGATACGGACTCATGCCAATAGGGGTCTTGTATGCTGTCCGATAAGCCCACAATGCATCACACAATTTCCGAGACCAATCCTTGCGATTCGGGCGCACTGTTTTCTCAAGCACCACTTTGATTTGGCGATTGCTCACCTCTACATGGCCCGAAGTTTGAGGATGATAGGCCGTGGCTAATTTGTGGATTACCCCATATTTTTTTAACAACCGATTGAACATCCGATTCGTGAAATGCGTCCCTTGATCACTAATGATTGCTCGTGACATGCCATACCTACTGAAAATATTCTCACAAACAAACTTGCAAACAACATTAGCATCATTTGTGCGGGCAGGAATTGCCTCCACCCACTTTGACACATAATCAACTACTACAAGTATATATAGGAAACCATGGGACGGGGGGAATGGGCCCATAAAATCGATGCCCCAAACATCAAAAATATCAACTATCAAATTATGTTGTAAAGGCATCTCATCTCTCTTTCCTATGTTCCCGGACCGTTGACATCTATCACAATTAATGCAAAACTCTTGAGCATCTTTAAACAGAGTAGGCCAATAAAGACCCGATTGAAGCACTTTCCTAGCGGTCTTTTGGCCACTAAAATGACCCCCACATTGGAGTTCATGACAAAATCTCAACACACTACTTTTCTCATGGTCCGGGACACATCTCCTTACAATTTTGTCCGGTCAGATTTTCCACAGATAAGGGTCATCCCAAATATAATGTTTCACATCCGACTTGAACTTACGTTTTTGGTCATAGGTGAAGTGTGGTGGCATCAAATTAGACGCAAGATAATTAACTAAATCAGCATACCAAGGCTCTTGGACATGTACAGCGAGAAGTTGTTAATCCGGAAAATTTTCATTAATCGCAATCATACTCTCTTCGACATTAAAATACGAATAGTCCTCAAGCCTCGATAGATGATCTGCCACCACATTTTCAGTCCCCTTTTTATCTCGGATCTCGACATCAAACTCTTGTAACAATAACATCCACCTCAACAAATGAGGCTTAGCATCCTTCTTATTCAACAAATGTTTCAATGCATCATGATCAGAATAAATAATTACCTTCGACCCAAGCAGGTAAGAACGGAACTTTTCCAAAGCAAACACAACAGCTAAAAACTCTTTTTCAGTGGTGGTGTAATTCAGTTGTTGTGAATGTGGTGCCCAAAATATTTTTTGTGTTTATTTTTGGATTCACTTGAGTTTGAAAACATCCGGTTTAATTTGAAAAACGGAGTCGCCACGCCATTTTGATTTCCTCAAAACTTTGAAAAAAAGGAATTAGGGTTCGGAGGTTAAGTTACCTCTTGGGAAGAACGGATCGTCGTTCACCCAAGGTGCCTTGTCGAAGCAAGTCTCCCAAGATTCCATTTTCCGTGCTTGCTTGCGTGCTTTCTTGTGTGCATGTGTTGAAAAGAGAAGGGGGGAATGTTCCAAGTTGTCTTTCGGACGTATAAACCATTTGGTTGGTTATCGCTCGGGATTCCTTGGATTTTTATGTGTTCGGGACTTTGGTCCCGTCCTCATCTTGGACTTGTGATCATCACTATTTGACCTTGGGTCATGTGTGATCGAGAGAAGGACTCTCTCTTATAGTCCAAAAATGAGGTTCTTTAGAAAGGAGTACCCTTAGCCCATCAATCCTACATCTTGAGACGATTGAGCTTATTTAGGGACTATTATGCTCGTCTCAAGTGATGATCGGAGATATAGGGTTCAAGGTTTATCCGTTTCTAAAGAGATTGTAGCACCTTTAATGGAAGAAACGATGTAAAGATAGGATCTTTACACCGGTCCGCTCCAAGAGATGCTCCAAATACCAATGGGGACATGGGGAATGCATGTTTAGGATAAAAATGACATTTTTTATGAAAAGATGACATTTTGGGTGCAAAGGATCCTATTTGTTTGCAAAGGATGCTTTTTGATGTAAAGAATGATTTTTTTTTATGCAAAGGATGCAATTTTATGTGCAAAGGATGCATAAAGATGTCATTTTGAAAGCAAAGGATGCTACTTTGATGTAAAGATAAAGCCTTGAATGCAAAGGATGCAGCTTTGTGTGTAAAAATGGTATTTTAAGTGCAAAGGATGCTACTTTATGCATAAAAATATCATTTTAAGAGCAAAGGATGCTATTTTAATACAAAGGATGCCACTTTGATGTATGAAGATGACATTTTAATGAAAAGATGACATTTTTATGTACAAAGATACTATTTAAATTGCAGATTGACATTAGATTACAACATGGTAAAGGTTGAAACCAGATTACAAACTGAAAAGATGAAGGCTCTGCAAACTGGCCAAAGTTGTCGCGTGACATAGGTTGCCTGGCAAGGTATGTCGCGTGACATACTTAGCCACTTGCAGAGACTTTAACAAACTGAGATTTACAGAGGCAGCAAGGCATTAATAGAGCCAAGTTACTTCACTGATAGATCTCAAAAAGCATGTATGTCTATAATGAACACTTCTAGAGAGTGTGGATATGAGAGATCCATACTCAACTCGGATGTTCATGCAAAACAATGTCGAACCAATGCGACTACATGAAATGATATGCAAACAGATACGGATCTAAGCAATATGAGACTAAAACATGTGATATTACTCAGGATGCATCAAAGTCAACACATTTAATACATAGATCTCATGTATAAGGAAGATAGGGGAGGAGAAAAGGATAGAGAATCATTACCCTTGAAGATCCCCGACTTCCTATATCAAGTTAGATATAGGAGCCTTCAAACATCAGCCTCTGGAGCTGATATCAAGCCTTGGTTCCATGAGAACCGTTGGTTCTTTGTGCGTATATGAAGCGGTGTTGGATTGATTGAATGGTGAGTAATTTGAGAGAATTAGTATGTGTTTTAGAGGGTATGTGAGGAGAGACTAGGCTCCTAGGCGTATTCTTGATAGAGTGACACTAAGGAGTGAAAAAGGCTCCCTTAAAATGAGAGGTGCAGGCCTCTATTTATAGGCTGCATGGCAGTGGCTTAGTATGTCGCACGACATCACAAGCCATAACCGCTTTCCTTCTAGAAACATGCAAGGTGGCAGCTTCTAGAATTCTTCATGGCAGGGTATGTCGCACGACATAAGAAGCCTTATCCATTTACCTTCTAGAGTGGCAGCTTCTAGAAGGGCTTTTATGACAAAAGGAAAACGTGGATTTTTAATTCCAAGTAATTCCTTCACCCCTCGGAAGGTTCGAAATAGTTCCCGAATTGCTCCTGAACTTTAGGAAAGTCAGGGGAATTGCCGGGAAACTTAACCGGAAGGCATGAGCCAGATTTGGGTACTTACAGTTGTGCATCATTAAGTGTTCTACTTGCATAATGGATAACGAAAGGCAATTTATCTACCCATTGTCCCAAAACAGCCCCAATAGCAAAGTCCGAGGCATCACATATGATCTCAAAAGGATGAGACCAATTGGGACTAGAAAGAATGGGAGCACACGTTAACTTTTCTTTAAGCAAATTGAAAGCATCAACGCACTCTTGATCGAAAATGAACTCCGTATCCTTGGCAAGCAGATTACATAAAGGCTTACAAATTTTTGAAAAGTCTTTTATGAATCGCCTATAGAAACCCGCATGCCCAAGGAAACTTCGCACACCCTTGACCGAATTCGGGGGAGGTAATTTAGCAATTACATCAATTTTTGCTCTATCAACCTCAATCCCCTTACTTGACACAATGTGCCCCAAAACAATACCATGTTCTACAAGAAAATGACACTTTTCCCAACTCAAAGTCAAGTTGGTTTCGCAACACCTTTTCAACACAGATGCCAAATTCTTTAAACAATCATCAAAGCTATCCCCTACAACAGAAAAATCATCCATGAATACCTCAATGCACCTCTCAATCATATCAGAAAAAATGGAGGTCATACACCTTTGAAATGTCGCAGGTGCATTGCAAAGCCCAAAAGGCATCCTCCTAAATGCATAAGTGCCAAAAGGACATGTGAAGGTGGTTTTGGACTGATCTTCAGGGGCTATGGAAATCTGATTATACCCCGAAAAGCCATCCAGAAAACAATAGTAAGAATGACCCGCCAACCTCTCTAACATCTGATCAATAAAAGGCAAGGAAAAGTGATCTTTCTTGGTCGCAACATTTAATTTTCTCAAATCAATACACATCCTAAGACCAGTCACTTCCCTTATAGGCACATCCTCACCTTTCTCATTTTGAACAACAGTAATGCCCAATCTTTTTGGTACAACTTGTATCGAGCTTACCCATTCACTCTCAGCCACCGAGTAAATAATACCCGCATCTAGCAACTTAAGGACCTCTTTTCTCACAGCTTCCTCCATGTGAGGGTTCAACCTTCTCTGTCTCTCCCTAGACGGTTTAGCACCATCCAAGAGATGAATTTTGTGCATGCACATCGAAGGACTAATTCCCTTTATGTCCTTTAATGTCCACCCAATGGCCTCTTTATACTCACACAAAACAGCAATCAATTGGGCCTCTTGTTCCGTGAACAAATCAGATGCAATTATGACAGGCAAAGTCTCTCCCTCTCCTAAGAATGCATATTTTAAATTTGAAGGGAGAGTCTTCAGCTCAAGGACCGGGGAATCACAATAGAGGGCGCCAACTTCTCTTTGAAGTGGCCTAGGGGGTGAAACGGGCCATCACTAAGATGGTGCTCGTCGGCCTTATCCACAACCATCAGTTGAGCATCCGCATTATCCCTATGTTTCTCACCGCCCATTGACATCAAAAGTTCTAACTCCTCACAATCTCTCACATGCCATGAAATCTCACGCACATAATCATCAACCTCATCAAACTCATCCACAAACATGCAAGACTCATCATGACCCACCGCATTTTTCATTACATCAAAAACATTTATTTAAATATTTTTATTTGCGACGGTCATGGATAGGGTGCCATTACCCACATTGATCACGGCGACTGCCCTCACCGCGAGGCATCTCTAATACCACAAAATCTACCGGAATGATCAATGACCCAACCTGAACTAAAACATCCTCTACGATGCCCAATGGTCTTTTAATGGACCTGTCGGCAAGTTGTAGGGCCATCATAGTGAGTTTTAGCTCAGGTAAACCCAACTCAAGATACATGTAATACGGTAACAGATTAATGCTTGCCCCAAGATCAAGCATAGCTTTCACCGTGTGAGAATCCCCCAAAGTAATGGAAATTAGAAAACTCCCGGGGTCTTTCATTTTCGGTGGAAGACTATGTTTGACCACAGCGCTCGCACTCTCACCCAAAACCAATTTCTCATTTTCCCATACTGAATTTTCTTGGAATTAATTTCTTTAAAGAATTTTGCATATGCAGGAACATTCTTGATCACATTCAACAAAGGCAAATTTATATTAACTTTTGAAAACATGTCAATTAATTTTTTCATTTGGTGATCAAGTTTGTTCCTAAAAAATCTACCGGGAAAAGGAACGGGGGGTACATATGGCTTGGGGTTAGGAGCCTCAACATTCACATTTTGCCCCAATCCATTGATACCCTCATCCTCAGACACAACATTCTCAACAACCACATTTTCCACATTCGGGTTTTCCATAACAGGGGAATCTACAACAGGGGGTGTAGGGAGAGAAGAAGGAGAAGCTACCTGATTATCTACCTGTTTTCCACCACGTAGAGTGATGATGGCCTTCACTTTCTCCCCTTGGCTAGGGAAAGTGCCCGGCTGTCGTCCCTGTAATGCTTCAGCCAATTGACCCAGTTGGGTCTCCAACTTTTTCATTGCAGCAGCTTGATTGTTATTAGCTTGCTGCTGCTCTGCCCTTGCTTGGAGTTGATCCGCCCTCATTTGATCCATGGCCTCCTCCCAAGGCTCTCTTTTCCTTTTATAAGGCCCCTGCGGTGGTGGTGGTTGGGGGTGGAGAGTTTTATTCGGCTGTTGGTTTCCTCCCCAAGAAAAATTAGGGTGCTTTCCCCACCCTGGATTGTATGTCTATGAAAATGGATTGTTCTGCAGGAACCTCTGCATATATGCTTGCATCTCCTGTACCTGCTCATGATTATATAAATGGGGACTAGTGGTGGGGCAAACTTCATACGAGTGAGTGTTAGAACCACAAGTTACACAACTATCATGCATTACATTACCAACAGATGACACATTGGATGCAGAATTGGAAGTACTACTCATGGCCAACTTATCAAATTTTTTATTCAGAAGTGCAAATTGTTTTGAGACCTAATCACTCATCCCCACTCCATTCCCACTATTTGTTTTACCCCTTGACCCCTTCTGTTGAGAATTAGATGCTAGTCTCTCAAACAGGGCTTGGGTCTCATCCGCAGTTTTAGCTCCTAAAGAGCCTCCAGCTGCGTTGTCAACCATAGCCTGATCGGCTTGAGTCAACCCCCCATAAAAAGTCTGATGCAATAATGGTAAAGAAAAATTATGGTGGGGATATTGCACCAAAAGCATCTTAAATCTGTCCCATGCTTCATGAAATGCCTCAAATGAGTCCTGTGTGAACCCAATGATTTTCTGTCTATAGGTGGCTAACGTGGCATGTGGGAAATACTTTCTCAGGAATAAATCATTTAACTCATCCCAAGTAGTAATGCTCCTAGGCGGAAGCAACATAAGCCACATCTTAGCATTATCTCTCAAAGCAAAGGGAAAGCATTTCAGTCTTAGGTGCTCATCAGTCACACCTTCTCTCAACGGAAAACTTGACACAAACATCATATATTCCCTCAAGAAATTCAAAGAATCTTCAGAGGGGAGGCCATGAAATTGAGGGATCATGTTAAATAGATGGCCTTTCACCTCATAACTTTTTGTTGCATCAGTCAACACAATGCATGACACAGATGTGTCCACCCGCGGCCTAGAGAAGGCATCCATAGTGGGTTCTTGCAAAGCC
Organism: Adenophora triphylla var. japonica; assembly: GCA_022495995.1. Classification (NCBI taxonomy): domain Eukaryota; kingdom Viridiplantae; phylum Streptophyta; class Magnoliopsida; order Asterales; family Campanulaceae; genus Adenophora; species Adenophora triphylla. Next base: position 320,248 of record JAFEMH010002206.1, read on the forward strand.
ATATCAAATTCAAATTCTTCTCCCTCAGTGGAAGAAGTTTCTAAGTCACTCAAAGTTACCTCTGTCTCGGTGACAGAAGTTTCAGAATCAGTCTCGCTCACTTGAGTAGAGGGAATGCCTCTCTCAACTTTGTCTATATCGTCGTTCAAAGGAACCAACTTAGGATCCAATGACCGGCGACCAAACATGCACCGATTAAATAAACTTGTTAAAAATCACAACAAGTCCCCGGCAACGGAGCCAAAAACTTGATGGATAAAAATTCCACTATGTAATAAAAATACCTTGCAAGTGTACAAGTCACAGAAGTAGCAATGTACAAGAGTAAGGGTCGAACCACAGAGACTCGTGTGCTTTAACAAGTTGATTTAATTAATGCAGAAAGTAACAAAACGGGGTTTATGATTTGGTTTATTAACTAAACTACTCAAGCAAGAAATTAAACTAATAAATTTAAGAAAACAAGGAAGCAAGAAATACGGATTTAATCAGATCAAAGGAATTCACGGATTGGATTTCATAATTGTCTCCTCTCTATGCTAAGATTTATAAATGACAATCTCGTTCAAAGATTCTTTTGCTAGACTAAGGGTTGGGACGTTTGATATTCGGATTGCAACCCTAATATTTCCGTCGTATTGTAAATTCCGCTAGGTCAAAACAATACTCAAGAAATTCATTAAGCACTTTAGAAATAAACGAATCTAGGTTTCCTTGTATTCCACTAGGTCAACAAGCAAAACTAACTAATGAAATAGTGAGCTTTAAATAAACTGTCCACACTAGTGCAACAATCTATACCAAATAAATAAAATGATATATATTTCATCAAATATGAACGAGAAAGTTTGAATCAATTAAAATCGTACTAGCATAGAGATTCGACAACTACTACATCCAATCCATGAAAGAGGGAATTTAGCTACTCATATTCATGATAACAATCACAAAGTATGAATAACTATAAGTACGTCAATCCAATTCGCATCCTTTTTTAGGTGCATTTTAAATGATAAAATTGCACTAAGGGGCGTTTTGGTAATTTCCCGGTCCGTTCCGAGACTTCCGAAAACATTTTATGTGTTTCTCGCGAAGGAAGTGCATTTTAGTATTTTTCCCGGACAAAAGGACCTAAAAGGAATAAATCAGTTTGGACCTCTTGGGAATTAACCCGAAATATTCCAGAATCTGATTTTGGCGCCAGAATCGGCTATTGGCTCGTCCCGTCGTGCGACAGTTTGAGGCATGGAATTTGGAGACGTTGGGTCGTGCGACATTATAAAACTCATTCCAAATTTACGTATAAATGCCAAATTCCATTCATTTGTCAGAGGGAGCCTCTCATTTTCTCACATACAACACACACAGACTCTCTCCTCTCTCTACCCGCACCTCTCTCTCTCTCTATACGCAGACATCGTCTTCTTCCTCACATCCAATCGCCGACAAGCTCACCAATCTCCCTCACCGTTCCATATCCTACACACCTCTCAACCACCGCTTCATCACCGTGCTCAATCTCCCTAATTCCAACCACAAATCGCCCATCTCTCTCCTCTCTCTCTCTATACACAGAATACGCAGATACCAACTTCCCCTTTAACTCCAATCCTTCCTCAACCAAACCTTCCCCTAATCTCCTCCCTAAACCGAGCTTCTCTTCTCTCAATCTCCTTCTGCACCGAATGCAATCCTTCTCAACCAAGCCAACGCCCGTTCCCATCCATCGGCACCTTCCTCACCCCGATCCAAAACCTTACCAAACCTAATTTCTCCAATCAACTCAACCGGTGGTATCATCCTTCACCAATTCAACCTCCCTCAACCTCAATTGAATGAAGAACAACTTTCAACGCCATCAGAACAGCCTTCAACGCCGAGCCCTTCTCTGTAACAAATCGGCGTTCACCACCACCGTTGCATCACCGATTTCCGACCACCACATCTCCCAATCCCTTAGTCTCTCTCTGTCCAATTTACAGCGAATTGGAAAAGGCACCCAAAGTCTCCCTCGATTCCCTCTGTTTTCGGTCGATTCATTTCATACGCACGTACTGGAAGTGTCAAGCGACTCAATCTGTGATCCGAGCTCATTCCGTTCCGAAGCTGATTGAAGATCCTTCTACCTAACGTGGTTGAAAGGAGCATGGACTACGAGGGTAACGAATCTCTTCCCTCACTTTTATCTCGTATTTGCTATTGTGTTTGCTCCGTTGCAATTTATTTCCCGGACTTGATAATTGGACTCCGCCTGTCCTCAATTATCAAGTCCCAAATGCCATCTCTCTGTTTAATTGTTGGTTTGGTATAATTGGTATTTATGATGTGATTTGAACTCTATTCATTGTGTGATTGTCAAAGGAGGGTGGATCCTTCTATATCCATACTCCTTTGGTCAATCCTTGTTGATCCGTGGTTATCTGTTTTAAATTGGTATGTTGGTTTAATCTGAATTGCTTGCTGTTGAATTTGTGCTCAAATTGTAAAATCTCTGCAAATGGTAAGGTTATGTCACGCGACACATCAGATCTCATCAGTCCTGTGTAGCGCGACATAACTAAGCCTATGCAGAGATTATTATTTCAGTTATAATCCGTTTCCTTTGGTTTGCTTGCTGTGGTATTTTGCTCATTTGGTGTTGCTGCAGTGTGGGTTTTGTAAAACCTCTGCAGAGTGCTTTGTTGTGTCATGCGACACATTTGATCCCTCAGATCCTGTGTCACGCAACACAATGAGTCCTCTGCAGCAGGCTCAATTTCAGTTGTAAGTATTGTTCCTCTTAGTTGTAAATGGGATGTGGCCTCCCATGGCAAATGGCTTACAAATTGTAATTCCCCTTGTTGAGTAATAAAACAAAGCATTCTTATGCGTTTTACACATATCTTGTTACACACATTTTGCACACACATTTGGATGAATTGGATGTTGAACAATAGAAAGACTCGTCTACGGACGAGGCGTGTTGGGTGAACTCTCGGTTCTTCCCAACAAGTAACCTGACCCCCGAACCCATTTTCTCTCAAAAAGGTTTTCAATGTTTCCTCTTAAAACGGCGTGGCGACTCCTCTTATTTTTTCGGGCGAGCGCACATTCAGTGGCGACTCCGCTGGGGAATTGAAACTTGATTTTCAAAAGTGGGTCAAACTTTCATTCTTGTTCAACATTCCCTTCATTTACTTGTGTGTGATTTGTTTGTGACATTATATGTGTGGTTTGCATATTATGTGCTTTGTTTTATTCATGTCCCTCCTTGTGTCCCATCTTTGTTGTATGTGTTGCTGATGCTGGGGCTTGAGATATTGTTTTGATGCTTGGAGGCTGGGGCTGGCTCTGGTTATTGATTTAGATTTTGGTAATGTGACTCCTTCTGTCACGCGACAAAGCGTACCTTTGATGTCCTGTGTAGCGCGACAGAAGGTGCCACTCAGCAGGATTATATCTCCTTGGTGCAGGTTGTGGTTGTGGGCAATCCCCATGATCAATTCTATTGATTCTTGATTATTGTACTCTGTGGGGCGTGTGTGTGTCGTTTTTTTCTTTTATCACCCCTTTTCCAAAATAAAAAAAAAATCATTTTTTCGCAAAATAAAGGAACATAGCCATCCCGCACACTACATCACGTAGATCTAGAACCCTCGGGTGCGATTGACGGCATCGCGGACGGTGATAATATTCGCCTACGCTTGAGCGCCTAATGTCAAACCCATCCCCCTAGCGCGTTATAGGTGGCGCCACACTTTTAAACCTTACCCAAAACGGTTGGTTTTTGACACGACATTTTCAAATACCCTAAAATGAATTGCTTCAAAATTTTTAATAGACTTTCGTACCTTTCCCAAAACCTAGCACGTGTGGGCATGTTGCCATCGCAACATGGTTTCACGAAAGGACATGTCGTTCCCACGGCATGTTCTAACGAGAGATCATGTCGCTTTGTCAACGTGCACCGACGAGAGGTCACGCCGGATTTTTCCTTGAATTTCTTCAGGAATACCCGTTATGCTGCCCAAATTTCTCCAGAAATTGGGGCTGCTCGTCCGTCCCATAAATGCTTCGGTTTTGATTAGGTACCATTGCCTATTGCTAATTTTGACTCAACGCATTTGGTGTATTTTTGGATGATGTGTCCCTAAGGTTCCGTGAGGTCTAGATTGCGTGAAATAAATGATTAGCCTTTTCCAACCGTCTCTAGGACTTAAAACACCGATTTTTACTTGAAGATTAATAAAATGTTGCATGAGTCCATCTCCTCCCGTACTCTTCCCTCTCCCATACCTTCTCAAAGTTCTCTATCCCCTGCCTTATACACGCTCTTACCTCTTCACCTCTGAGCTAAGGCAAGTTGGGTGTGTGCTCTCGTTCCCGACGCTCATTGGTCCATAGTCCCGAGGCGGAAGCAATTCAAGTGCTTGAGCGGTCGTCCATCTGATTCGAAATCCAAAATGCTCGGTGCAGGGAAGATTATGGCCTACCAATCTGGAAGTTCATATCCCATGGGTCAGCAGCAGAGTGCAAATGGCGTGTCCATTGGAAAGTTTCGGGCTACCCTTGAAGCTGTTTTTCCTCACGAGCGGAAGGCCCGGTTACTTGCTCAGATTACGAAAGCTAAGGAGAGATGGCTTGTAAAGGACAGAAAGATGGAGAAGGGTCCTCACCTCACCGATGGCAACAATACCCTTCCTCCCGTCCGAAGTTGATGAAGTCAATCAGTCCTCGTAGGATCTAGAATGTCCTCTGTTGGACATGAGTCTGTCGAGTCCAAGTTGGACCAGTTTTTGCTTTGCAGTGATAAAATCTTTGTTTCTATTCTTGCTAGACTCGAGACATTACTTGCACACCTGCGTTACACTCAATTGAAATGGTCTTATTCCAAATGATCACTTGTGCTGCTCACCGACTAATGCTTTGAAATGACTAATATTTAAATTAATCAGAGTGAAAAAATCGACTGATATCCCCATCTTGCGTCCCATATGCTCACACCTCTTTCATAATCTCGTTGTTCGATGAATTTGCACGGATTTTTCTCAAAGTAAGCTTAAGCAAAGCAATGAAGACTGGATCTCGTTCGGATCATCCGGTAGGGACTGCGGTTGAAACCTTCACCCTTAGGAAAACCATCACCTTACCCTCACTAAACAATACCCCTTCATTTCAAGATCGGCACGTTTTGAAACCCGTCTAGCCATCACCAGAAGAAGAGGGACTATCCTTGAGACTCCTGTGATTTAAAGGAAGATCGACCGGCTCCAAGCTCAAGAATGACGGAAAACAATGATCCATTCTGGAGACTAGCTGAAATTCTCCTCTCAAAGACAAATTTGAAAAAAAGAGAGAGACAAAAAAAAAAACCAAAGAAAAAAAAGAAGAAAAGAAAGAGAGCCTAGTCCCCAGCGATCCTCTCGAAAGCAAAAGTCAAAGGATCCGGTCTTTACTCAAGAGGAGTCTCAGAGTGAATAAAGAGACAGCGTGGATGTCCCCTCACCATTACCTCTAACCGATCCCAAGCCGTCCTCTCGATTTTAGAGGACATTCCCACTACCTTTACCCTTTCCCTTGGCAAAGCCAAGATTGACCTCTCATTCTTAGAGGCGTTGAAGATGCAATCATGGATTCCCTCACCTTAGAAATCCCAAACACATGCCCAAAAGCCAACCTCTCATCTTTAGAGGTTTAGTCAGCAAAAAGCCTAGCCGACCTCTCGTTTTAAGAGGTCATGGTATCCCGAATTACCCGAAGATCGATCGAAACCCTGAAGCCCAGTCGCAGTTCCTACCGGATAGCAGCTTCATTCCAATATCGTCGAGATCCAAAAACAGATTGTTGCTTAAAAAGAAGCCAAGTCCATCCCGGCTCAAAGGACCGTCAAGCAAAGATTGTGCAAATTCCATCCGTTCGTTCGATGTTTCATGTGAGCATATTTCATTTCTCCTCCGCAAACACTTGCCGTGAATGTCCCACTGGGGCTTCACATCTGTGTCTCCCATCGACACTCCAAGAGGACATATTCTTTCAATTCTCAAAATCCTCAAAGGTCCTCAAAATCCTCGAATTCCAACGTCTATTCTTTTCATCTGTAATAAGCCGAACTACGGCGACCTGAGCTCCTCCCAAGGAGGGGAACGTAGGCAACCATAACTGGTCCGGTCGAAATCACAAACAGATCTCAGAAAATCCGGTCTCCTCAAGGACCATGCCCATACACTGTTCATCTTTTCGAGTTTGATTCTCAATATCAGTGGGCTTTCTCCTCAGGATTAATTGAAATATTTGTTCATATCGGCTTTGGTGGTTGAATAACCCGAACATCAATAAAGGGTTTTAAGCAGCTTTGTGATCATCACGAATAAGACAAGTTTTTAAGTGTCTCGAAAAGTCTTCTCTTTCTACATCATAGGAAGATAGAGCTAAACACTGTTTCGGTCAGCAGGGGTTTCCGTACACTTTTCCACACCTTGTAATGCTTATACTCTCCCAAAAGAGTCAAACCCAAAGCGAGGATGTCATACAGAAGTTCAGGATTCATTTCCCACCCTCGAAGGATGTGCCCCTGCACGTAAACACTTTCGAGTCTTGTCCATCGACTGATTGACTGCGGTTTGAAATGATGGGTTGCCTCCTCGGCCACAAGATGAATCTGCCTGCGATGAAGCTGCATGGAATTTCCTCGAGCTGGGGCTTTGGTTAAGGTATCCCTCCGGCTATCCTTACCAGATTTCCCTCCAAGATTGCTTTGCACTGTCAACTGGGGCTGCACAAGTCGGGATCGTTCTCTGCACATTCTCTACTGCTTGCTGTCTCAGACGTGCGATACACTCTGTCCCCACCTAGCAACGGACCTGCTGCAATCTGTACTCCCGGGAGAGTCCCCGACTTGCCTAAGCTGCACTGTATCATCCTATAATGGGAGAGGGTCTACCTCATTATAAACACTTTCGTCCCATACACGATCCCTCATAGAGCAACTGATACAGACACATCTGCTCATCAAGCCGTGCCAAATCCCTGCTTCCTATTCTCCCCAGCTGAGATGGACTTGTGCAACAAAAGATTAATAATGCATAAACAAGAGTTAAATAAAGTGCAAAGTGTCTTGAGTGTTGTGTCTTCCCCCCGCAGGGTACAATAACCAGGTGATCGTAATTTGATAGTGAGGATTGCCCCTCGAATCATAATCTTGGACAAGGATTCCAAACCCTGCAGGTCGCAAACCCCGCCTCTATTATATTCGTAAGGCCCAGACTCATCATCACCGTCGAAAAGAGCCCCAGTTGCCTCAGCCCCCCAAGCAATGTTTGTCAAAGAAAAGAGCCCCAGCTGCCTCAGTCTCCTAGCAATGCTTGACAAAGAAAAGAGCTCCAACTGCCCCCAGTATCCAAGCAATGATGCTCACCAGCCTTAACGACTTCAAAGCCTATTTTACAAAGACCGTCCCGTGAACGGCCACCCAGCAAGCGTCGACAAGTGGTATAGGTCCCCCCGGCATCCACGGTCATCAAGCAGTAGCATGAGACCCTCCGGCAGCTACGCCTATCCCCAACAGAACCAATGGTAGCATGAGACCTTAGACAGCTACCTCCCAACAAGCAGTTATAGCCTAAGACCCTCCGGCAGCTACATCTACCCCCGCAGGTACAGTGATCAACGGAGCTGCATCGAATCTCAAAGATTACCCCTCAAAGCATAAGCAAGACAAAGAATCCGTGTCTATTTGAGTCTCCCCAGCAGTGCGCACCAAAATCAATGGCCCGCCACCAAGGTACCAATAGGAGTCCGATCTCTAACAAGCAAAGTCCTCGTCTTACCAAGCAAAGCTCGGGACACAAAGCCAACCGTCAACAAAGATAGGCCCCGCTGCCAAAGCACCAACGAGAATCCGCTGCCCAGCAAGCAAATTTCCCATCACAGCAGGCAAGGTCCCAGATCCTAAAGTCAACTGTCACAACAAAGATAGGCCCCGCCGCCAAAGCACCAACAAGAAATCCGCTGCCCAGCAAGCAAATGTCCCGTCACAACAAAGATAGGCCCCACCGCCAAAGCACCAACAAGAATCCGCTGCCCAGCAAGCAAAATTCCCGTCACATTAAGCAAGGTCCCAGACCCCAGAGCCAACAGTCAACGAAAGAGGGCCCCGCCTCCAAAGCACCAACAAGAATCCGCTGCCCAGCAAGCAAAGGTCCCAGACCCCAAAGCCAACAGTCGACAAAAGACCGCCTCGCACCCGGCAACCGTCAACAACAGTTAGTAGCATAGGACCCTCCGGCACCTACATCAATCCCCAGCAACATGAACAATAGCATCAGTCCCTCCGACAGCTACAGATTTCAGATGATGGGTGACAACCACACAGTCAGATGATGGGTGACAACCTCACAGTCAGATGATGGGTGACAACCGCACAGTCAGATCTTGTGTGACAACCGCACAGTCAGATGTTGGGTGACAACCGCACAGTCAGATGTTGGGTGACAACCGCACAGTCAGATGATGGGTGACAACCACACAGTCAGATGATGGGTGACAACCGCACAGTCAGATGTTGGGTGACAACCGCACAGTTAGATGTTGGGTGACAACCGCACAGTCAGATGTTGGGTGACAACCGCACAGTCAGATGATGGGTGACAACCGCACTGATCGAGATGATGGGTGACAACCGCACGATCGAGATGTTGGGTGACAACCGTCAGATCGGGATGATGGGTGACAACCGCACAGTCAGATGATGGGTGACAACCGCACAGTCAGATGATGGGTGACAACCGCACAGTCAGATGTTGGGTGACAACCGCACAGTCAGATGTTGGGTGACAACCGCACAGTCAGATGTTGGGTGACAACCGCACAGTCAGATGTTGGGTGACAACCGCACAGTCGTGTCCTCGGGTGACTCCCCTAACAGTCCGAACTACGATTTGGCTTGATTCCCTCCCCGGGATACGTAGGAATCCTTTCTCAAAAGGTCCAGCCATCCGATTCCCCAGATCACCGTCTAGCCCTCCGCCTTATTCCCCAGCCGCTCATTGGGATTGGGTCTTATTTTATCGACAACCTCACTTCTTCCATAAGTGATGTTGCCGAGGGGCTCTGTAAGTACGCCAATCCAATTCGCATCCTTTTTTAGGTGCATTTTAAATGATAAAATTGTACTAAGGGGTGTTTTGGTAAATTCCCGGTCCGTTCCGAGACTTACGAAAACATTTTATGCGTTTCTCGCGAAGGAAGCGCATTTTAGTATTTTTCCCGAATAAAAGGACCTAAAAGGAATAAATTAGTTTGGACCTCTTGGGAATTAACCCGGAATGTTCCAGAATCTGATTTTGGCGCCAGAATCGGTTATTGGCTCATCCCGTCGTGCGACAACTTGAGGCATGGAATTTGGAGACGTTGGGTCGTACGACATTATAAAACTCATTCCAAATTTACGTATAAATGCCAAATTACATTCATTTGTCAGAGGGAGCCTCTCATTTTCTCACACACAACACACAGACTCTCTCCTTCTCTCTCTACCCGCACCTCTCTCTCTCTCTATACGCAGACATTGTCTTCTTCCTCACATCCAACCACTGGCAAGCTCACCAATCTCCCTCACCGTTCCATATCCTACACACCTCTCAACCACCGCTTCATCACCGTGCTCAATCTCCCTTATTCCAACCACAAATCGCCCATCTCTATCCTCTCTCTCTCTCTCTCTATACGCAGAATACGCAGATACCAGCTTCCCCTTCAACTCCAATCCTTCCTCAACCAAACCTTCCCCTAATCTCCTCCCTAAACCGAGCTTCTCCTCTCTCAATCTCCTTCTGCACCGAACGCAATCCTTCTCAACCAAGCCAACGCCCGTTCCCATCCATCGGCACCTTCCTCACCCCGATCCAAAACCTTACCAAACCCAATTTCTCCAATCAACTCCACCGGTGGTATCATCCTTCACCAATTCAACCTCCCTCAACCTCAATTTAATGAAGAACAGCTTTCAACGCCGTCAGAACAGCCTTCAACGCCGAGCCCTTCTCTGTAACAAATTGGCGTTCACCACCACCGTTGCATCACCAATTTTCGACCACCACATCTCCCAATCCCTTAATCTCTCTCTGTCCAATTTACAGCGAATTGGAAAAGGCACCCAAAGTCTCCCTCGATTCCCTCTGTTTATGGTCTATTCATTTCATACGCACGTACTGGAAGTGTCAAGCGACTCAATCTGTGATCCGAGCTCATTTCGTTCCGAAGCTGATTGAAGATCCTTCTACCTAACATGGTTGAAAGGAGCGTGGACTACGAGGGTAACGAATCTCTTCCCTCACTTTTATCTCGTATTTGCTATTGTGTTTGATCCGTTGCAATTTATTTTCCGGACTTGATAATTGGACTCCGTCCGTCCTCAATTATCAAGTCCCAACTGCCATCTCTCTGTTTAATTGTTGGTTTGGTATAATTGGTATTTATGATGTGATTTGAACTCTATTCATTGTGTGATTGTCAAAGGAGGGTGGATCCTTCTATATCCATACTCCTTTGGTCAATCCTTGTTGATCCGTGGTTATCTGTTTTAAATTGGTATGTTGGTTTAATCTGAATTGCTTGCTGTTGAATCTGTGCTCAAATTGTAAAATCTCTGCAAATGGTAAGGTTATGTCACGCGACACATCAGATCTCATCAGTCCTGTGTAGTGCGACATAACTAAGCCTATGCAGAGATTATTATTTCAATTGTAATCCGTTTCCTTTGGTTTGCTTGCTGTGGTATTTTGCTCATTTGGTGTTGCTGCAGTGTGGGTTTTGTAAAACCTCTGCAGAGTGCTTTGTTATGTCACGCGACACATTTGATCCCTCAGATCCTGTGTCACGCGACACAATGAGTCCTCTGCAGCAGGTTCAATTTCAGTTGTAAGTATTGTTCCTCTTAGTTGTATATGGGATGTGGCCTCCCATGGCAAATGGCTTACAAATTGTAATTCCCCTTGTTGAGTAATAAAACAAAGCATTCTTATGCGTTTTACACATATCTTGTTACACACATTTTGCACACACATTTGGATGAATTGGATGTTGAACAATAGAAAGACTCGTCTACGGACGAGGCGTGTTGGGTGAACTCTCGGTTCTTCCCAACACGTAACCTGACCCCCGAACCCATTTTCTCTAAAAAAGGTTTTCAATGTTTCCTCTTAAAATGGCGTGGCGACTCCTCTTATTTTTTCGGGCGAGCGCACATTCAATAACAATAATGCATCAAACCTGAGAAAATAACAAAAACCTTAAAAATCCGAAATCCTTCACTGCTTCCAAAAGCCTAGGCAAGAAAATAAAATCCAAGGTACCTAAGAAGTCTTCTAAGGGAGTATATATACTCCTTAAATCAGTCCTTCATTAACTAGGAAAATAAAGGAACAAAATCCATGAAAATCTGCTCCAAAATCCGTGCTGACGTCACAAACCGCGTACTGGCACGAGTCGTGCTAATTAGCACGAGTCGTGCCCTTCAGTCCAAGTCGTTCTCACGAGTCGTGCTCCTCCTCCCAAGTCGTTCTGATCAGTTTTCTTGGAATTGTGCCTCGGTTTCCACTCGTTCTCACGAGTCGTGCTTCTGACCTCCACTCGTTCTGATCAGCTTGGCCTTGAGATGTGCTTGATTCCCATTCGTGCTCCATTCGTGCCATGGCCCTCTTCACTCGTGCTCTGTTCTGTCCACTCGTGCCCTTTGCAGAATTGTCCAACTTTGACTCAGCCTTGACCTGACCTTCGTTCCTTGACTTTATTTGACCCCGAGCTTGAACCTTGGCCATTTTGTTGCCCTTTTTCATTGACAAATAGCTTGCACTCTTCGGTTCCATGATCAATTACAGGAAAAAGACAAAACTACCCTCAAAGTGTATCTTTTCTCACAAAACCTCACATAACAGAATATCACTCAAATAACATCAAAACTGAACTAAATACATAAAAAGTCAATGTAAATAATCCGGAAACATCGGTAAATGATATGTATAAAATCCACTCATCACTCTCCTATCATATCTCATCCTTTCCCCGGCTCCTCGTATGCCGGCCAGGCTACGTAGGACAAGGAAAGGGTATCTCGGCATTCCGGCATAGTGCAGTTTATGCAGTTCTATCCCAACAAGGACACTAAGCAGTTATAATCTTATCAGGATTGTAACCACCTTTCAGTACAATTCAAGTCAAATAAGGACTCCTCAATATCTTATCTCTTTACAGTCCAAGTTCAACATGGATTCTACATATCTATTCCTATAAATACAAGCCATAATTCCAATATTTTGGTACGTTATCTCTTTGACTCGAAGCTCTGTCAATTTGATTTCTCTATATACAAAACGTGAACTTACTCTCACGTCGGAGGGCCTTCGCCGGAGAAGCCCCGGCTTAGTTTACGTTTCTTATTTTCTTTTCAGGCTATTCAATCGTCGAAGTACAACCGACCGCTGAATTTAGGTTCATTCAATCTTTTTGGCAGCATCAATTTGGTTCCATTCCCGGGAATCGATTCAAAGACCCATTGTTTAGCCTGAAAATCCGCTCGCCTGAGCCCTATTTTCTGCCAAATAATTCTGATTTTGGCTGAAAAATCATTGTCCGTTTTTATTCTGTTTTATTTACGGCCGGATCCTGCAGTTTTCGCCTAGAAAATTCATTTTCGGCCGAAAATCTGGTGCTTGAACGTTCTCGGTTGAATTCTGTTTGTGGCGAGTAAAACCTGTTTTATGTTTGGCTAGAAAATTGTGATTTTGGCCAGAGAGTTGTTATTTTGGCCGTTTGCAATTACTGGATAATTTTTTGGCAAGAAATTAGTTTGGTCCCAAAATTCTGTTTCAATGGAGGACGGACGAACCATCAGTGTTACTAATGAGGAGAATCGAGGTCAGGAAGACGAGATCCCTCCCACCAACGAGATGCTTCCACCTCCTCCTCCTCTGAATGACGGGATACCTCCCCTCAGCATGACTCTCCGATCTTCTCGAAATCAGCCAGCTGTTGAGGGAGAGGGTAATAACCCTCCTCGTCATAATCGTCCACGAGGAAGACGAGCTACGAGCAAGAGGACGACGAGGAATGCAGAAGCAGGATGAGCTGAGAACACCCAGCCCGCTGACCGACGTACACTCTTGCACCAGCAAATGGAGACATTGCAACGAATCTACGAGACTCAAAATGCTCTATTGCAATTGGATCCCGAAAACTCAATGGCCGAGTTCATTAGGCCTTCGAGGTCAGAAAGCTCTCGTGGAAGGGAAACTCAGGGTGAGAGAAGAGGTAGCCAGAGGAGTCCTCCTCGTGGCCAAGATCCCCCTCCCTGTGAGCCTGTCGTACCACCTAGGAAACACCTCCGAGATGCTCCTCGTCCTCAGCCTAACAATCATGAGAACGAGAAAAGTGTGGTAGACCTTAGAAGCCACCTGAATTCAAGGGAGCAGGAGGTAAACTCAGTTGACTTGCGAGCGAGGCTCAGTCTGGCTAGGCGTTTATCCCCTTTTCGTCTTAACATATCATCTCGTCCTAGCCATCGTCCTCGGCGTGATTCACCTCGTCCACGACATTTTGCAAGGCCGAGGAGTCCTCAATCGTATAGAATGGTCCTCGGCGGCTATGAGGGAGAACTGAGGAAAGATAAAACACCCTCTAGACGAGGGGAGAACCACCGAGATGACGAGGAACACAGTAGGGTGAATGGTCACCCAAGAGAAAGGTCCCATTGTAGTTCCCACCGGAGTTCCTACCGAAGCACTCATTCCAGCACTGAGAAGGGGATTGATGCTAAAGAATTGCAACTCTTGAAAAAGAGAATTGATGATATGGAGATGGGGAAGAAGGACGAAGAAGATGATGACACCTGTGCCACTCGTCCCTTCTCTTCGAGAATAAATGATGTACCACCTAATCTTGCCTTCAAGGTCTCAAATTTTGAAAAATATGCTGGAACTACTGACGCACGGGACCATGTGCAAAGTTTCGAATCTACTATGGCCCTCCTCACTAAGGTCGATGATGTTCTCTGTAAAGCCTTCGCGAGCACCTTCTCCGGAACAGCCCTGACCTGGTTCCGTGAGCTTAAAAAGGGATGCATCGATAGCTGGAGAGGCATGAAGAGGATGTTCCTAGATCACTTTGCCATGGCAGGAAGGAGGAAGAAGAGGTTAACCGACCTTGCCAACATCGAGCAAGGGAAAAATGAGACCACTTTGAACTACTATAACAGATTCCGAGCCATGGCGGATCAGGTAGAAGAAAGCCTCACTGACAGAGAGGTGATTATTTGTTTCAATTCCGGATTGAAATCCGGACCACTCATATATGAACTCTCCGCCCGAGAGCCAAAGTCCAAGGCTGACTTATACAACATGGCTTACGCAATTGCTATGGCGGAGGAGAAAAGCAAGAAGAGGTCTAACAAGATGGAACCAAAAGAAGCTGGGACTCACCATGCTTCCAATGGAAATGGAAATGGAAACGGATTCAAGGGGAAGAATAGAACAAGGGGTTCTGAAAAGGCTAAAAATTTTACCCCTCTTACCAAACCCATCACTAAAATCATGCAATTGGTGAACCTACCACCTACTCGTCCACTGAATGATAAACTAAAGTTCCCTCATGACCCTTCCAAATACTGTGATTTCCACAAGGACCATGGTCACACCACCGAGAGGTGCATTGCCCTCAAGCGAATGATCCAGAGATGGGTTGACGAAGGCAAACTCGACCGCTATGTCATGAAGAAAGATGGCAAGCAAAAACGAAAGCAGGACAAGAGTGAAGATGATGATAAGAGCGAGGATATGGAGCAGAGGCCTCCAAGGGCCAAATTGCATGTGATTAGGGAAGAGACAGTCTCTACCAGAAAGCTCAGAGATCAAATTCATGAGCTAAGTAAAGTATACCATGTTCCTGCCTGGGTGCACAAGGCTGAAGAAGTAATCAGTTTCTCTCCCAATGAATTGGCTGGAAGTCGTGCAGCCTGTGAACAACCCTTGGTGATCAAGGGTAGAATCGATAACTGTGAATCTGAGAGAATCCTCATTGACATGGGGGCCTCTCGAGATATTTTGTACTATTCCGCCTTCCAGATGATGGGATTGAAAGATACCATCCTGGAACCTTACCATGGAAGGCTAGAAGGTTTCACCAACCACAAAGTTGGTGCAAAGGGAACTGTTGATCTACAGCTAGAAGTTGGTGAACATCCCTTCCGAACCGTGGCTACAATCACTTTCATAGTCATGGACTTAACCAATGACTACCATGCTATTCTGGGCATTCCAAGTCAAGCGAAACTTGGGTTGGTTGCCTCCCTTCCTCACCAACGAGTCAAATTTCCTACTCGTGCTGGAATTGGATGCGTGAGGGCGACCGCCAAGGACTTCTTGGAGCATGTCGTGAAGAGTCGAAAATCATCTCAAAGGGTGGAGATAGATACTCCGGAAGACAACATAAAAATCTCTAAGTCTCTGAAAACTACCCACACCAGCTCTAGAATGAGCTTTATCCGCGAAATGCCAGAAGAGGAACCCGTGGTCCTAGAAATTGCAGATGACCATGATATAGTTCCGTCCGTCCCGGAGACAGATCCTGTTCTTGTCAGCAGCCAGAACTCGGGGGCCAACCCTAACTTGAGGATAGTCGATCTGCCCGACGTTGATGAACTGATGGAAGAAGAGGGCCTCAACATCAATGGCAATAAGGGTAGAAGACTTAGAGAAGTCATCATTGAATCCTTGGAATTTCGAGACGGTCCAGAAATGGAGCCCGTAGATGAATTGGAAGAGGTAGTCATCAATCCTGACTACCCTGAGCAAAAAATAAAACTCGGGGGCCAGCTATCCCCAGAAGAAAAGGAAGAAATCATATCCCTCTTGAAAAATAGTCTAGATGTCTTTGCTTGGAGAGTTGAAGATATGAGGGGGATTAATGAAGAGGTGGCCCTCCATCGCCTGGATGTTGATCCGTCTGCTAAAACTATCGCGCAGACTAGGAGGATCTTTGCAAAAGACAAGAAGGAAGCTATCAAGGAAGAGGTGCACAAGTTACTTAGCGCCAGAATCATACGAAAAGTAAAATACCCCGTTTGGTTGGCTAACGTGGTGATGGTTAAAAAGCAAAATGGAAAGTGGCGAATGTGCATTGACTTCACTGATCTCAACAAGGCCTGCCAAAAAGACAGTTACCCTCTTCCCAGAATTGACAAGTTGGTAGATTCCATAGCTGGACACCAAACTCTTAGTTTTCTAGATGCCTATTCAGGCTATCATCAGATAAAAATGGCGGAAGAGGAAATTGAGAAGACAGCCTTCCAAACATCGGGGAGAAATTATTGTTATGTCATGATGCCCTTTGGTCTCAAGAATGCGGGTGCTACGTATCAACGCATGATGAATGAAGTGTTTGGAGAACAAATAGGCCGTAACATGGAGGCCTATATTGATGACATGGTCATAAAGACCAAGGAGGGAAGTCACGCCCCTGACCTGGAGGAAACCATAAACAATCTCCGAGCCAACAACATGAAGCTAAACCCAAGTAAATGTGTGTTTGGGGTGACAGCTGGAAAGTTCCTAGGCTTCATGGTATCTCAAGGGGAATCGAGGCAAACCCTGAAAAAATCAAAGCCCTTATTGACATGAAGGAACCTACTAGCATCAAGGAGGTTCAGAGATTGAACGGAAGAATAGCGGCTCTTGGAAGATTCATTGCCAAATTCGCCGAAAAATCACTGCCATTCTTCAAGGTATTGAAGGGGGCCAAAAGATTCTCCTGGACTCCTAAATGCTCCGAGGCATTCCTCCGGTTGAAGGAGTACTTGGGGTCCCTCCCTTGTTAAGCAGTCCAATTACTGGTGAGATGTTATATGTCTTCCTAGCCGCCACGGACCACGCAGTCGCATCTGTCCTAGTACGAAATGATGAAGAAACTCAGAAACCAGTCTACTACATCTCTAAGGCATTGTCAGACGTGGAAAGCAGATATTTCAATGTGGAAAAGATAGCGTACACACTAGTTACTGCATCAAGGAAACTACGTGCCTACTTTTCTGCACATCCCATCACTGTGTATACGAATAAGCCCTTGAAGAAAATTCTGCATAAGTTGGATGGCTCCGGACGTCTCCTAAATTGTTCTATTGCTCTCACAGAGTTTGATATCACTTACCAACTAAGGAAGACCCTCCTGGCACAGCCTCTGGTTGACTTCATGGTCGAGACTGCCTTCATGGGTGAACACATCCCCACCTCACGTAAGCATAACACACCGAAGGAAGAAGGGTCCACCATTGTAATCCCATCCAACTGTTGGGTCCTATACACTGATGGCTCAGCCACAAAGGAGAGAAGCAGAGCTGGAGTGGTACCAGCACGTCCTGAAGGAGAGCATACCATACAAGATATCAAACAAATAGGCAGGGAAGATAACCAAATCGCGGATGTTCTATCTAAACTAGCGACTATGGATGTGTCTGAGTCCAACTCCAATCCGTACGTAGTTTTTGCCGAAGAACCCGCATATGAAAGACTATAAGTCATGCTCCTGATGGAGAGGAGAGATGTTGGATCGATGACTACATAGATTATATCGAGAAGAGCCAACTCTCAGAAGATGAAACGCAAGCTAAACTTATCAAGAAGAGATCACCAAGTTTCGTTGTGATGAATGGAGTCCTCTATCGACGATCCTTTACTAAGCCCCAGCTGAGGTGTGTCTATCCCAAGGAAATTGAGAATCTCTTGGGCCGAAGTACATGAAGGCGTTTATGGCGGACACCCGGGGGCCAGAACCTTAGCTGACAAGATCATCCTGCTAGGTTACTATTGGCCAAACCTGAGGGAGGACGCGCAAGCCTATGTTAGAAAATGTGAAAAGTGCCAGAGATACTCTGACATTCCTAGACTCCCAGCAGTTGAGCAAACTCTTGTAATACCTACATAGCCATTTGATATGTGGGGGATCGACATCATCGGACCCTTCCCTCCCGCCCGAGGCAATTGCAAGTATGTGATAGTAGCTGTCGACTACTTTTCCAAATGGATTGAAGCTAAAGCATTGGCCAAGATAACGAAAGAAAATGCTATAAACTTCATCCACGACCACATTTGGTGTCACTTTGGGCTCCCACACACAATTATTTGGGATCATGGACTCCAATTCTCCACGACATTTACAGCAGAGTTGGGCAGAGTAAGAGTTCGTCACGCCAAGTCATCAGTAAGTAGACCTCAAGGCAACGGACAAGCGGAGGCCGCCAACAAATTGGTCCTAATAGCCCTTACTAAGAACCTTGAAGGACTGATAAGTGACTATTATATAGTCATTTATCCTTTTATTTCATAGTCATTTCCTTAGTTTTAGTATCATTTAGGTTGCATTTAGTTTATTTTTAGCTTCTTTTGTTATATACCCTCGATTTTACGGTTTTTGGTATATATTGTACAATTAGACAGGTTTTATAGTCTATTTATGATCAAATGGAAGTTTTGAAAATAATCAAGTGTCGAAGCCATGGAAGGGAAAGACCAAAACAAGCAAATAGGATAAAATCCAGCCAGAGCGGCCGTGCACTAGGCATAGGAGTGGTCGTGCACTTAGCCCTTGCCAAGGCAATTTTGGCCCCAAAACCTGGAGTGGCCGAGTCTTGCAAAATGGAGTGGCCGAGCAATCCTGGCCAGAGCGGCCGTGCAGCTGCAAGTGGAGCGGCCGTGTAAAATTGCTCAGTTCAAACCAAATTTGGCGCCAAGAGGACACGGCCGTGCAGAGCTCTTAGCTCGGCTGTGCAAATGGTGTCTGCAGATTTAAAAGTCACCTTTTAATGGCACCACCTTGAAGAGTCTCCTCCATATTATAAATAGGCCATTTGTAATCACTCTTAGGATATTAGGAACCATCAGAGAATAGCATACCAAATTTTAGAATACATTATATACAATTCTTTATCATTATTTCCAAAGTATTTAAAGATTCAAGTATTCATTGTTCTTGAAGTACTCTTTGGAAGGAAGCAATAAGAGTTCAAGTGTTATTTCCAGCCATCATCTCTTTATAATCATAAGTTCTTCTTCTCTTTATCTTTTCTTATTATTTATGCTTATTTGTTTATAATGGCTAGTGAGTAATCCCCCTTGTTCTTGAGGTTGGAAACTCAAAACGCCTCTTGTTCATCATCCTTTATAAAGTCTTGTCTTCTATCTTCATCTAAAAAATTTCTTTATATCAATCTCAAAATGACTTACATTTTGGAGACGTCCAACTGGTATGATTCAGTCGATCAAGAGAAGTACCTAGCGGAGAATCTCGATTGACGGAACCATATAAAGGAACTAGGTTTCATTGATCACGAGAGTAGTTCAATGGCCTAGAGATATTCCTTGAATGGAAAGTGCGTTGACTTTCGAACTTAATGGATCCTTTCTAATTATGGTCATCTAAAGATAAGCCGGAATGCCCGTTCGTGACAGACGGGAATATCATAAACGGAAATCTCAAAGAGATAGGGCATAATTAGTGAAGGGTACAACGCTACTGTCTTGATCGTGAGAAGTAGTGTAAGCCTAACGTACCATCCTTGATTTTTATGAAAACCTATATTTTCAAAGACATGACTATATGATGAATATTTGGCTAAATGATTTCCAATCCCGAGAATGCTTCGTTTATAAGAGTTTTATTAAAGTATTTTTCTGCGTATGTTCTATTCTTTTCCTAAATCAATCTTTATTTCTCCCGATTTCTCTTATAGTTGTAGTAAAAACAATTTCATCCCAAAGTAAACCCTGTCCTTGTGGGATCGACTCGCACTTGCACCCGCTATATTTCAATAGCCCGTGCGCTTGCGGATTTTAAAATAAACTGTTAGGTTTCGACCGAACAAGTTTTTGGCGCCGTTGCCGGGGACAACAATTTACTTTTTGTTTTTGTCTTTACTACATAATTGTGTTTTTATTTATTTTATTTTAGTTTTTTACTTTCGACAATCTGTTACATTTAATCTTATTTTTGAGTGTTTTTATAGTGTATGAAACGGGCTCGGATCTTCTTTGACAACTTTGATCCAGAACCCGAACGAAGCTTTCACGAGAGATTAAGAAAACTCAAGGAGACGTTAAATAAATATATGGCGGAAGGAGATCCACAAACACCTGCTAAGACCATACGTGACTTTTTAAATCCAAGTACCCCGGGAACTAGATCCCCTATTGTTGTGCCGAATGCCAACGCGGCCAACTTTGAGATTAAACCGCAGCTTTTGCATATGGTTATGCACAACCAATACAGCGGCACTGCTTTCGAAGACCCTCATCTCCACATCCAAACATTCTTGGAGTACTGTGACACCACTCGTATCCAGAATGTTACATCGAAAGCGAAACAAATGCGCCTTTTTCCTTTCTCTCTTAAGGATAAGGCGAAGCAATGGTTAAACTCGATCCCTCAAAACTCACTAACAACATGGGACCAAGTTCAGGAAGCATTCCTTGGGCGTTTTTTCCACCAAGCAAAACAACCCAAATTCGCACGAAGATCACTAACTTTTGTCAAACAGGAAGTGAGACTTTGTACGGCGCATGGGAACGGTTCAAGGAACTTCTAAGAATGTGCCCTCACCACGGGCTTGAAAAGTGGTTAATTGTGCACACTTTCTACAATGGTCTCACATATAGAACAAGGGAGACAATTGATGCTGCCGCAGGAGGTGCACTAATGAATAAGACGGTGAATGAAGTATACGACCTGATAGAGAACATAGCTCTGAATCACTATCAATGGTTCAATGAGAGGGAACAACCACAGGAGATTCCAGGTAAGTACAATGTTGATGTCATTAATATCTTGTCCTCTAAAGTTGATCTGCTTCTTAAAAAAGTTTGAAAACTTTAATGTGAATTCCGTGGCCAACATTAATGTTGTTTGTGAACTATGTGGGTCAAACTCAGATAGTACATAATGTTGTGAATTGCTTGACACTACTTCTAGTGATCAAGTAAATTTTATTAATTCTTATGGGGAAAATGGTGGTATGTATTCAAACACATACAATCCCGAATGGAGAAATCACCCTAATTTTTCCTATAAGAATAACAATATTTTAAACCTGCAATCTTCTACACAACCACCGGGATTCACACAAAAGAATTTCAATGGCAATTCTAGTGCTTTCTCTCCCCTTAAATCTAAATTGGATCTTATTATGGATTTTATTGTTGAAAATAAGAATGAACAAGAGAAGACCAATAATGATTTAAGGGAATCCATTAAGTCATTGAATGCTAGGTTTGATAATTTACCCGCCCACAATAGAATGCTTGAAAATCAACAAGCTCAACAAGCTGGCACCTCGCATAGACCACAAGGGAGTTTCTCGGTCAATCGCAAAGGCCCGATGAGCATGTTAGTGCGGTAGAAACTAGGAGTGGAAAAGAAATTGTAGATCCCCTTCCTAAGGAAAATATCAAACCGAGTAAGGAGAACGTAGTCCAACCCCATCGATGGTTGAGACTAATGAAGATGTTGAAAATGGGACAGAATCCCCTAAGATTTCTAGAAATTTTGTCCCTCCAATACCATACCCTCAAAAGTTGGTAAGAGCTAAACTCGACAAACAATTTGCAAAATTTTTAAAAATCTTAAAATCTATTTATATCAACATACCTTTTACCGATGGCCTTCAACAAATGCCGTCTTATGCTAAGTTCTTAAAGGATATTCTTGCAAATAAGAGGAAACTTGAGGAGCATGAGACTGTCGCTTTGACAGAAGAAGTAAGTGCCATTTTACAAAGAGAGTTTCCTCCTAAATTAAAAGATCCCGACACTTTCTCTATTTCTTGCAACATAGGCAAATACAATGTTGATAATGCTTTGTTAGATCTTGGGGCAAGTGTGAGCCTCATTCCGCTTTCGATAGGTAAGAAACTAGGTGTGGGGGAAACGAAACCCACCACTATTTCTCTCCAACTAGCGAATCGCTCCATTAAATACCCGGTGGGTATTATGGAAGATGTCCATTGTCAAATCGGGAAATTGATCACCCCGGTCGACTTTGTAGTCCTTGAGATGGAGGAAGATCACCAAATTCCAATCATTCTAGGAAGACATTTTCTTGCCACCGCTAGTGCAATAATAGATGTAAAGAATGACACTCTTTCTATAAACATTGGAAATAAGAAGGTCGAATTAAAAACTTAAATCTCAAGAAATCGTGCCATAAAGTTGACACTCCTGAAAATGATAGCAAAAAGGGTGAAAAATCACAAGCCAAGGACTCAAAAATAATAATTAAAAAGCCCTTAGATAATAGTGGAGTAAAAAGTATGCACCCTAAGCAGCATAATAAGGTTGAAAAATCAAAGGGTAGGGGGCCTAAGAAGAAAAGCACACCGGGATATCGCGTATGCATCAATTATAAGAGCTTAATCACGCCAAAGGGCAAGGAATGGCGAGTTGTTAAGGATAAGAGACCATTACAATACCACTCACCGCCCATTTTTACTGAAAGAAAGGGGTCGAGCTTATGACCTTAAACAAGCATCATCGAAATGATAAACCAATGGATTATATTATTATTTAGCATAATTTTGTTTACCCTTTCTCCCACCGCATGCTTATCTTTTCACTCTTTATCCTTAAAACATTGAGGACAATGCTCATTTCAAGTGTGGGGGGGGGGTACCTATCTTTATTTATTTCTTGCTTTCTAGTTTAGATTTTCATGCTTTCTAGTATAAATTTTTCTTTTTCTATTTAACTTAGTTACATTTCTCTTTTCATTTATGCATGTCTAGTATATAAAAAAAAACCTATGATGATTCATATTATTAATCCTTATGCTTGCTATTTGCTCTAGAATAATGCCTTTGTCTTTCTTCCCATATTTTTTATAAACTTAGAAATTAAAAGAAAGAAAAATATAGGAATATTTTTAGGAAGTAATTAAAGCCTCATAAGTTAATATAACAATATATAGGGTTTTGTCAAGAAACGCATTTATTTATTTAGATTGAATCATTATTGATCATCTTTAAAGTACTTGGTTGTTTTTGTGGAAAATTTTGAAAAAAATTATTTCTTTAAATGTACATTTCAAATATTTTTTTGATGTTTATTCCCTTATTAGAAACATTCACATTGTTTTGCTTCTTTTGAATCACACCCCTTTATAAAAATTCCATCTTTCCACTTTCACTAATCAAGTCAAGGCTAAACATTTTATCTTATTGCTAAAGAGTGACTAAGTCACCAAAATCTTCAAAGCAAAAAGAAATCTATTACTTCCTAAGTAACTCGGGGCACGGCGTTCGCTGCGACGATGTTTCCTTATCAAAAGGAAGTAATATCCAAAGTATTCTTGATCTAAGTATTAGGAACATGAGGTTCGCAGCCATAATGTTTCCTACTTGAAAGGATCGAAAATTACTTAAAGGCTTTTGCAAGTTTAACACGTACAAAAATAAGATAATCTGTTAAAGCCTTGATGAGATATTCCACTATCATCCTCCATTTTTTCACCCATGTGATTCAAAAATGCATCTCAATCCCATGAATACTTCTAATTTGTAAATAAATGTTCATTCTTTTTATTTGTACATTTTAAGCAATAAAGTCCTTTTCACAAAATCACTCTAAAAGAGTGAAACTTTTTATTATACCAAGCTTATAATCCAAGATTCATCCTTCTAATATGCTTTGCTTGATCAACTCCTATATATGCTATATTGGTTTATTGTCATAAAATTGCTCCTTTAAAATATCCCCTAAATACTTCTCTCTAATGATTTTTAAGAATATGAAAAATATGAATAGAAAGCTAAAGGCAATCTTCAAAAGCAATAGGCATGCTACAATAAATTTTTTGAGGGATCATTCCCATTATTTTATCATTTTTTGCATTCTTCTCTCCCTCTCCATTTTTTTTCATCCTAAACTTGCTTGGGGACAAGCAAGAGCTTAGTGTGGGGGAGTTTGATAAGTGACTATTATATAGTCATTTATCCTTTTATTTCATAGTCATTTCCTTAGTTTTAGTATCATTTAGGTTGCATTAAGTTTATTTTTAGCTTCTTTTGTTATATACCCTCGATTTTACGATTTTTGATATATATTGTACATTTAGACATGTTTTATAGTCTATTTATGATCAAATGGAAGCTTTGGAAATAATCAAGTGTCGAAGCCATGAAAGGGAAAGACCAAAACAAGCAAACATGCTAAAATCCAGCCAGAGCAGCCGTGCACTAGGCATAGGAGCGGCCGTGCACTTGGCCCTTGCCAGGGCAATTTTAGCCCCAAAACCTGGAGTGGCCGAGTCTTGCAAAATGGAGTGGCCGAGCAATCCTGGCCAGAGCGGCCGTGCAGCTGCAAGTGGAGCAGCCATGCAAAATTGTTCAGTTCAAACCAAATTTGGCGCCAAGAGGACACGGCCGTGCAGATCTCTTAGCTCGGCCGTGCAAATGGTGTCTGCAGATTTAAAAGGCACCTTTTAATGGCACCACCTTGAAGAGTCTCCTCCATATTATAAATAGGCCATTTGTAATCAGTCTTAGGATATCAGGAACCATCATAGAATAGCATACCAAAGTTTAGAATACATTATATACAATTCTTTATCATTATTTCCAAAGTATTTGAAGATTCAAGTATTCATTATTCTTGAAGTACTCTTTGGAAGGAAGCAATAAAAGTTCAAGTGTTATTTCCAGCCATCATCTCTTTATAATCATAAGTTCTTCTTCTCTTTATCTTTTCTTATTATTTATGCTTATTTGTTTATAATGGCTAGTGAGTAATCCCCCTTGTTCTTGGGGTTGGAAACTCAAAACGCCTCTTGTTCATCATCCTTTATAAAAGTCTTGTCTTCTATCTTCATCTAAACAATTTCTTTATATCAATCTCAAAATGACTTACATTTTGGAGACGTCCAACTTGTATGATTCAGTCGATCAAGAGAAGTACCTAGCGGAGAATCTCGATTGACGAAACCATATAAAGGAACTAGGTTTCATTGATCACGAGAGTAGTTCAATGGCCTAGGGATGTTCCTTGAATGGAAAGTGCGTTGACTTTCGAACTTAATGGATCCTTGCTAATTATGGTCATCTATAGATAAGCCGGAATGCCCGTTCGTGACAGACGGGAATATCATAAACGGAAATCTCAAAGAGATAGGGCATAATTAGTGAAGGGTACAACGCTACTGTCTTGATCGTGAGAAGTAGTGTAAGCCTAACGTACCATCCTTGATTTTTATGAAAACCTATATTTTCAAAGACATGACTATATGATGAATATTTGGCTAAATGATTTCCAATCCCGAGAATGCTTCGTTTATAAGAGTTTTATTAAAGTATTTTTCTGCGTATGTTCTATTTTTTTCCTAAATCAATCTTTATTTCTCCCAATTTATCTTATAGTTGTAGTAAAAACAATTTCATCCTAAAGTAAACCATGTCCTTGTGGGATCGACTAGTACTTGCACCCGCTATATTTCAATAGCCCGTGCGCTTGCGGATTTTAAAATAAATCGTTAGGTTTCGATCGAATAAGGACGCGAGGGCAGATGGTTGGATGAACTTCCCCTAGCCTTATGGGTTGTTCGCACAACCACCCGGGGGCCAACCGGGGAAACCCCATTCGCATTAACCTTCGGCTCTGAGGCTATGGCACCGACTGAAATGACTATCCCTACTGTGAGAAATTCCCACTATGATGAGCAAGTCAACAAGGTCAATAGGCTCTTAGACCTAGACCTGATAGGTGAAAAATGATTAGCTGCGCAGATGAGAATGGTGAATTACAAGCAAAGGACCAAGGTGTATCATGACAAGAGGGTCAACAGAAGAGTATTCCAAGTAGGCGATTGGGTACTTAGAAAAATTGAAGCTACTGGTCGGAAGGCAGAACAGAACAATCTCTCCCCAAATTGGGAAGGTCCCTACATCATAACTCATGTCATACGAGAAGGGACTTACAGATTAAAAACCAAGGAGGGGAAAGAGCTCAAACATCAATGGCATTCCGACAATCTCCGGAAATACTATCATTAGTGTTAGTTTATTTTATGTAATAGATTAGCCTTTAATTAGTCTTTTACCTTTTTAGCATGGTAGGATTGCATTTCGATGTAATCAATTTCAGTTTATGGAATTTACTTTTTCAACGTGCAAAGCAACTGCCACTACTAACACGCACTGGAAGACGAGGATCCTATCCTCGACTCTTCAAAGGACAAGCCAAACGTCTAGCCTACCTCAGCATAAACGACTAACTGGCCAACATCTAAAACCTATGTACGAGTCACCTTCCTCAGCATAAGGAGATGAAAAAGAAGGATGCCTCACGTCTAGCCTACCTCGGCATAAACGACTACAGGCAAGACCATCTAAAACCTATGTACGAGTCATCTTCCTCGGCATAGGGAGATGAAAAAGAAGAAAAAAAATCCAATAGTCAAGACCGAGGAACCTTCCTTGGCCTAATGACTTGCCTCACGTCTAGCCGAGAAAACACCTTTGCATAAAACGACTACACGCATTCCACGTCTAAAACCTATGTACGAGTCATCTTCCTCGGCATAAGGAGACGAAAAAGAAGAAAATATCTAACAGTCAAGACCGAGGAACCTTCCTCGGCCTAATGACTTAAACAGGCAAAATTGCCAGAACTCCTAAGACCGAGCTAGCCTCCTCGTCTTATATAAAAGAGAGAAGGACGAGGAACCTTCCCTCGACTTCGCGAATTAAAAATGCCCTATTCTATTACAACAAAATAAAGAAAAGATTCTAAGGCTTCTCCCTCTGAGGGGGTGCCCCGAAGAAAGCCTGCTCGTCAGCACTAGCATTCAGCTCAGCCTCAAGGGTGGTGGTGATGGTGACTTGCTCAGTTTGAGCATTGACTTGAGCCTCCTCGTCAATTGGCTCCTCAGCATTGGTCCCCTCAGCATCCACGTCCATCTCGTCCTCGATCTGTTCTATTAAAGAATTGAGATTACTAGGATCGATAGGCGGAGGGACCCAAGCTTCTCGGCCTTCCCGAGCATCCATCATGGCAATCACATCCAGATTATACTCAGAATATGGAACAAGGTAGTGAAGAGCCTGAGCTGCTTTATCGTACCCGTCCTCACATACCAGCTAAGCAATGGCCGTCAAGTCCAGGCCATGGGAGGTTTCCACCATAAGCCGACAAGCCAAGTGAAGGTAGCCATCCTGGAACATAGTAGCCATTTTATCATTTACAGCATCTTTGAAATCCGAGCTGTCCTTGAAACGGGCTACGGCCTCTTTCTCCTTCGAGGGAACGATGGCCTCCAAATATAGTCGGGCAGCCTCAGCATCCTCGGCTTTCTTCAGTGCCTCAGCCTTGAGCTTCTTTAGCTTGGCTATCTCGGCATCCTTTAGCCTAAGGGCTTCCTCGGCCTGCCCCGTGGCCTCCTCGGCCATCTTCTTCTCCCCTCGACCTTGGCCTTATCCGCCTTCTCAACCTCAAGCTCAGCATCCCTGGCCTTCAGTAACTCAGCAACGGCTGCCATCTCAGACTCTCCCCTTCTAAGCCTGGCCTTAAGCTCAGCCATTTGCTTTTCCACGGTCTTTTTGTGCACATTCTCGTAGGCCGCAATAGTAGCAAGCTGTAATATTAAAAAGCAACGTCAGGAATAATACAAGTGCAAAGTATGAGAAGTAAAATACGAGATAGTCACCTCGGATATCAACAGGCCTTTCCGGGCGACCATGTTTTCCTTACTAGGCTTGTCCCGGCATAGCTTCTCAAAAATCTCCTCGTCCAAAGCCCTTTGGACAGATGCTCGGCCTAGCCTAACGTGAGCGCCCTCCCTGGCAAGTAAGCTGAGGCCTCTTAGGGGTTTGGGTGTGGCGATAAGTTACCGAGCAAGCTCCTCGGCCTCGGCATAGTTCTTAATCGTTTGAGGGGTGAGGGCTGGAGGAGTTGAAACATCGGCAGGCCACTTGGAAGGAGGCTCCTCCTCAGTAGAACCAGAACGAGGCCTCTTCTGGCTCGAGGACCTATAAACAAGTCCCGTCTCCTCGGCAACCGAGATATCAATTTGCACCTCGGCTTCAATGGTTGGAATGCGGGGGCTATGCCCCTCGGTTGTTTGTTTTTCATGGCTCCCTGAAGCCTCCACATTAACGACCTCTTCGGCCGGCTTGATGGGGACGACGACATCTCCCTTTGTGGATAAGAGCAATTGATGACGGGTGGCCTCGTCTTTCCTCTAGCCGACAGCCGAGACTTTGGCCGCCCGTCTCTTAATCTTGATCAGCTCCTTGGGATCAACAACGTCTTGGGAGGCCATCTCAGCTTCTTGTTCGGGTGTTAGATCTACAAAATACGAGGAAGAGACGTTATATTACGACGTGAATAAAACAACAAGAAATATTTGCAAGTATCAAATACGAGGTAAGAGGAATTACAGCCTACGAATCGTCCTCCTCTATAAGACATTGATCCTTGGGATTAAGCTGGCAACGAGCACAGTCAGAATGGAAGACCAGACCGGGATGGACCCTCCAGTCATTAAATCTACAACCCCTAGAGATGGGGATGAGAGGCTCCAGGCCGTCCCTCGGTCCTGGCATTATACCGGCTTGGACATAGTAGCGATCATCCGCCTCCAAAGCCGACCAATCGAGGAGGCCCCCCTCGACAAATTTAGTTAGCCGATCTATCAAGGCATCCGACCACTTAGCTCGTAACACTTTCTTGGGCGTTGCAGGCTCATGAGTAGGAGAAGGGAATTCCCAGCCTTGTCGGCTCTCAACTCTAATGACGTGGTTGTTGGGTTTTACGGGTCCATGCGCAGCGGAATTAAGCATTAAAAACATAAAACCCAAGAAGCCCTAGGATCCGTTCTATACAATTAATTTGAATACCTATGAGATAGAATTAAACCAACCTTGAAACGCTTTCCGGTCTTGAGCTATCGAACGATTTGATTATGTGATATCGAATCACAAACTTCGTTCTTCAACTTGCTTGAACTCTAGGCCTTGATCGATGAACGAGCGAAGACCCTCTTTTGGTATCCACACCTTTGAATGAATCCAAGAACAATTTCTTGTTGATTGCTAGATCTAAAACCTTGAAGAATATTGAGAGAATTTGATTGTGAATTTTGCTTTAAAATTTCGGCTAGGCTTTTAGGTCTGACAGAGCCCTTGTATTTATACTAAAATAGTGTAAATACCTCTTCTAATCGAATTAGGAGAGACAGTCATCAATAACGCGTATTGGCCTATTATGTCGCGCGGTATATCAAGCCATTGGCTTGATATGTCGCGTGACATAAGTAGCCGCTTACGAGCCTCTCAATCATTCTTCCTCCGGTTTAACCAATTCATTCGAGTTATGTGTGACCCAATAGGATTACATCATGTTGGCAATGAGTTCGATCATATCGAACCTCATAAGACATAAGCGGACTCTAGCAAGCCATTATGTCTACCCAAATGATGTAACGTAAGAGTTCACGTTTCCAACGGTGTACTTCCATTTATCCCTTTTTGTCTCACGATGTTATATTGAACACAAGTCATGGTCCTTGTCAACTTGTTATTGTTCAATGCTTTCTCGATTCTTGAGTATAATGATAATTCCAATCATATTGGGGTACGGCGATACACTTTCATCATTATCACTCATCGAGGGGCCCAAGCATAACATCTCTCTTCCGAGGGACAAACTCCTTCTTGACTTATCATCCTTCCCATCATGAATCCGATCATGCCAATGATAGCCTTTATAGATATCGTGTTAAGATATCGTTTGACTAAAATCAAACATGGCTTTCATCATATGTAAGGTTATGATAGTCTCAGGTCTAGGAAATAAATGAAGTAACCGTATGAGATTTAAGTATGACATTTGACCATGACATAAATCTCATGCGGGTCATGTCCAGTCACTTGTTCTCTAACAAGTACCCATAATTTCAATGTGCATCCCTTATGCATATAATCATCACATGATTATCCATTGACAATTATACTAATTTATTCTCTTAATAATTAGGGACAGAGATTATTATAAACAAATATACAAAACATATAATAATCAAATAATAAACATCTCATATAATAATAAATAATGTCAACACATAAGTCTATCAATCATAGGCCTAGGGCATAACACTAACAGTCTCCCACTTGCACTAGGCCCAATCTACCATGTATCGAATACCCATGGACCTAACATGACCATCATGTTTAGCTTGCGAGAGAGCCTTAGTTAGTGGGTCCGCCACGTTGTCATCAGTGTCTACTCTGCATATCTTAACGTCTTCCCTTTCACATATCTCACGGATAATGTGGAAACGTCGAAGTATGTGTTTGGATCTCGGTGTGATCTTGGTTCCTTTGCTTGTGCAATGGCACCATTGTTATCACGGTAAAGTTCAATAGGGTCTTTGATGCTTGGAACGACTTCCAAATCACTAATGAACTTCTTGATCCAAAGCGCTTCCTTAGGCTGCATCGGATGCCGCTATGTACTCGGCTTCGGTTGTAGAATCGCCGACGGTACTTTGCTTGGAACTTTTCCAACTCACAATGCCTCCATTAAGCATAAACAAAAATCCAGGCTGCGATCTGAAATCATCTTTGTCGGTTTGGAAGCTAGCATCTGTAGCCTTTGACTACAAGATCTTCTTCCATTCCTCCAAAGACCAAGAATACATCCTTAGTTCTTCGTAAGTACTTAAGGATATTCTTGACTTGCTATCCAATGTGGTTCGCCGGATCCGATTGGTACCTACTCGTCATGCTTAGAGCACACGAGATATCGGGTCTAGTACATAACATAGCATACATGATAAACCCAATTGCCGAAGCATATGGAATACCATTCATTCTCTTTCGCTCATCATTAGTCTTTGGACATTGATTCTTGCTAAGAGATATACCATGCAACATTGGCAAATTCCCTCTTTTAGAATTTTCCATTTGGAATCTTCTAAGGACTTTGTCAATGTAAGTACTTTGACTTAAACCAATCATCCTCTTGGATCTATCTCTATAGATCTTGATACCAAGGATATATGCGGCTTCGCCCATATCTTTCATTGAAAAGCACTTTCCCAACCAAGACTTGACAGTCTCTAGTGCAGGAATGTCATTTCCAATGAGTAAGATATCGTCGACATACAACACTAAAAATAGTGCTACGCTCCCACTAATTTTCTTGTATACACAAGGTTCATCTTCGTTCTTGATAAAGCCAAATTCCTTGATTGCTTCATCAAAACGTAGATTCCAACTCCTTGAAGCTTGCTTCAATCCATAAATGGATTTACGCAACTTACACACCTTGTTAGAATTTTACGGGCGACAAAACCTTCGGGTTGTATCATGTATACATCCTCAAGTAACTTCCCATTAAGGAAAGCTGTTTTGACATCCATTTGCCATATCTCATAGTCATAATATGCGGCTATGGCAAGTAAAATTCTAATAGACTTAAGCATAGCTACGGGCGAAAAGGTTTCATCATAGTCTATGCCATGAATACGCCTATATCCCTTAGCTACTAGCCTAGCCTTATAGGTGTGCACCTTCCCATCCATGTCGGTCTTCTTCTTGAAGACCCATTTGCACCCTATGGTTTTTACACCTTCGGGTGGATCAATCAAGTTCCAAACTTGATTATCGGCCATGGATTGTAATTCGGACTTCATGGCTTCTTGCCATTTTTCCGAATCCGGAGCGGACATCGCTTCTTGATAGCAAGTGGGTTCATCATTTTCGATTAACTCCACTTCATCACTTTCCGTAACGAGAAATCCATATCTCTCGGGTTCGGATCGTGATCTACCACTTCGGCGAGGAACTTGTGCATCTTGAACCAGGTTCCACAACGGTTTGTGAACTTGGTTCGGTTTCTACCATTGGTTCAATGTTGTTTTCGGGTTCTCGAACTTCTTCGAGATCTATTTTACTCCCACTGGTTCCTTTGCGAAGAAACTCCTTTTCTAAGAAAGTACCATTTCGAGCAACAAACACTTTGTTCTCGTTTCGGTTGTAGAAATAGTATCCTTTGGTTTCCTTAGGATATCCCACAAAAACACATTTATCGATTTAGGTGCTAGCTTGTCGAAGTTAACTTCTTGACATATGCATCACAACCCCAAATCTTCATGAAAGACAAACTAGGTTTTCTTCCATGCCACATCTCATATGGGGTCTTTTGAACCGATTTGGTAGGAACTCTGTTTATAGTGAAAGCGGCGGTTTCTAGTGCATGTCCCCAAAAGGATAAAGGAAGCTCAACTTGACTCATCATAGAACGAACCATGTCTAACGAAGTTCTATTCCTCCTTTCGCACACACCATTCCATTGTGGTGTTCCGGGTGGAGAGAGTTCAAACGATTCCAAAACTCTTAAGATGAGTCAAATTCTTGGCTCAAATATTCACCACCTCGATCGGATCGAAGTACCTTAATAGTTTTGCCAAGTTGATTTTGCACCTCATTTTGAAATATTCGAAATATCTCAAACGATTCACTCTTATGTTTCATTAGATAAACATATCCAAATCTACTATAATCATCAGTGAATGTTATGAAGTACCGAAATCCTCCCCTAGCATCGCTACTCATAGGCCCACATACATC
The DNA here is from genome assembly GCA_022495995.1 of Adenophora triphylla var. japonica. NCBI lineage: Eukaryota > Viridiplantae > Streptophyta > Magnoliopsida > Asterales > Campanulaceae > Adenophora > Adenophora triphylla. Next base: position 352,877 of record JAFEMH010002206.1, read on the forward strand.
GGTATGTATGAGTCCTAATAAGTCGCCCGCCCTTTCACCGGTTTTGGTAAATGGGTCCTTGGTCATCTTGCCAAGTAAACAAGATTCGCATGTCTCATATGATTCATAATCATGTGAGTCCAAAAATCCATCTTTGTGGAGTTTAGAAATGCGTTTCTCGTTTATATGGCCAAGACGACAATGCCATAAGTAAGTGTGGTTTACATCATTGGGTTTAGATTTCTTGTTAATGTTATAGACATCATTATCGCGATTTTCAACATCAAGAATATAAAGGCCATTGAATGAAATAGCAGTACAATAATGCATATCACTCTTGTAAATAGAAAATTTCTTATCACATATAAGAAAATTAAAACCTTCATTATCCAAACATGAAATCGAAATAATATTCCTACTTAAAGCTGGAACGTAATAACAATTGTTCAAAACAAGTATTAGTCCACTAGGTAAAGTAACTTCATAAGTTCCTACGGCTAATGCAGCAACTCTTGCTCCATTCCCCACACGTAGGTCCACTTCACCTTCCTTAAGCATCCTTCCGTTCTTTAGACCCTGCACATTTAAACAAATGTGAGTTCCACATCCGGTATCCAATACCCAAGAACTAGAAGTAGATAGGAATATATCTATAACAAAGATACACGAAGTTGAAGCAACTCCTTTGCTCTTCTTCAGTGCTTCCTTGTATTTTGCGCAATTTCTCCTCCAATGTCCAATCTCATTGCAATGGAAGCAGATTGCGTCCTCTTGGGACTTAGGCTTAGCCTCTTTAGGCTTGGAGGCCTCTTTGGGCTTGGCAACCTTTGCCTTAGGATTAGCAACCTTTGCTTTTCCTTTACCCTTGAACCCTTTCCCCTTGTTAACCATTAGCACTTGATCGGTCTTCTTCTCGACAATACTGGTTTCCGCATGATAGTCAACATTTGAACTAACTCGGAAAGGTTTCTATTCATTCCACCCATGTTATAGTGCATTATGAAATGACTAAAACTTTTAGGTAATGAATTCAAGATTATGTCGGTAGCCAACTCTTGGCTAATTGGAAAACCGAGCCTTTCAAGATGCTCAATGTGGCCCTTTAACTTGAGAGCATGGGGACCAACGGCTTGTCCTTCACTCATCTTGCATGAGGTCAAGGATGCAACCGTGTTGTACCTTTCTTGCCTAGCTTGAATTTGGAACATTTCCATCGCCCGATTGTTTAAGTCGATTGTCCCCAAGTGCTCAAGATTCTTCGAAGACTCTTGCACATGGCGGAGAGCATAAGGCAACTAACATGCGCCAGAGTCACGCTTGTGCTTCGAGATATTGTTCCCTTATTGCCCTAGCGGCATTGGCGGCGGGTTCGGAGTGGAATAGGTTCGGTGAACGTACAGTTTCTCCTCTTGTTTGAGAACAATTCTCAAACTACGGATCCAATCCATATAGTTTGTACCATTCTCTTCCAACTTTTCCTTCTCAAGGACGGATCGCAGTGAAAAGTGATTATTGTTTGATGCCATTTATTCTACAAAAAGATATACATAAAATATGAACACATATAAGTAAACATATCATATGAGAAGTATAGTGCATTTAAATAAATGCTCCCACTAAATTATACACCTTCAAATGCAAATAAGCATAATATACATTTAATGGGCTAAGATCCAACTTTAATTCAATTTCAAGTTTGCTATGGCAAACCGCTCAAAATTAAATTAATTAGGTAGAAAACATCAATCATATCACATATATGACTCTTAGATCTTTTATGAGATCAATTCAAGACATCATATGTCTAGGCATATTTTAATCTCATCTTATGCCTTGGGTCCAAAACCATTTTGATAACCCAATTAAGTTCATTCACTTTAAAACGTATAGGAACCACCATTTCCTCATCTTGCTCGCATTCGAATAGAATCAAAGCACCTTGCTATGGCAAGCCCACCCAAAACTATCCGAATGGTCTCAAGTGTTTTTAATCATGAATTGGCATAAAGAACTTAAAAGTTAAATGAAGGTTCTTTAAAGGTAGATTATAAGCATATCGGAAAGATAGTCAAAATCATGCACCGGGTAAGTTCCCGGGGAAGATAGGTGAGCCGCAAGGACTTCTTAAGTACCAACTCTTCCTTAGACGAGAACTCTCCTAGACATGCATAATTAGAAATCAACTCGATTAGGCAACATAATCCTTACCTTTTATAAACAATCAGTTTCCTTTTGAATTTCGCGTATTTATGACTTGTTTCCATAAACAATCATAAGATCCAAAATTTACAATGTCTAAATCTAAACATATTAGGAAACTAAATATCATGTTTCAACTAAACATCTAATTTAATAATTCTTAACAATTAAGAACAAATAATTCATGCATCGCAACAATTAATAAAACACATCTAAATTAATTAAGCATGCATAAACAATGAATCAATCTAGCATGGACTTATAAACTCAATTTTATAACATCCAGTTTTCATATACATTGCAATAATTATTAAAATCATATTTTAATCAATTAATCATGTATATCAATGAATCAATCTATCGCGGACTTATAAACTCAATTTTATAACATCCAGTTTTCATATCAACATATCGGATTGTAAACACAATCATAGAATAGCGAGAAAAATTGAACAAGCGATTACGCCGGTTTTGGCTTATTATGTCGCGTGACAACATCGGCCGAGGCTTGATATGTCGCGCGACGTAACAGCCGGTTAACCTGAATTCCACATGGCTCGATATGTCGCACGACATAGGCGGCCCGGGTTACAGATTTCCAGATTCGAACCAATACAGATTACGGCCAATTAAATCACATAAAACGGCCTTTTCTGATTTAATTCGGCATAAATTGAAAACGATTTTCACATTGTTTCACATAAACAATTAAAATTCTATGACATACAAAACATGCAATAAGCATATAAACAATTTATATCTTAAACCTAGCATGTTAATTCAAACTTAATCATACGAACGGGGCTCGATACCCTTTGTTGGGTTTTACGGGTCCATGCGCTGCGGAATTAAGCATTAAAAACATAAAACCCAAGAAGCCCTAGGATCCGTTCTATACAATTAATTTGAATACCTATGAGATAGAATTAAACCAACCTTGAAACGCTTTCCGGTCTTGAGCTATCGAACGATTTGATTATGTGATATCGAATCACAAACTTCGTTCTTCAACTTGCTTGAACTCTAGGCCTTGATCGATGAACGAGCGAAGACCCTCTTTTGGTATCCACACCTTTGAATGAATCCAAGAACAATTTCTTGTTGATTGCTAGATCTAAAACCTTGAAGAATATTGAGAGAATTTGATTGTGAATTTTGCTTTAAAATTTCGGCTAGGCTTTTAGGTCTGACAGAGCCCTTGTATTTATACTAAAATAGTGTAAATACCTCTTCTAATCGAATTAGGAGAGACAGGCTGTCAATAACGCGTATTGGCCTATTATGTCGCGCGGTATATCAAGCCATTGGCTTGATATGTCGCGTGACATAAGTAGCCAGTTTCTGAGCCTCTCAATCATTCTTCCTCCGGTTTAACCAATTCATTCTAGTTGTGTGTGACCCAATAGGATTACATCATGTTGGCAATGAGTTCGATCATATCGAACCTCATAAGACATAAGCGGACTCTAGCAAGCCATTATGTCTACCCAAATGATGTAACGTAAGAGTTCACGTTTCCAACGGTGTACTTCCATTTATCCCTTTTGTCTCACGATGTTATATTGAACACAAGTCATGGTCCTTGTCAACTTGTTATTGTTCAATGCTTTCTCGATTCTTGAGTATAATGATAATTCCAATCATATTGGGGTACGGCCATACACTTTCATCATTATCACTCATCGAGGGGCCCAAGCATAACATCTCTCTTCCGAGGGACAAACTCCTTCTTGACTTATCATCCTTCCCATCATGAATCCGATCATGCCAATGATAGCCTTTATAGATATCGTGTTAAGATATCGTTTGACTAAAATCAAACATGGCTTTCATCATATGTAAGGTTATGATAGTCTCAGGTCTAGGAAATAAATGAAGTAACCGTATGAGATTTAAGTATGACATTTGACCATGACATAAATCTCATGCGGGTCATGTCCAGTCACTTGTTCTCTAACAAGTACCCATAATTTCAATGTGCATCCCTTATGCATATAATCATCACATGATTATCCATTGACAATTATACTAATTTATTCTCTTAATAATTAGGGACAGAGATTATTATAAACAAATATACAAAACATATAATAATCAAATAATAAACATCTCATATAATAATAAATAATGTCAACACATAAGTCTATCAATCATAGGCCTAGGGCATAATACTAACAGTGGTTATCCCAGCCAGACACTTTACTAGACATAGGAAGGATAATCTTGGGCTTTTTCGAGTCACTTCTTATCACTACAAGTTTGGTCTCCTTGATGAAGCTAACAGAGAAGAAATGGTGGAATGCAGACTGGGTAAGCTCAAACCCTAGGCTACGGCATAAGACTATGAAACTTACGAGGACCCTAACCCCGTTGGCTCCTAGCATAGCCGGGACGGCTTGCATGTCGCTTAGAAATTCATTAATGAAGGGGTCCAAGGGAAGACGAAGTCCCTGTTGGAATTGTTTAAAATAGAAATGGACGTGGTCCAGGCTATAATAAAACATGTCTCTCTCTCTCTCTCTCACGTTCTCGAAGGTTGGATGACCGACATAAGTCAACTTGTACTCCTCCCTCGGCACTCCATACTTGGAGTATAGCACCTCCGGCATTGGCTCCCCGGCCCTAACTGGTTTTGGCATGGGATAGGTGGCTCTACCTCGGCCTCCCCTTCCTCGGCCACCTCTTCCTCGTCCTTCTACCTGCTGTCCGTCCACGAAAGCATCAACAATATTAGACGATGATGAGGGACCACTAGTATTGGCTTCACTCCCTCTTCACGTCATATCTGCACAAAACTGAGGAACAAGAGTCAGCAAAATCCTCCAAGGCATAAAGACGGGGAAGAGGAAGATTGCCCCTCCTCGTCATTTATAATAAGGCCGAGGAGGGAGCCTTACCACTCAAACGAGGACGACTAAGATGGTCCGACGTCAGGTAAAAGAGAATGATGTGTTCAATCATCTCATCCCGGTCGTGAAATATTATCATACTTGGAGACATGGAATCAACCCGGTCAATTCTCATCTTGCTGGGGTAATGGAGATCTTCCCTCGGGGTTCCAAACCTTGTCAACATCTCCCCAATTTCCATCAAGGTCACCATCAACCATGGCCCCCTCTCCCTCCGGTAAACCCTAAGGTTTCCCTTATGGTATCCATAGATGAAACGGGGACTATGTTCCCAAGAACGGGTCATTTCTAAAAGAGAACAAAGGGGTAGAATGGGTTCAAGAATCTTATCAAATAACAAAAATTCAAGAAACGCTTCAATAAGAGCAACAATGGCGGTTTCTAAAAATCAAGTTCGAACAAAACCTTAGAAAATGCAAACTAAAGGCAAAAATCACAATGGGAGAAGAAATTATACCTATTGTTGTTGAAGATTGATGAAATTGAACGGTCAAGCAAGCGTCTATGACGATTCTGGGCAACTCGCAAGCAAGAACACGAAGGGTTTTGAATCTCCTTAGTTCGCTCTCAAATGACTGGAAATGATAAAGGTTGGAATTGTAGGGGCGCTTTGTTTTTATACCCACACAAACGGGTCAAGATCTATATCAAAATGGGTCAAAGCGAGTACGGCGCCCCCAACATTAAATGGCGTAGTGGGTTCCAAGACGTGCGTCAGACATCGTGGATCACACCCATCATTGAACTAGTAACCGACGGATAATGGAACGACACAAACATTGAAGCGACATTGCCACGTGACGCCTATTCGTACTCTCATAGGCCGAAGACGAGATCACTTTCTCCTCGTCATAGCCGAGCTAGAAAGTCGGGGGCCACTGAACAGTATAAACCGAGATACAAACACGGGCTTGTCCGGGCAAGACCCAAGTGGATTGGGCCCTAAACATAATACATCAAGTCTTAGTTACGAGGGAAGACTTGGGCTTCCTCGTCTCTCTATCTCGTCATTCCCTAAGGCTGACCTAGGCCCGGTGGGAAAAATGATCAAGGCCCAATCAAGTGCCGAGGAGCCCTCCCTCATAGGCCGAGATGTCTCCCTTGAGGACGAGGTGCCTTCCTCGACTATGACGTCATCATAACTGGCTCTCCTATCATATCTCATCCTTTCCCCGGCTCCTCGTATGTCGGCCAGGCTACGTAGGACGAGGAAAGGGTATCTCGGCATTCCGACATAGTGCAGCTTATGCAGTCCTATCCCAACAAGGACACTAAGCAGTTATAATCTTATCAGGATTGTAACCACCTTTCGGTACAATTCAAGTCAAATAAGGACTCATCAACAGATATAATCCTCTTAGGATTATATTTTATCTCTTTACAGTCCAAGATCAACATGGATTCTACATATCTATTCCTATAATACAAGCCATAATTCCAATATTTTGGTACGTTATCTCTTTGACTCGAAGCTCTGTCAATTTGATTTCTCTATATACAAAACGTGAACTTACTCTCACGCCGGAGGGCCTTCGCCTGAGAAGCCCCGACTTAGTTTACGTTTCTTGTTTTCTTTTCAGGCTATTCAATCGCCGAGTACAACCGACCGCTGAATTCGGGCTGATTTGATCTTTTTGGCAGCATCAAGACTAATTATTGTATTGTTAAATGTTTCAGTCGTGATATGCCTCATATAAAGACATTTATCCATTATAATGTCCAAAGCCTACCCTAAGTTTCCATCATTGTTATTTATATTTTGATTTCTCTATTGGCTTTCCTTGCAATATGGTTAGCATAATAGTCCTTTAAATTCCTTCAATGGTTGCTTCTTGCTGACTTCAGTAAAGATATGTTGCCTAAGGTGTGGTTAAGGAAAACAATTCTCATCTAGCTGATGGTTTGTTCTTATGAGGTATTACTATCGTTTCTAATTAAACATGACCATATTTAGAGAATGTCACAATGCAAGTTAGACTATCTTTTTTATTTTGTACAAACTCCACTTTAATTATTACTCTTGATTGAATGCTTGTAGCTAGCTAGGGATGTTGTTTTAGCTTTTGTCATTATTTTCGTGTATACACTAATATCTACCTTGCATACCTGGTACCTTTTTATTGCTTTTTCGTTTGGAAAAATTCCTTTTTAACCACAACGCCCAGATCTTATCCCATCAAAACCCAGCCCAAATAAAAAAAGACCAACTCCTTTGTTATTCCAAATTAAAATACCTTTAAACCCCATTATACCATGAACGGCCAAATTGAAGTTAACACGCCATTAAATAATCCCCAAATCCAAATTAACTTTCGTTCCCTCAAACCCATGTCGTCGTCTCCCCGTTCCTCCGCCATCCCACCCACCCACACGCCACCCCAGCCCACTCACACGCTACCGCTCCGTGCCACCTCTGCTCTAGTTTCTCAGTCCAATTCCATGTTGTTGCTTCTCTTTTCACCACCAAAAATACCCATCAATCTCTTCTTCAACTTCGCCAACATCACCTCGTCATTTTCAAGTCACAATTATCATCAGACTCAAAAGCCATGAAACTCGAAGCTCTTAAACATAGCAACCACCAATTGAAATCAAGTCTGGTTCCTTTCTCTCCCCTCTCTTCTCAGTCCACCTCCTCTCTCTCTTTCTCTTTCTTTGGATCTGGTTTCGAAATCATGTCGAATTTTGTTTTTACTGATTGTTACTATGGCCAAATTCAATTCAGAGGTGTAAATGTGGGTTTAGTCAAATTTATTTTTTAGATTATTTTGATTTTGTATGATTTAATTTGGGTTTGAAAATAAGATACTTGATAATTGGTTATTGGGTTTGAATTCATGAGATGAATTAGTGTGTAACCCATATCTATTGTTGGTAATGGTGATGTGCGATTAATGTTTTAAATGTGTTTGATTTTGGGTGGCCGGAGAATGAGAGATAATTGATAAGTTTGATTAATTTGGGTAACCTTTATTAAGTTTTATTAAGCTCAGAGATATGGGGATTTTTTGAAGTTCAAAGATTTGGTGGTGGTAATGGTGGTGAGGTGGTGGTGCAGTAACAGTGATGGTTATAAAGGGGGGAGGTGATGGTGGTGGGAAAGATTGGTAGGGAGTGGGAGATGAATTCTTTTCTTTTTATGAGTCCTTAAAAATATTTGGAATATATTTAACAAACATTTAACAAATATACAAGTATATGATGTTGCTATAGGACCAATTAAAGGGCTTATAGCTTTGTATATGATATTGACAGGTCCTATATCAATTGCTATGGGACCATTCAAAGGTCTTATTGCTTTGTATATGATGTTGCCAGGTCCTATACCAGTTGCTATAGGACCAACTAAGGGGCTTATAGCCTTGTATAAGATGTTGTCAGGTCCTATACCAATTGCTATAAGACCAATTAAGTGGCTTATAGCTTTGTATATGATATTGACAGGTCCTATATCAATTGCTATGGGACCATTCAAATGTCTTATTGCTTTGTATATGATGTTGCCAGGTCCTATACCAGTTGCTACAGGACCAATTAAAGGGCTTATAACTTTGTATATGATATTGACATGTCATATACCAATTGCTATAGGACCATTCAAAGGTCTTATAGCTTTGTATATTATATTGACAGATCCTATAACGATTGCTATAAGACCAATTAAAGGGCTTATAGCTTTGTATATGATGTTGGCAGGTCCTATACCCATTGCTATATGAATAATTAAAGGGCTTATAGCTTTGTATATGATGTTGTCAGGTCCTATATCAATTGCTATAGGACCAATTAAAGGGCTTATAGCTTTGAATGGTCATATAGAAGTGATATAGGACCTGCAACTTGATTTACAAAGACGGGTCGAGATGAGTAACAAAGAAAGTGATGAAAAGTAAATAAAATTGAGACGAAAAGAACAACAATTATTCATAAAAAAAATCAAAAATTCTGACTAAAAAAATATTCATTTAATAAGAGTTATAGGACCTGAAACAGGTCCTTTACCACATTAACAAATAATAACAAAATTCAACATCTATTTCAAACAAACAAATTCACAATCAAAATAAAGCAAGTGACTTAGAAATTAAAAGAACACCATTTCAGCTCCTATAACAATGGTTATAGGACATGTAATAGATTATTTGCCACATTATCAAACACAAACAATATGAAGCAAGTAACCTAGAAATTAAAATCACACTAGAACAGGTCCTATAACAAGGGTTATAGGAGCTGGAACAGGTCACATTAACAAAAAATTTGCTTAAAATATATTAATGCGATTTTCTGCAGATTCTAGAATGCGATAGAGAATGGAAAGAAGACGACGAATCACAAGGGCGCATCGGCTTCAAAACACTCCATCGGAATGTGCCGACACAAGCTACACCCGCGCCCCACCCCTCTCCGTGACGCTCTTCCCACGTAGGTAAATCGTCGAACGGGAGGCGGGCGGGGAACACGACAACGGTGTCTCGGCGGCGGCTTGATCGCGGGATCTCGTGTAACAAATGCGGGTCGGGTTCTAGAGAGAAGATTTCAATTGTTCCGGTAGAAAATTCCGTCGGCGGCCAGACACTCACGCAACGACAACATGATACTCTTCTTCCAAAATCAAACCCAAAATTGATTTCCAAAATCAAACGCCTAGGTGAGTTCCCAAAGTCAAAATCAAACCCAGACTTGAAACCCCAAATTGATTCCAGTCGAACCAAGAGATGAAGAGGTTGGAGCGGATTTTGTGGGTTTTGATTTTGTTGATTGCGGGAGGTTACGTGCGAGGTTATACGGCGTTAACGATCAGTTATCAGGTGGGTTTTGATGGAATTTTTATCTCAAAATGGGTTAATATGGGTTAATAATCTAGAAGGTGGGTTTAAGAGTCCTTAACTCTTTTCGTTTCCGGTATTTATAGATACATGTATGCATAATCTTCATGGTTCGTCATAGAATATCAGGGAAACTGTGGATCATCGAAAAATTCTGAAGTCCAGAGAAGAAAACTTGCAACCCGAACTTCACTTGAAAATTAAAGCATGAGTTGTTTACAAACACAAAATGTAATGCTTTTTCTCTTTACTAGTGTAACACCCGTGCGATGCACGGACCGTGACTAAGACTCAAAAGATGAAATTTAAAATAAAACAAACGAAAAGCGAGTTGTTTTTATATATTGTGAAAAAATTCGTGAATATTATATTGTTAGTACAAATATCACAGTGGTCAGTGTTATCATCATTACATATCAATATTTAAAATCATTTACCTTTTAACTCTGGATGTAGCGACATATAATATAATTGGTCATTGGAAAATTTTGATTTCTTCAAAATAAAGACAAATTTTTTGAATTTTTTATAACTCATTTTGGGATGAAGGGAGCTATAAAATTATTTAAATTGCAAAGCAGATGAAACATTGATTAGTATAAAGAGCAAGTTTAGAAACAATATTTATTACTCAATATTATATCTTAAAATGAGCATTATGACCCATTTTAAATATATAGATGGAGACTTAAAAAATTGAGACCAAGCTTTTAGTAAAATGAGTACATAAACCATTTCCTACCCACATAAAAAAATCAAAAAATAAAATAAATTGAAATAATAATTTCTTTATCTTAAAATATTATATAGATATAGATATCAGCAGCAAAGCAGACCTACCGAAGGTCAAATGGTTCGTTCTTCTCCGTCTAACTTTAAATTACAAAAAACAAGTTATGTATTATAATAAATAAAACTAAATGGAATTATTATTTTTTCCATCTCACATAAATACTTTTAAAATGTACTTCTATAAAAAATGAATGTTTTTCATTTCGAAATTGAATATTACTTTCGATTCAAAATGAATAAACCAAAAATAATAATACATTTTTATCCAAAAAAATAGAGCATTATTTCTTTCATCCCAATGAATATTTAAAAAAATAATACTACTTCATTCGCCTCTGAATATATATATATATATATATATATATATATATATATATATATATATATATATATATATATATATATATATATATATATATATATATATATATGTGTGTGTGTGTGTGTGTGTGTGTGTGTGTGTGTGTGTGTGTGTGTGTGTATATATATGTATATATACACTTTATTTTGCAATTTAAAGTGAGACGTAGAATAACGAACCTTTGGACCTTTAGTTGCTGATAGTGGTAATTTGAATTCGCTACTTCAAGTAGCTAGTTCAAATTTTAGTTTTTATTTTATTTTATTTTTTATAATAGCATAAATATTGAAATAAAATTGAGCAAATTTAAACTTGCTACACCGTGTAGCGAGTTTAATCAGACAAAATTATAAATTCGCTACACCGTTTAGCGAGTTTCAAAAAATGTGTCATTTTGGTCAATAGTTGGGGAGGCTTATTATTTTTGGTAAAAAGAATTAAAAAAAAAATCAAAAGATTTGGTCATACCAAAAATATAGTACAGTAATATAATAAAAATTAATAAAATTCTTTTTCAAATGGGAACTTTCCATTAACTCATCTACAAACATCCAAAAAAAATATGTCATATTTATTTACATTAACACATCATGAACATAATTATGATATTTATTTTCAATTTAACCTATTTAATTTTGAGAAGAAAAATTAAATTCCTAAAAACATTAACAATTGTGTTAAATGAAAAAAAAATTCCCAAACCCTCCGCTCCCTCATCAAATCCAACCCACTTCTCCTCTCCCTCTCCCTCTTTTAAAATACCAATTTATACTATCTTTATTTCTTAGAATATTGTTATGCACTTCAATCAAAATTTTTAAAATTATGACCATCTTTTCCGATATTCGTCTTTATAAATACACAATTTTTTGAGATCGATAAAAAAATCGACAATTTATTAATACTTTATTTACTATGCTTCAAAGATTTTTTTAAGAAAAATGAAATAAATTGTTTGATGTATCGAACTACAATAAACTCAATAAACATATTACCCCATCCCACTTATTAAATATAAACTCAAACCCACATTCATCACACTTCGCCATATATATATATATATATATATATATATATATATATATATATATATATATATATATATATACTTTATTTTGCGAGTTTAAAGTGAGACGTGAGAATAACGAACCTTTGGGCCTTTAGTTGCTGATAGTGATAATTTGAATTCGCTACTTCAAGTAGCCTAGTTTCAAATTTTAGTTTTATTTTATTTTTTACTAATAGCATAAATATTGAAATAAAATTGAAAGCAAATTTAAACTTTTTGCTACACCTGTAGTGTAGCGAGGTTTAATCGAGACAAAATGTATAAACTCGCTGTTCTGTGGGTTTAGCGAGGTTTTCAAAAAAAAATGTGTCATTTGGAGTCGATAGTTTGGGGAGGCTTATTATTTTTGATAAAGAGGAACTAAAAAAAAATCAAAAAGAGTTTGTCATTACCAAAAAAGAATAAGTACAGGTAATATAATAAAAATTAATAAAATTCTTTTTCAAATGGAAAACTTTCCATTAACTCATAGTACAAACATCTAAAAAAATATGTCATATTTATTTACATTAACACATCATGAACAGTAATTATGATATTTATTTTCAATTTAACTTATTTAATTTTGAGAAGAAAAATCAAATT